>CAJHNH020003535.1:491215-506215 GCA_905116865.2 Candidula unifasciata | reverse complement strand
AAGCCAGAAGAAGAGAGCAGCAGAAGAAGAGAAGAATAAGAAGAAGAGAAGCCGGAGAAGAAGAAGAAGAAGAGAAGCAATCAGAGAGAAGACGAAGAGGACGAAGAAGAAGAAGAAGAAGAAGAAGAAGAAGAAGAAGAAGAAGAAGAGAAGAAGAAGAAGAAGAAGAAGAAGAAGAAGAAGAAGAAGACTTATAGTCCAAACTAGAAAGCATGCAACGAATTACCCAGACAATGTCAGTCCTCCTTAAACAGCAAATATGTGGATGTAAAAACATCTAGTAAAAAAAAAAATTCGACTGCTTAGAGCAATAGATGTCATGCATACGACATAGACCTTAACATCCGATATGAAAAAAAAAGGGGGGGGGGGAAGAGCATTTTGAAATGAGATCTTTTAGAAAGTTCCATGTCTAGCCGTACCATTATCCAAAACATTGGCAACAGTGGGCTTCTTTTAACAATACAAAGACTTCAAGTACAATAGTACGGATGTGAGAAAAGTAAACCGGGGTCTGCAGAACAATAATACTTCAGCGTTTCGGTCAACAACTGGTGATTCAACGGCAATCGGTATTATGGCACATGGTTATGGAGCACACGGAAGATATCTGTAGAAAAGAATGACGAAACGCGTGGGAAATTTAACTGATTCTATAATTTTGGTAACGCTATGTATCACAAACAATGATAACTGATGTCAAGAAAATGTGTAAAATCGAAGTAGTGCAAGGTAAGGAAAAAAGACCAAGCACATTGGTAAGCTATATGTCAAAGGACTTTTGTTTCCACGCCGTGAGACGTACTGGGCAAATGGGACTAGATCTATATTTTATAAACTAATCGGCATTTTGTGAGTTATGTAGTCAGCATTACGCTGGCCTTCTTCTTTCTAGAATTCGACATTTTTGTTTTTATTTTTTATATTCAGAAACCCTGAGTTGTTAATCATTTGGCTCGGTACTAGGGATATCGCAACCCTTTGGCCTTGATTCCATGATAGATACTGTAAATCTGGGACAAAATGTGGCTTTTCTGTCTACCCCTGGACGTAAACCAAGACCGCAGAGGAGTTGGTCACCCCGTCGTCGCGCAGTCAGGTTTAACCAACTGAGCTAGCGAGCCGGGCGAATCTACCTGTCACCCATTCAAAGCTGGGTTGACCTGAAAGCTAAAATCATTTTTTTTTTTTAATTTTCTGGCACTGTCAGGAACCAAACCCACGACCGTCTGTCCCGCAGGCTACTGTCTAGCCGCCACAACACGGATGCTCTCTGAACTATATGTGCAACAATTCGAACTAACACGGAAATAGTACAGTTACAACTGTCGAGATAAAAGATTGAAGATAAATACATAAAGACTTATATATGCACTTAAATATACCATGGCAAAAAATATGAATATAGCTATAATAAACAGAGTAAGAAGGACAGAAGATCGCCTAACAAAGGCTGGACTGTGGATAGCAGGTTGTCAACTTTCAGGACACACAGATTACATGCTAGTGACAGCCAGTTGATTTATGTCCACACAGCGGTCGCTAGAACACTGCCGCTGGTACTTGCCAGGCATTTTAATAATAGACATCAGCAGTAAATGAAACCACGCCAACGCAAATAGTATTATTAACATCGCACAGACCAAAGCGTCAAACCAATAATTTTTTTAGCGTTCTTTCATCATAAGCAATGGTCACAGTACTTTGTTCAGGGGATAGTCCTTCCTGTTACCAATGAAAACAATATTGTGTCCTATAGGGCAGAATATATAGTCGGCATGTTGTATATTCGAAATTTGTGTTTGTATGTATGTGGTCTGTGTGTGGGTAGGTGTGTGTGTAGGGGTGTGTAGGGGTGTGTGTGTGGGGATAGGTGTGTGTGTATTGGGGGGGGGGGGAAGAAGTGATGAAATGTGTTTTAAATCTGTGTATGTGCACAGTTTCAGCGTATGTGGCTTAGTAATTATAAAAGCAATATCATAATTCCTACACGCTGGGTTTGATTCAGTTGTAGACTGTTGGTTTGACGACAGTCTGTTTTGTGACGATATCGACCATTGTACCAGCGTTGTCCTTTTTTTAACGACAAAAGCAAACTACTAAACTCAAAAGCCAATAAATAAATGCATTGGTTTGCTACGTCAAGACACAGATCTAGACACTAACCCTGATACCTTCCAGTGTGAAAAGAGCCTGTCAGCATACATAAGTGTACTTCTACTTAATCAACACTGAAGACATTCACATATATGTCCCGTCCTCATCTCCAGCAGCCCGAGAATAGTGTCAGTGTGGATTGTGTAGTGAGCAATCTGATGATTTGTCCGGTTTGTCTGTACTCTGAGCTTAGAGTATCGGACAGAACCCCTGCTCATTTCCTGCCGCACCACTCTCTCCACATGGCACTGACCTTCTGGCGCTTCCACATTGTTCACTTGTTGATAAAGGGCACTGAACACAATAGCTAGTCACACGTCAGGTCATTGTCAGTGTGGTGACTGACAATTGACATTAGAGTCACATTTTAAACGCCTTCGGGCCTATTGGGTATATGGGGCTAGACCTATATTACAAAGACCAGTCGGCACTCGGCACAGCTAAAAAAAAAAGAACAATAACTTTATAACCTGATATGGTGCAGCTCCATGGCCCACAGGTCTGTGAATGAAGATAACAATTACACGATCATAGAGTACTAAGGTTTGTTACCCGCGGTGGAAAAAAAATCAGTTTTCATGGTTTTGGGATAGTTGAACGAGAGTCGCGCCGTGGAAGAGACTGAGGCCTCCACGCGTAATATTCCCTAAAGACAACAGTAGTACACTGTAGCCAGATCGTCATTGTGTTGGCCCTTAAGACATTTATTTATTTCAAAAGTCCTCTGAAAGCTTCACCGCTTGCTAAGACTTGTATGGTGCCAAATTATATACGTAAGGAGTTGTAGAAGACCAGCGGAGTCTACATTCCCAAGGAGCGAGACTCCTCTGGTCTGTCACAGTTTCTATCTGGCTGTTGAATACTGAGGGCAAAATATTCTTCTCGGTTATGGCACTCAGACTCATAAACGACTCGATGCAGGGCATGTAAATATAATCACTCATCAATCAACAAGTCTCTTACAGAACATCGCTCTCTACCTCGGCAAGCCTGAAATTTTTCTAGCTGCTAGCTCTCCGGCCCTATATGCTTTCAATGTCAATGCTTCTTCAATTTCCTATATCAATCTTCGCGGTGGTCGACCCCTGCTTCGATTTCTACAAACTGCACCCTCCATCGCCGTCTTTTCCAAGCCACCATGACTTGCTGTGGCCAAAATATTTTAACTTTCGAGACAGGATGCTGTTTATGAGCCAGTTCTCCTTGATGTTCCACTCGTTAAGAATGTCTATGTTTTGTATCTTCTTGATCCATTGTATTCTACGAATTTCTCTAAAACATTTCGATTCAAAATCTTCAAAATTTTTCGTTAAAGACACATCAGTGCTGAAAGGTGGCATTTCGGGCGTCCCCGGATACCTTGAGCATGCGTCCATAATTTGGGAGGGTATTCAGTGGGAAATTAAAAATATCTTATGCAATAAATCGCTCTCATTCAATGTAAGAAAGAGGGTGCTAACATTTTACATAGAACCTGTTCTGCTGTTTGGCAGCGAATCTTAGAATGTCACTGAATAAATTAAGAAACATTTGGAAGCAACAGAGATGTGGTTTCTGAGACGAATGTTACGAATATCTTAAACGGCCAGAGTACCTAACAGCGATTGCTTGAAAGAGGCTAATGAATGTATATCTCTATATACAACAATAAAAAAGACACAAACACTGTTCTTTGGCCACATAATGAGAAGAGAGTCATTGGAGAACATCGTGACAACTGGAAAGATCAGTGGAGAAAAGGATAGAGGCAGACCAAGAGAGAAGATGATGGATAGGCTAAAATGATGGCATTGGGGGAAATCATCAAGTGTGCTGTTGTAGGCAACCAAGGATCGTGATCTGTGAAAACGCAGTTGGCCAGGCACACGATGATGATGATTCAGAGGGCAAGCCCGGCTCGCTAGCATAGTTGGCTAAACCTGACTGCGTGGCAACTAGGTGACCAACTCCTTGTGTTCCAGGTAAACGCCGGGGGTAGACAGAAAAGCCACACGTCCCCCAGATTTACGGTATTTATCACGGAAACAAGGCCGAAGGGTTGTGATAGAGCTGCACGTGATCTGGTTGGACCTCGCCAAGGCATCTGGGTCGGTATCCCACAAGCTATTATGGCAGGCACTTCGCATGTTCCACATACTGGCAGAGATCATTGCTATGATCGAGCAATATTTTTCCAAATTTGCCGTACGCTTCTCTACCCCCACGTTCACCACGGGACGAACTGAGCTCCAGATTGGGATAGTAATGGGTTGTATGGCTTCAACAGTACTGTTCTTTATGACCATGCAAGTTATGCTAGATGGGACTGCTGGGTACGGACAGGGCCTTCAAATTGGGAATGACTGGGTGTCATCACTGAAAGCATTTATAAACCAAACGACTATAAAATAATAGTGCAAGTGACGTACACCTGCAGAGGCTTGGTTGCGTGGTCAAATGCTGCAACATGCAGTTCAAGCCGCAGAAGTCATGGAGACTATCGATCCGTAGAGGTAAGGTGGAGGCGATCAGATTCACGATAGTAAACACACCGATCCCCACTGTTCGAAAGGAACCGGTGAAGAGTTTCGGCCGCGTCTACGATTCAGAACTATCAAATTGGAATCTGAAGTCCGTCAAATACATGAGTAGGCTGATCGACAAGTTCAAGGTCTGGTGTCTCCAATGTATGTCGATCCCAAAGCTCCTCCGGCCTCTGCTGGTGTACATGGTGAGCACTAGCGCGATAGAAGCAATGGAGCGGAAAGTCAGCACCGTCATGAGGAAATGGCTCGGAGTGCCGCCATAGGATAGACTGGCGGTTGACCTGTCTGGTTTTCAGAGGTATACCGAGCTAATCAGAAAGACTGGGCTGAGCCAAGATATAGTGTTGCACTCAGCGACAGAGTCAGATTATCCCGATTGAGCTGAGCGTGCCGTACGTCTCAAATCAAAGATCAGCACATGTACAAGCTCGAGAAGTACAGTGATCTGGTAGCCAGTCTGAGAAATAAGGTGTACGCAGTAAAATTTTTCGCCGTAGAGTTAGGCGCAAGAGAGCTTATCTCAACCTCCACATACAATGTACTCAAGCAGCTGGGCTGTAGAGATAAAGAATTTAAACTGGTATTAAAGCAACTGGGCGAAGCTGCATAGAGACCTTTGAGCTGGTTCTAGACACAAGGTAAAGACGTGTGGGATAAGCCTGAGGAGACTGGTCCGAGCGCCTAGTGGAAATAAACTTTCAAATCCCTTAAGTCAAAATTGTCTGATAAAAGTCTACCCGTGCTACTCCCAACTGCTAAAGTCTATCCGATTAACGTCTTTCCAATGAACCAACCGTCTATTTGTCACTCTGGTCGTGCAGGTAGGCGCTTAATTTGTTCCCGCAGCGACAAGTCACTATAAACTCAGTACCTGTTGCAATTACCCTAACGTGGTCTCCGATTGTCCAATAAGCGTAGCAGAAGACGTCTGAGGCCAGGGAATCATCCCCTGGTATGTTAAGATTTTCTAGGGAGATAAATGAGCCGAAACAATTGTTCAACTGGGGACACTTATTGTCTAGGAAGATCAATGAGCTGAAACAATTGTTAAAGGGGAGACATTTATTGTTTAGGGAGATAAATGAGCAGATACAATTGTTGAAGGGGGACACTCATTGTCTAGAGAGGTAACTGAGCCGAAACTATTAATAAGGGGAGACACTCATTGTCTAGAGAGGTAACTGAGCCGAAACAATTGTTGAAGGGGGGACACTCATTGTCTAGAGAGATAAATGAACCGATACAATTGTTGAAGAGGGACACTTATTATCTAGGGAGATAAATAAACCAATGCAATTGTTAAAGAGGGATGCTTATTGTTTACGGAGATAAATGAGCCGATACAATTGTTGATGCGGGACACCTATTATCTACGGAGATAAATGAACCGATACAATTGTTGATGAGGGACACCTATTATCTACGGAGATAAATGAACCGATACAATTGTTGAAGAGGGACCTGTTATCTACGAAGATAAATGAGCCGATACAATTGTTGAAGAGGGACACCTATTATCTTTCCACTTCTTAGAATGCCAGTGACCAAGAAGACGAAAAACACAGACTTCCGACATGATCTGTGCATCACAGAGAATTGGCTCATAAACAGCATCCTGCCCTCAAAGTTCGGCTATTATGGCCATGTAAAATTTCATGATGGCCTGGGGAGAACGTTAATAGAAGTCGGGGTTTCAGAAAAACGATGCAGGGGCAGATCTCCGCGAAGATGGAAACAAGAAGTTGAAGATTCACTGGCTATGAAAGCACATTGGGCTGGGGAACTATCTAGAACAATAGAGACTTTCAGGCGTGCCGAGGTAAGAGCGACGTACTGTAAAAGACCTGCTGAGCGATGATGGTGAATCATCAAAGAATTATCTTTCGTGTGTCTTTCATGTTTCCCAGCGTGATTGTGTGTTGTAAAGCATTAGTGACAGTCTCACAGCTGTTTACAATCCTAGATTACTGATTGCTTAGTTATTGTTCTATCCCTGATCACATGGTAAAGAAAACACAATGTTGCCTACAAAATACAGTGTTGCCTACAAACCCAATTATTGCCTAAATTACAGGTTCTTGCGGTGTATCTGATGTTTAGACTTAAAAAACACAATACAAAATATTATTAGGAAGCAAAAAGAAAGATAGGTAGGTAGTTGTACCCCATCAGGACATCACACAAGCGATAAACACCCAGTGACACAAAGTGCCACTATGTGGATGAGGATCACCCGTGGAGAGGTGTAAACCCTTTTAGCCGTTAGGCCATATCTATTACTAGGCCATATTTAAGGCCTGGCTATATTCATGACCCCCGGCAAAAGCCAAGGTGGGGCTAAAAAATAACCAATAATTGCATCCCAAGAGGTGACGACTTTTTTGTGCAAAAAATAGTTTAAAAAAAAAAGTAAAAAAGAAAATCATAGACTTCACCTAGGCGTTTTCACTAAAGAAATGTTTTACTAGTTAATAAATAGCACAGTTATGCGTTTTATTGTACACGTATATATCTTTCGCGTCCTTTACCTGAGCTTCATTATCGTCTGTTGTATTGTTTTCATTTAGTTCCCAAATTACCTCATTCTGTCCCAAGCGACTTACAGCGCGTTTTTCCCCGCTATCTTACTATGTGTGCTATTCTTAACCTTCTGTCCCTTACCCATTAACCACGTTAACTTTTTGTGTGCCTCTCAGACTTGTCTAAAAATGATTTCTGTATAAAAGTGTGAATGGTCAGGTGACAGATACAACCATCTTTGCAGTGCTCTTTATTTTATCTCTGTGTGGTTAGTACACAGTATTATCGTCTGGCTGTTGATACTTTTTCCCAGTATAAATTGCTAATTGTCCTTAGCATAAGTTGCTACTTTTTCGCTATATACGTCACTAATAAAACTGATATCATTACCATCTAATCCCTATTTCTGGATCGACTATATGTTTCGTTAGCGGTAAGAGACTGTAGGACAGTCACCATGCAACGTTGATCATTCATCACCATATTAATTGTGTAACATTCGTAGACGTTCTGGAACCCAGGTCGTATTCCAGAAAAATGACGTAAACTAAGCTAACGTTTTCGCGTTTGATCAGGACGTGTAATAAGTTGAACATATACTAAAGCAAACGTATACTGAATTATTAGTGTGTTTAGATATAGACATATATACATACATACAGACAGACAGACATACAGACAGACAGACAGACAGACAGACAGACAGACAGACAGACAGACAGACAGACAGACAGACAGACAGACAGACAGACAGACAGACAGACAGACAGACGGACGGACGGACGGACGGACAGACAGACAGACAGACAGACAGACAGACAGACAGACAGACAGACAGACAGACAGACAGACAGACAGACAGACAGACAGACACACACACATGCATACATGCAGGCAGGCAGGCTGGCAAGCAGACGGACAGACAGACAGACAGACAGACAGACAGACAGACAGACAGACAGACAGACAGACAGACAGGCAGGCAAGCAGATAGACAGACAGACGACAGACAGACAGACAGACAGACAGACAGACAGACAGACAGACAGACAGACATACATACATACATACATACATACATACATACATACATACATACATACATACATACATACATACATACATACATACATACACACACATATGCATACATGCAGGCAGGCAGGCTGGCAAGCAGACGGACAGACAGACAGGCAAGCAGATAGACAGACAAACGACAGACAGACAGACAGACAGACAGACAGACAGACAGACAGACAGACAGACAGACAGACAGACAGACAGACAGACAGACAGACAGACAGACAGACAGACATAATCACATTTTCACCAGAAATGTTTTATTTACTGTTTGAAGTATTGTTTACATTTGTGCAAGCAGACAAGTAATGGATTTCTATATTGGAACACGTTATATTATTCAGATACAACTCGGTGCTGCTTGGCAAAAACGCCAGGTTTTTCGTTAAGCCGCCTGAGCCGATTGTTGTGTTATTTCATGTTCATGAGCCCAAAGATCAGTGGCTGTGTGTTTGTTCTTGTATCATCGTCAATGCAGCGCGGATTAGTTTCAGAATTATAGTGTGTTGAACTTTAAGCGCCATTTGTTGCATTGTTTCAAGATCTAGACGTGCTTTTATTGTATGCGGTTTGTACTGTTATTTAAGTTCATCCCATCTTGAGGACTCCGAGTTTTTGGAGGAGTTCCACGGAACTCCAATAAAATATTGGGGGGGGGGGGGGGGGGGGGTGGGGGTGGGGTGGGGGGGTTAAGTGTTAGTGGGTGTTTATTTTACAAATTAACACCCCTACACTTTTGGACTTTTCCGGAAACTCCTCTCGATATCTCGGATTCCCCGAGAAAGGGGAAATTGAAAGAAAAGTACCGTATGGTTTATACTGTTGGCGAAAGCCCTTCAACAGGGCCGTGTATAGACCCTCGTATTCCCTAAGTAGTTAAAAGATGTCGATTAACCCCCCCCCCCTCCCCCCTTTCCTCAACCACCACTACCACCCCCACCATAAAACCGTCTCAACAGCACTATAGGCCCTTAGACAAACCACAGTGCTGGGCTCCTAGGGCGAAAACCACTCACATAAATAAAATGCGAATGGTCACTTGACATACACAAATTAGCATGGGGTCATTATGCTCGCATGGGGTCCTTATGTTAGCATGGGGTCCTTATGCTCGCATGGGGTCCTTATGCTAGCATGAGGTCCTTATGTTAGCATGGGGTCCTTATGCTAGCATGGGGTCCATATGTTAGTATGGGGTTATTATGCTAGAATGGGGTCCTTATGCTAGCATGGGGTCCTTATGCTAGCACTGGGTCCTTATGTTAGCATGGGTCCTTATCTTAGCATGGGGTCCTTATGCTAGCATGGGGTCCTTATGTTAGCATGGGGTCCTTATGTTAGCATGGGGTCCTTATGTTAGCATGAGGTCCTTATGTTAGCATGGGGTCCTTATGTTCGCATGGGGTCCTTATGCTAGCATGGGGTCCTTATGTTAGCATGGGGTCCTTATGTTAGCATGGGGTCCTTATGTTAGCATGGGGTCCTTATGTTAGCATGGGGTCCTTATGATTGCATTGGGTCCTTATGTTAGCATGGCGTCCTTATGCTCGAATGGGGTCCTTATGTTAGCATGGGGTCCTTATGTTAGCATGGGGTCCTTATGTTAGCATGGGGTCCTTATGTTAGCATGGGGTCCTTATGTTAGCATGGGGTCCTTATGTTAGCATGGGGTCCTTATGTTCGCATGGGGTCCTTATGCTAGCATAGGGTCCTTATGTTAGCATGGGGTCCTTAGCATGGGGTCCTTATGTTAGCATGGGGTCTTTATGTTCGCATGGGGTCCTTACGTTCGCATGGGGTCCTTATGTTCGCATGGGGTCCTTATGTTCGCATGGGGTCCTTATGCTCGCATGGGGTCCTTATGTTCGCATGGGGTCCTTATGTTCGCATGGGGTCCTTATGCTCGCAATGGGGTCCTTATGCTAGCATGGGGTCCTTATGTTAGCATGGGGTCCTTATGCTCGCATGGGGTCCTTATGTTCGCATGGGGTCCTTATGTTCGCATGGGGTCCTTATGTTCGCATGGGGTCCTTATGCTCGCATGGGGTCGTTATGTTAGCATGGGGTCCTTATGTTAGCATGGGGTCCTTATGTTAGCATGGGGTCCTTATGTTAGCATGGGGTCCTTATGTTAGCATGGGGTCCTTATGTTCGCATGGGGTCCTTATGTTCGCATGGGGTCTTTATGTTCGCATGGGGTCCTTATGTTAGCATGGGGTCCTTATGTTAGCATGGGGTCCTTATGTTCGCATGGGGTCCTTATGCTCGCATGGGTTCCTTATGTTAGCATGGGGTCCTTATGCTCGCATGGGGTCCTTATGCTCGCATGGGGTCCTAATGCTAGCATGGGGTCCTTATGTTCGCATGGGGTCCTTATGTTCGCAAGGGGTCCTTATGTTAGCATGGGGTCCTTATGCTCGCATGGGGTCCTTTCGTTAGCATGGGGTCCTTATGTTCGCATGGGGTCCTTATGTTAGCATGGGGTCCTTGTGTTAGCATGGGGTCCTTATGTTAGCATGGGGTCCTTATGTTAGCATGGGGTCCTTATGTTAGCATGGGGTCCTATGTTATGTTAGCATGGGTCCTTATGTTAGCATGGGGTCCTTATGTTAGCATGGGGTCCTTATGTTAGCATGGGGTCCTTATGTTAGCATGGGGTCCTTATGTTAGCATGGGGTCCTTATGTTAGCATGGGGTCCTTATGTTAGCATGGGGTCCTTATGTTAGCATGGGGTCCTTATGTTAGCATGGGGTCCTTATGTTAGCATGGGGTCCTTATGTTAGCATGGGGTCCTTATGCTAGCATGGGGTCCTTATGCTAGCATGGGGTCCCTTATGCTAGTATTTGGCCCCGGAGAAGTGACCTGTGGCTCCACGTGTTAAGACGGCACTGGTGCCCTCCTATGTATTACATATGTGTGTGTGTGCGCGCGCGCATGCGTGTGTGTGTGAGCGCGAGTGTGTGTATTTGGTTCAAAATATAAACAATGATAAACCACAAAATAAAACTGTATTAATCGAAGTTAGGCCAAAATTACAGTTAGATCGAAAAAAAATGTCCGTGTTTACTTCTACTTTATTTATATTTGCAAAGTTGTTCCCCCACATTATTTGATCAGATCATCAATACTAATCATATGTAAGACACATTTGATACCTAATAGAGATGAGGCGCCGATTACTTTGTTACGGTGATGTTCTTATGAGATTTTTAAATATATTTCAACTGAGAATATAAACGCTTAGCTCCAAGGCTACTGAAAATGTATGTGGTGCCCCTTCCCTTTGTGATTTCCTAAACATGTGCCTAGTTCTCTTAATAGTTAACCCGGCCCTGTTCTTCAGTGTTATAACTCCCCCTTTTTTTATATTTCGTTTTGATTTCTTTTAGTTACTTTTGCCAAGTGGTGTGATAAAAGCAGTAACTGTTCAAATGTACTAAACCATGTTTTCGGTCGTTTTCTTGCACACTGTGCACCTAAAAAAAACTCCAGTACAAGAATGAGTGCACCTAATTTGGGGGAAACGTTCATCATTTATCACGCGGAAGTGTCCATTTAAAATCGCCAGAGAAATATGTGGTGCAGTGATGTGTGAAGATGATCAGTAATGCACACACAGAACTCAAGTAAATTACCATTGATGACTTTTTTCATGGACATCAACGAGCTCATTATATAGTTGCCTGTCCCGATATTGTCTTCTTGTTCAGACGAGAAGGACAGAAGGAATCAAAGTAATTCCCAAGCACTGTCCGGGAGAAACATTATTGTCGACTAATCTGGTTTCACGGTGACGACGTTAGCGTTATGGCAACCAGGACAACAGCCAAGAAGCTGTATAAACACAGGGGCAAGGTTTCGGAAGACAGGACGACGAATGTTGCGCGCCAGAAATCTGATATGGATTTCACATTTAAAAACAAATCGGTTTCTTCTTCTTCTTCTTCTTCTTCTTCTTCTTCTTCTTCTTCTTCTTCTTCTTCTTCTTCTTCTTCTTCTTCTTCTTCTTCTTCTTCTTCTTCTTCTTCTTCTTCTTCTTCTTCTTCTTCTTCTTCTTCTTCTTCTTCTTCTTCTTCTTCTTCTTCTTCTTCTTCTTCTTCTTCTTCTTCTTCTTCTTCTTCTACTTCTTCTTCTTCTTCTTCTTCTTCTTCTTCTTCTTCTCTTCTTCTTCTTCTTCTTCTTCTTCTTCTTCTTCTTCTTCTTCTTCTTCTTCTTCTTCTTCTTCTTCTCCTTCTTCTTCTTCTTCTTTCTTCTTCTTCTTCTTCTTCTTCTTCTTCTTCTTCTTCTTCTTCTTCTTCTTCTTCTTCTTCTTCTTCTTCTTCTTCTTCTTCTTCTTCTTCTTCTTCTTCTTCTTCTTCTTCTTCTATTTCTTTGCGTCCACCGACTGTAAACTCTAGTGGAAAGTTTTGTCTATTTGTCCACCTCTGGTGGGGGCTGAGTGGTCTCGAAGCATGGTGTCTGCCTTGAGTGCTGCAGGTCCCAAGTTCAGACCCTGTGAAGGCTGGGATTTTGTTACTTGGGCTTCTAATAATTTCAGTTAGTCTCTGGGTAGTAAGATCGGACACCCATGTGTATTGCTGCGCACGTAAAAAATTCATTGGCAGTTGAACATCCAAAATAGTAGCCTAACGGCGCTTCGGGGAAAATTTTTTAGTTAACAATCTATCAAGAATAGTTCTGACTCCTCGCCGTTGCTATGGAGCTCGTGCACTGATTTTTCTCTTCTAGTATTCAGGCATAAGGTAGAAGAACGGAGCATGGGTTTCTACCCTTCTGCCATGATGTTGATCCGTTGTAAAAATCAAACCAAACAACATCTGGACTTTAGTCTTGGTCCAGAATTTCAGTGATGTGTGCACATCCGTTTAACAGATCTAACTCAACTGATGCAGAATGTTGGTTCTTTGCCCCTCGGGCAGACGCACTGCGACTTCGAAGGAAGCACCCCATTTGTGGACTCTTGCGACATGCTAGTTGAGGAGGCACTGGGTCTATTCTTGTTTTTCTCACAATGGGGCCCCGGAACCCACACAAGAAAAATGGGTTTGAGCGTAGAGATTATGTTGTTTTCTCCGTGTTTAAAGAGGGTTCCGTTGTTGTGCAGTGGCTGCTTTCCCTTACCTACATAGAGTTGCACGTTACGCATATGGATAGTGTGCCCTAATCTTTGGGAGTTCAGTCAAGTATCTGGGGTCTGCCTTCTTAGTCTGCTGTCCAGACTGAGACTTTTTCATCTTTATGGTGGGAAACACCTTTAGACAGCAGCTAGGAGGGGACAAATCGATGATCGATCGATAGTACAATGGCTAGGTGCTTGCCTGCAAGTCTGCAGATTTTGGATTTTGGAGTGCACTTTTACAACTGACCTTGGCTCACAGTTTCGGCCCAGACTTAACCTGGCACTGGGAAATGTGTAACGGAAAAGGTGACATGTTGACAACGTGACACATCAAGTAATTTGTAGCCTACAACAACAACATAGGCCCAGCAAAACCATCCCGATATGTCAACAGCATACAAATAAAAGCAAAAAGTAAATGAGCCTTTTCCACGCTTTCGGACGTATTAGGCATTTGCGGTTAGACGTATAGTTTATAGACCAATCGGGTCTCGATTGGTGATGTCAACATCATGCCGGTCGCTCTTACTTCCCAGGACTCTGCCTGTCCCAGGACTCTGCCTGTCCCAGGACTCTACCTGTCCCAGGACTCTGCCTGTCCCAGGAATCTGCCTGATACCCATTCAAGGCTGAGTCAACTTAGAAGCCAATGTCATTTTATGAAAATTGTCAGGCGCTGTCAGTTCCTGAACTACGGCCTTCCGATCCGCAGGCGAGAACCCTGCCGTTACACCAAGATGGTTGCAAAAAAGAAAAAGACCACTACTGTACCATTTCAGAGCTGGTGGTCTGTAAACTAAAGGTTGCATGTAGTCGCCCTGTACAACACACTCACACGCACGTTCGTTCTGTACGAGAGCATTCAAAGACATAATTAACCACATCACTACAAATTTTGGAACTGGAACTGGTTAGTTGGCGTCTGAGACTTCG
The DNA here is from genome assembly GCA_905116865.2 of Candidula unifasciata. Classification (NCBI taxonomy): domain Eukaryota; kingdom Metazoa; phylum Mollusca; class Gastropoda; order Stylommatophora; family Geomitridae; genus Candidula; species Candidula unifasciata. The sequence continues at coordinate 491,879 of CAJHNH020003535.1, read as the reverse complement.
TAATTTCGGGGTGCCAGGTTCGATTCCAGCTGCGGGCCCTGCACCTTGCGTTGGTTTCGGCAGTGGTATCAAGAAGCCGACCGTCCAAAAAGCAACGGCAGACTACTAGACGTAAATTTGCCTAGAAAAATCACAACAGTCAAAAAATGATGGGGCTGGTTCTGCAACGTCCTGCAAAGGATACGCAACTACATTTTTTTAGTTCACATGTGTCATGTTGAGCTAAGTTTACTAGAAAATCGGTTAAACTCCAGTAAAATGTTATTCTTTCTAGTTAACCTGATGGCTATATGTGGTGCATTTATTTTTATAGTCCTATTTATTGTGATGTGTGATGTAAAATTTATTGCTTTCATAAGAAAGGATAATTTAAACATTAATGGCACATTATAAGTAATATACTTTTTAGACACAAAGAAAACTTGTATGCTTTTAAATACGTTAGAGTTTAATTAGGTAACGTCACAGTGTTGACATTAACTAATGCTGTTACACTAAACAGATCTCAGGTTGACAACTAAGGGCAGCTGAACTGTTCCCAGTAATGAAACTGACCGACATATTTAAAAAAAAAATTTCCTTATTTTACATTATATTCATAAAAAAAAAACTATACAGAATTTGAATAGTATTAATTATGTAAGTTTGTTACTATATTCGGTCA
>CAJHNH020003535.1:438715-488715 GCA_905116865.2 Candidula unifasciata | reverse complement strand
AATTTAATGGATACAGATAATGGATAAGATAGACAGTTAATCCGCATACATATATCGCAAACCCTATCCAGTAACGATTTTTTTCAACAGAAAACACGCTTAAAATAACAAACCAAACAGGCATAATGGTCTCTTCCCAAGATCAAAGAACAGAGATCGTTATGAGGTAAGACATTCTAATAAAAAAAACCTAACTATAGAGAAAAGAAGAAGGCAGACCACTTTAGAGATAACGTACCCACCTTACACTTTTTGTAATGAGGCTCAGTCGACCATTAAAAAAAAGAGTACATTGTTTATGGGTGTGTTTAATTAACTTTCTTGTTTCAACAATAATTTGCATCTATCTAAACAACATATGGATATTAACAACAATAATAGTTGGGGAAACAGCAGCAGAAGAAGAAGAAGACGAACAAGAAGAAGTAGTAATAATATCATTAATAATAGTAGTAGTGACAGTAGTAGCAGCAGCAGCAGCAGGAGTAGTAACAGATACCAGCAATAATAAATATTGTGCCTAAATTAACGACATTATTATTATTATTATTATTATTATTATTATTATTATTATTATTATTATTATTAGTATTATTATTATTATCATTATTATTATTTTGACTCAATATAATTACTGTAGGTAATTTATCAGATGTCCTTAAGGCCCCTCCCCACACATTTTTCAGAGAAAATTGTTGTCTTTCTCATCAAGTCTACATAATTGATTACTGCTCTTGTGTGGACAAAAACACATTTCATCAGAACTTTATGCAGCAAACAATTTTGGATTATAATAAATCATGAAGATTTGCTGTGAAAAACATGTAAATGTAATATAATCATTAGAATAAAATCTGGTGCCATTTGTGTTGTGACTTTTTTTAAAAGGAAACTTTGGGATGAAACAGCAGCAATGCGTATTTATATTTATAATGACATTTTAAACAAAAAATTAATATTACAACTTTTTTTGTTTCCATGCTGGCCTTACCTGTCTTGTTGGACTGAACTGTTGATCACATGTATAAACACGGGACCGCCAACAAGGAGTATGCTTGATGACCACTTCAAATGTAGACTAAACTAAATGAGAGATAGAGAGAGCTTGTTACTGAGGTGACAAATAAATAGGATAGTGACAACTCTTTTCTCAGACATTCCTAACATCACTTTCCAATCCAAGTTTTATATCCCCAAAAAATCAATGGTTACCTCCTCCTCGCAATCACGTGATCGTTGGCGCCAACCGCAGATAAACGTCGGCGCGCGATGTGAGGTGTCGAGCTTTCTCGAGGGTCAAACATTCTGTGGGCGCGTACAACTGGTATCTTACAATAATCTTTTGTTTCCCTACCTTCCCACCCACGTTATTTTAATCATGCGGTATAATGGTGATAATTATTTTATCTAAAAAAAAAAAGGTGACTGTTTTTTAGAGAAATGCACACACACGGCTTTAAATAGTTTATGATGTAGTAGGCAGTCAGCTGTTTAATAATACGTTTGAGCATTGCTAATTAGTAAAGTTACTATATTGCTAATTAGTAAAGTTACTATATTGCTAATTAGTAAAGTTACTATACACCTATTTACTTAAGGTATATAATGCTTATCCGTAAAGTGACTATATTTGCTAAATAGTATGTTTACTATATTACTAAATAGTAAAGTTACTGTATTGTTAATTAGTAAACGCTATCTTGCTAATTAGAAAGTAAAAGTAAAAGACCCTTTCCCATGCCTTTCACCCTACTGTACATGCAGGGCTAGATCTATGTTTTTCATAGACCAATCGGCACCCGATGGATGCTGTAGTCACGACCACATCGTCCGCCTCCATTCCCCAGGATTTTACCTTCTACCCATTTAAGGCTGGGTCGACCTGGGAACCAAGGTCATGTGTCCGGATTCATCTGGACGAGAAGCAACATTTAATTCTCGCTTTCAAATCCAACGGCGACTCGCTGCAGCCCACGGCCGGTGTTCGAAACCAGGCGGTTCCCGGGGGTTCACGCAGGGAATGGGTACCAGAGAGACACTCTGGGGTAAATGGAGGAACGTCGCTGTAGCTACAGAGTTGCGTGCAGATGGCGACACAGGCGGGACAGTTTCTTATCAGCTGTCTGTACTAGTGGCAGAGCACTTATGGTTTATAGCCGTGTGCAATGACGCTAGGTTCAAATCTCCAGACTTTACCCTTTTTACCAAATTGTACAATATAAGTATAAACATCGTACCATTTGTATACAGCTTCTCAGTTTTACGGAAGCCGCTGTGGTCCAGAGGCTAGACTCTTGCCTGCGGATAAGAAGATGGTGAGTTCGGCTCTTGACGGGGGCCAGACTTTTATTTACATCTCATATCGACGCAACCTTGAGTGGGTATGGGGTACAGTCCTGGGATGTAAAGGTGGCTGGTGTGATGCTGACCACATCACCCACCAAGTGCCGTTTGTTCTATAAATTATAGGTCTAGCCCTATGTACCCAATACGCCTAAAGGTGTGGGGAAGTGTCATTCACTTGACTGCTCAGCTTCACATGTGCACGTGCAGAAGTCTACTTTACAGTTGTATATCGGGGACTGCGTGGTCTCAAGGCATGGTGTCCGCCTCGAGTGCTAAAGTTTCCAGGTTTAATCCCCGGTAAGGGATGGGATTTTTTCACGTGGACTTCTGCTTCTAGGGTCTTGGACTTTAGTAATTCTCCCCTGGTCTCTGGGTAGTGAGATCGGACGCCCGTGTGCATTGCTGCGCACGTAAAAAATCCCTTGGCACTTGGAAATCGAAAAGAGTAGCCTAACGGCGATGCCCAGTCAAAAAGTTTAAGTTAAAAATCTACCCAAAGTATTTCAAGATCCTCGACGGTGTTACAGAGCCTGTGCACTGTGCTGAGCTTTTTTGGACTAAGACTTGAGTTCGAAGAAAGAACGGAGCACTTATGGGTTACTGCCTGTGGGCTAGGATGTTGATCCGTTGTTCAAACCTGACACCTCAATCAGACCCAGCAGAATCAGCAAAGATGGTTATGTTTATACAACGAATAAACATCATAGTACACGTTCTACTTCTAACTCAAGCCTGAGTTTGAAGAAACTCAGCGCAGTGCACGAAATTCGTCGACGTCCAAGTGAAAAAACCCCAGCTTTTCCTGGGGTTTGAACCAGGGACCTCCAGCCCTCGAGGCGAATGCCATACCTCGAGACAACTCAGCCTCCATCAGCCCTATAGGATGTTCAAATAAGACCAGGGCTTATTCTGGTCAAAACCTGCCTACACCTCTTCACGGTCATCTTCGAAACAGGTTTCCTACCGGGGGTTTGACCAGCGTAGACAGGATTGACCTTTCCTTCGACGCATGTCGTACAAGGCGACTATTCAGGGAGTTTCAAGGAAGTTATTGAAGTCAGTGTACATCTGCTTGAGATGCCAAGAGCCAACACCTACTCATAAAAGTCAGATTTGTAGAACGGATGTGCTCGCAACACTAGAGTCCTAGAACGTGACTAAACTCCAGAAGTAGGCGAATAGCTAGATCTTTATGCTAATAGTTAACGCCAATAGGTGCTAAGAAATAAGCAAATAAAGTTATAGCCATAAATGTCTGTGTTTTTACACACATTGCGTTATTATATGCTCAAACAAGCTTCACAACAATAGTAAGTGTTTAATGGCTGGAAGACTAGAACTAAGAAAACCAGAAGTTTGAATCAACTTCGATGACTGAAGTTATGAAAGAAAAAACGAAGAAGATACATGGACATAGAGCAAATTATCAAAGCTTTACGAACCAGACTGTCGGATATTTAAGCATCTCTGACGCAAACAGTAGTGCATGATCTCAGAGTTACGCATTGTCAACAATGTTTGTGCTGTCTTGGAGGTAAACATAGGAGATATTGCAACAAACTTTTGTGAGGACAGTCTGTAAAGGTATCTTGGGATAGCTGCTGCATCGGAGAAATGGGTACAAATGTACAGTGATGTCGAATCTGATAACATAACGAAGAATACGACGACGGCAAAGAATTAAAAAAAAAAGTGAAGACAAATAAGTAGTAGTAGTAGTAGTAGTAGTAGTAGTAGTAGTAGTAGTAGTAGTAGTAGTAGTAGTAGTAGTAGTAGTAGTAGTAGTAGTAGTAGTAGGAGGAGGAGGAGGAGGAGGAGGAGTAGTAGTGGTGGGTGGTGGTAGTAGTAGTAAAAGAAGAAGAAGAAGAAGAAGTAGTAGTAGTAGTAGTAGTAGAAGAAGAAGAAGAAGAAGAAGAAGAAGAAGAAGAAGAAGAAGAAGAAGAAGAAGAAGAAGAAGAAGAAGAAGAAGAAGAAGAAGAAGAAGAAGAAGAAGAGGAAGAAGAAGAAGGAGAAGAAGAAGAAGAAGAAGAAGAAGAAGAAGAAGAAGAAGAAGAAGAAGAAGAAGAAGAAGAAGAAGAAGACGAAGAAGAAGAAGAAGAAGAAGAAGAAGAAGAAGAAGAAGAAGAAGAAGAAGAAGACAGAAGAAGAGGAAGAAGAAGAAGAAGAAGAGAAGAAGAAGAAGAAGAAGAAGAAGAAGAAGAAGAAGAAGAAGAAGAAGAACAAGAAGAAGAAGAAGAAGAACAAGAAGAAGAAGAAGAAGAAGAAGAAGAAGAACAAGAAGAAGAAGAAGAAGAAGAAGAAGAAGAACCAGAAGAAGAAGAAGAAGAAGAAGAAGAAGAACCAGAAGAAGAAGAAGAAGAAGAAGAAGAAGAAGAAGAAGAAGAAGAAGAAGAAACAAGAAGAAGAAGAAGAAGAAGAAGAACAAGAAGAAGAAGAAGAAGAAAACAAGAAGAAGAACAAGAAGAAGAACAAGAAGAAGAAACTTTAGAAGAAGAAGAAGAAGAAAGAAGAAAGAAGAAGAAGAAGAAGAAGAAGAGGAAGAAGAAGAAGGAGAAGAAGAAGAAGAAGAAGAAAGAAGAAGAAGAAGAAGAAGAAGGAAGAAGAAGAAGAAGAAGAAGAAGAAGAAGAAGAAGAAGAAGAAGAAGAAGAAGAAGAAGAAGAAGAAGAAAGAAGAAGAAGAAGAAGAAGAAGAAGAAGAAGAAGAACGAAGAAGAAGAAGAAGAAGAAGAAGAAGAAGAAGAAGAAGAAAGAAGAAGAAGAACAAGAAGAAGAAGAAGAAGAAGAAGAAGAACAAGAAGAAGAAGAAGAAGAAGAAGAAGAAGAAGAAGAAGAAGAAGAAGAAGAAGAAGAAGAAGAACAAGAAGAAGAAGAAGAAGAAGAACAAGAAGAAGAACAAGAAGAAGAAGAAGAAGAAGAAGAAGAAGAACAAGAAGAAGAAGAACAAGAAGAAGAAGAAGAAGAAGAACAAGAAGAAGAAGAAGAAGAAGAACAAGAAGAAGAACAAGAAGAAGAACAAGAAGAAGAACAAGAAGAAGAAGAAGAAGAAGAAGAAGAAGACATCACAGCACACAAGGCATTACAATATACTGCAGCCAGCGTAAATTTCCAAATTCTGATGACGCCATTGATAGTGGGATTATATGTCTCTTTTCATTATGTGTCTGGGCTTTGGTTCGCATACTACAGCATGTGATTAAGCTCTTAAGTGAAAATGCCTTATCTCGGTTTCTATATTTGAACTGATTCCTGAGCACTCCACGGCGAGTTTTGCTCGAACTTCTTTTGCGGTACCTGTTTATCAAACACAGCAGCCGATGTTTAGATACCACAGAGAATAATTGGGGTCAGGTTAGTGATAAATAAGGTCAAGAATACATTTAGCATGTCTTGTAAACATACTTCGGCTCTGTGGCTAAGTCGATGCGAACGCTTCGTAATGCCGGGATGCCAGGTTCGATCCCAACTGCGAGCCATGCGCCTTGCGTTGGATTCGACTGTGGTATCAAGAAAGCCGACCGTCCAGAAGCAATGGCAAACTACTGGACGTAAATTTGCCTAGAAAAAAACCATGCAACGGCCAGGGGCTATTGGGGTTGGTTCTGCAACGTCCTGTAAAGGATACGCAACTAACCTGTAAACATACAGATAGACGGAAAATTGTTGGCCTTTCAACTGAATACTTATGTGTTTGAATATTTTTATTTCTGCTTTAAACTACGGGCAAATGATCTGGGTTCTGATAAGAAAAACAAATGAAAAGCAATGCTGAAAGGAAACAATGAGGCAAGTGAAATACGCATACATTTACTTCGCAGTTGGAGTGCATCTGTCTGACAGGTGAAGAACCAACTGTTCCCATTTAAAAAAGCCAGATTTGCAAAATGAACGTGCACAAAAAAACTGAGGTCCTGGAACATAACAAAAGTCCAGAAGTGGGCCAAGAATCAGAACTTTTCTCTGGAGTTTACAGTTGTGTTTATTGTTGCGCAGTTCTGTTCATGTCGAGAAAGGCCACGGTCGAAACGTCGATTTGTGTGTTGTGTGTGAGTGTGTGTGTGTGTGTGTATGTGAGTGTGTGTGTGTGTGTTTGTGTGTGTGTGTGTGTGTGTATGTGTGTGTGTGTGTGTGTGTGTGTGTGTGTGTGCACGTTGTTCTGCTTCCCAATTTCGGGAAAAGGCTTTTCACGTTTCACAAAAATGTGATTAATTTCATTGTATTAACTTGACCACATCATTAAGATCATGTACCCTGCCAGCTGACGTAGCGCTCTTGCATCTATCTCCACAGATCACGATCCCTGGTAGCCTGGAACAGCTCTCTTGATGATATCCCCCCCACACCCTCGTTTCAGTCCGTCCAGCATCAACTCTCTTTATCTGCCTCTACTACCCCTTTTTCCACTGATCTTTCCAGTTGTCACGATTTTATCCAATGTCTCTCTTTCCATAATGTGGCCAAAGAGCAGTGTTTGTCTCTTTCTTATTGTTGTATATAGAAATCTACTTTCATTAGCTTCTTTCAAGCAATCGTTGTTAGTTACTCTGACCATCCAAGGTATTCATAACATTTGTCTCAGAAACCACATCTCTGTTGTTTCAAAATTCTACCTAATTTGTTCAGTGACATTCCAAGATTCGCTGCCATACAGCACAACAGATTCTATGTAACATTTTAGCACCCTACGTTTAACATTAAATGAGAGCGATTTATTGCAAAAGATATTTTTCATTTTCTTAAATGCAGCTTTCGCTAGAACTATTCTGCTTTAAATATCTGTCATACATTTTCCATCATTCTTATTTTCACCACTTTTTGGAGTTTCCAGGTTGCGAACGCCAAGAAAAAGAAGAAGAAATTAGTCGAGAAACTACAGAAATCTGGATAAATATTTAAAAAAAAACTGGTTATATGCATACATATACTTAAACGTATTAAAAAACTTAACTTGTTAACTTATATCTTAACATAGCAAAAACAAAGATAATGCATACAGAAAAAACTACCATGGAGAAAGAAATATATGTTTACTGAGAAAAGAATAGAAGCTGACGAAAACTTTTAATATCTTGGGTCATTGATTACCACCAATGGTGACACAATGAAAGCAATTAAACGACGACAATTACTTGCTCTTTGAAGACTAAAACAACTGAACAGATTATGGAGTTGGACAGACAGAACTACAAAAATTAGTTTTCAAAGAGCATGGATCTTTTCCATTGCAACACACACCTGGACACTTACTAAACAAGATGAACAGTGTTTTTAAATACAAATGTTATAGACGGGTTCTAAGAATATAATGGGTAAAGAGAGGAACAAATGCATCCATACTTCAATAACAGAACATTGAAGAGGGTTGGCTATTGAAGACGATAAAACACAGAAAATTGAAATATATTGATCACTTAAAACGTCACTAAAAAAATAAAAAAAATAAAAAGGAAGAGAGGAAAGAGGAAAGCCAAACATAAGATGAAGCAGGATGTGGCGAATGATCTCTAGATGGGTGTTTCGAAAGCGGAACATCGTGCATGTTATCGAGACGTAAGGTTGTTATGGGAGCAGTTTTCTGTGACAGACATGTTACTGACTGACTGAGAAGTATGAGAAACGAGAAATACATGTCACACACGTTAAAAAACACGAAATGCTACTACATGTACAAACTATACAGAGAAGGAAAGGTGGTCAATGTGCAGACATTGATACAAGTGGTAGTACAACATTACGCTATATAGAGACAATGGCCTCTGAGAGGAAAAAAGGCACTATTTATTACATACAAAAGGGGAGATTTAGCCAGGTCAATTTCTATCGTGTAGACGGTATCTGATCGAATGAGCTAGTGCACAAGAATGACCGATGCATTCCATGATAGATGTTGTTAAGACAAGTTTATTAAGTGATGCAATCTATGAGCAAGAGATATCTGTGACTAAGCAGTTTGGGTTGTGTAGAGACTAGAGATCTCGCCTGCGGTTCGTGGCGCATGGGTTTGAATCCGCATTGAGTCAAATTGTTAACACTAATCACGTTGCCTCCCAGGTCGACCCAAACTAAAACAAGAATTGTGTATATGCTAAACAGATAATGCATTGATCGGCACTCACAGAAAGAAGTAGAAAGATACACACACACACACACACACACACACACACACACACACACAAAAACCAGACAACATAAAAATTAAAATCTATAGATACCGCGCCAGGAATCGAACCTGTCACCTCCAAATGGAGCGTGCGCCTTGCTGTGGACAAAAATAGGTAAAGTCCGTAATGATTTTAACCACATCGCCTATTGAGCGCCAATAGGTCTATAAAAATCTCAGCCTAGCATCACATGACAAATATGCCACTGATGTTAGTTTTAGTTAGTTAGTTAGTTGGTTGGTTGGTTGGTTAATAAGGTAGTTATTTAGTTAGTTAGGTAATTAGCTAGTTAGTTAGCTAGGTAGTTTGCTAGCTAGCTAGTTAGTTAGTTAGTTAGCTAGCTGGCTAGCTAGTTAGTTAGGTAGTTTGCTAGCTAGCTAGTTAGTTAGTTAGTTAGTTAGTTAGTTAGTTAGTTAGTTAGTTAGTTAGTTAGTTAGTTAGTTAGTTAGTTAGTTAGTTAGTTAGTTAGTTAGTTAGTTAGTTAGTTAGTTAGTTAGTTAGTTAGTTAGTTAGTTAGTTAGTTAGTTAGTTTAGTTAGTTAGTTAGTTTAGTTAGTTAAGTTAGTTAGTTAGTTAGTTAGTTAGTTAGTTAGTTAGTTAGTTAGTTAGTTAGTTAGTTAGTTAGTTAGTTAGTTAGTTAGTTAGTTAGTTAGTTAGTTAGTTTAGTTAGTTAGTTAGTTAGTTAGTTTAGTTAGTTAGTTAGTTAGTTAGTTAGTTAGTTAGTTAGTTAGTTAGTTAGTTAGTTAGTTAGTTAGTTAGTTAGTTAGTTAGTTAGTTAGTTAGTTTGTTAGTTAGTTAGTTAGTTAGTTAGTTAGTTAGTTAGTTAGTTAGTTAGTTAGTTTAGTTAGTTAGTTAGTTTAGTTAGTTAAGTTAGTTAGTTAGTTAGTTAGTTAGTTAGTTAGTTAGTTAGTTAGTTAGTTAGTTTAGTTAGTTAGTTAGTTTAGTTAGTTAGTTAGTTAGTTAGTTAGTTAGTTAGTTAGTTAGTTAGTTAGTTAGTTAGTTAGTTAGTTAGTTAGTTAGTTAGTTAGTTAGTTAGTTAGTTAGTTAGTTAGTTTGTTTGTTACACATTCAACAGAATATCTTCATTCAGACCTCAAGTAAACGAATCTTGTCCCAGTGAATGCTTCATCACAAAGCGACTGACGACACCAATTCTGTATTAGATGCTGCTTCTTCTTTGGCTTCCGTCCAAATTATTTTTGTTGTTGTCCGCGATCACAATCTGAAATTGCTGTTTTTGCAGTCTGCTCATGCACGAGAAACAAACGCTGGTCCGCCATGACGGAAACCCAAACAAACAGAGAAAGTATCGGTGAACATACACGCTAAAAGAAAACTCCAAAACGATTTCGAACAGATATGCACGCAGTCTCTAGCATCAGCGAAAACTGTATAAACAAGCTAAGGTAAGTGGGAACATTATTCATCTTTTGCTTGAAAAAAAAAAAAGGCAGTTATGAAATAAAAACAAAAATTACAAATGTTGTGTGTGCAGCCATTGTTGACCGGTGGTCAAAGCTGGCATGTGTTTCAGGAAATTTCGTGAGAGGTAAAGGTGGTCGTTGTAACACTAAGTCTATTGCACTTTTGAACTTTAATAAAACAAAGACCACTGAAGTTGCTGAAAAGGGTTGTTTGATTTACCTTTGCAAAGAAAAATAGTTCACAAATTCATAAAAACGACAAAAATCTGGACAAATTATATATATATACGCACACACACACATACATACAAGTGTATTATTATTATATTTATATATTTATGCATATCTATATATAGATGTCGGCTCTGTGGCTAAGTCGATGCGAACGCTTCGTAATGCCGGGATGCCGAGTTCGATCCCAACTACGGGCCATGCGCCTTGCGTTGGTTTCGACAGTGGTATCAAGTAAGCCTACCGTCCAGGAAGCAATGCCAAACTACTGAACGTAAATTTGCCTAGAAAAACCAACGGGGTTGGTTCTGCAAAGTTCTGTGAAGGATACGCAACTAACATTATATAAAGATACTCGTGGTATGTGAAACCAGAAATACATATCACACACGTTAGAAAACACGAAATGCCATTACATGTTAAAAATCCACGTATGGTGCCACTTTATGGATACAGTAATGCAGTTAACATACCGATTTAACTCATCCAAATTACCAAATGCCTTGCTGACTGGCGTGGGCGATAATGACTGTCGACAACCTGCGCTGCACAAAAATCAGAGACGGTAGTCGAGTGTGGAGGGGGGGGGGGGTGTGGGAAATGAGAGGGGTGGGGTCGTCAAAGTGGGTACGGGCCCCTAGGTTCCGGCAAGGATGGGCTACACAGTTTATTTATACTGTCTTTTTAGCAACAACGCAGAAGAAAACTGCTAAAATTAAGTAATAAATTGGTCGTGGAAATTGGAACAAAGGCCGCGGCGTGAAAAATAAGACCATTTTCGCAATAGTTAACGAAGTAACGGATTGTTTAGACGGTTTGCGTCAGTGGTAATAATTAACGGCAAGTGCAGAATAATCAAATACTTAGGTACATATGACCTGAAATGGTCGGTTGGATAGGAAATTAAAGATCGTGACTGGGGAGAGAAAATTACGTCTTTTTTTTTAAAGTACCCATTACGAAATACGTCTATGTCAATGAACGTGAGTGAACGAGTTATGTAAGTAAAGATCTCTTTTCACGCCTTAGGCTCATTAGGCATATGGGAAGAGCACCCATATTTTTACAGATCAATCGGCACTAAGTGGGTAATGTGAACAGCATTACGCCGGCAGTCTTTACTTCCCCAGGACACACATCCCGGTACGTATTTTAGCCTGGGTCGACCTGCGACGCCACATACCATGATAAAAATCCACGCAGCCAGCAGTGGGTTTCAATCGCGGTGCGAATTGAAATTACGAGACGGACACGCAACGAATAAGTCACAGACGCCGCTACGAGTTATTGTTCGCCCCAATAATTTTCATTTAAAGTGCAACGCCTGGGCAGTCAGCAAATCCTCAACTAGGGTTGTCGACCAAAACATTAAGGTGGTTTTCTCGACAAAAACATTAGGGTGGTTTTCTCGACCAAAACATTAGGGTGGTTTTCAAGCCCAATACCAATTTTAAGTGGAGGTTTGGCACTAATCTACGCCCAGTCTCTTCTTCTTATGTGTTCATCAGCTGAAAGATCCGGCGAAAAGTGCTAGTTGTTCGTCTTTTGGACCGTGGCTTTGCTCCAGGGCCTGAGTTTAGTGTGTACATCCGTTTTACTGTCTTGTTTGCAGTTGGTTGTTCCTTACCGCCCGGCCAGATTCACTCCGACTGAAGCGCCCAATTAGTCTACTCTTACGCCATTTTTTGTGGGGAGGGGAGTGATGCAAAAGGGGGGGGGGGGGGGGGGGGTAGGCAATTGATTGGTCTGTTCTTGTTTTCGCCCAATGGGACTCTGAAACTCACACAGGGACCCTACGCTTAATTTAGGTGTGTAATAATAATGATAATATAAGTATTTCAATTAATATGTAATATATAAACAAACTTTGAACTTGAATTTCATGCCTTGTCAGAGGCAGGCCTTTTTTAAGGAAATAAAAGATGTCGCCACTCACCACACAGTCACTTTAAAAGGTTGTCAATACTTATCCTAATGTATTTAATACTGAAGCACTGAAAAAAAAGACAACTATAAAGGTGATCGGTACCATTACATACCACACAAAAAAAAAAAAAGCCCTGATCAAAGGGGCCTGCAAAAGCAATACTAAAGTGTATTGGGGTCACAGAAGTGTGCTTTTACAGAGGAATAATGAAAGTACTTTAGAGAGTTACAGTAAGTAATTACGATATTTTGAAAGATGCCAAGAGACAAAATCACATTCAACAAGATTGGGTCATATAACTAAATCCAGTCAGCATTTTATACAGTCTATGAGGCGATTCCGAACCTAAGCTGTTTTGTGTTCGGCCGCTCATACAAGTATTTCGCTATTATATTTTTTTCTGTCGGGTCAGTGTTTCTTTCTGTGTATGACCGCGTATAAATTACATACTTTAAACATCTCTCTTGTGCAGGGCCTAACTAAATTAGAGTGTTTGTTCGCCTATTTCCTTCTTTACTAGCTATTCGAAGCCACGAGTGGCAATGAAAAGATGATGTTTATCTGCACGGATGCTGGTAAAACTGCGGGTGTATTTAGGTATAACAATGGATCGTTTTGTTTCGTTTATTTTGGTATACATTTTCGTCGGTAACTATTGACGCGACTGCGACCCGAAAATTTGAAAATCAGTTGTCTGTTATTGAGAAATTATTTTTCTGTGCTCTTTACGTGAAAGATAAAATCGAAAAAGTTATTAGAAGTTATTGGAGAGATGCCAGGGTTTGACCTGAGATGGTTTTGACGAGTATAAAATAAATCGATTTTTTTGGCAGCACGCAGTGAATTAACTGTAAGTAATTTCGTAAATATCTTCCTAATTAGCCAGATTACCGCAATGTGTGGTGTATTTTTGAATTCTGCGTTAATTTTTATATAAGTGTGGGAAATTTCACAAAGATTGGCAATACAACACATGTTTAAAAAATTGTTTAGTGACATCACTGTTTTTCGCTTCAAATCCAATGACGGTAAGTAATTTCGTAAATATCTTCTTAATTAGCTAGATTACCGCAATGTGTGGTGTATTTTTGAATTCTGCGTTAATTGTTATATAAGTGTGGGAAATTTCACAAAGATTTGCATACAGCACATGTTTAAAAAAAAATTGTTTAGTAGCATCACTGTTTTCGCTTCAAATCCAATATGTTTGCACTAGGAGACCGTTTTTGCCGTTTTATAATTAACTTAAAATAATTATTAAATTACCTAACGTTATTTTAATCATTTTTTTTTAAATCCACAACCATTGTAGCATTTGTTCATGCATCTGTCATTATTTAGATTCTTTGGTAATTAACTTAGGATGCTTAGTAAATTGACAATGTTATGTGAGTTACTTTTTAAACATCCACAAACATTGTACTTTTTTTTCATGTGTTTGTAATTATTTAGAGTTTACAGAATTTTATGTTGGAGATATTTTTACCTGCCCATATCTTGATCACGAATTTCACAAATTCTGGCACTAAATTCAATATTTTTTTTGGGGGGGGGGGGGGGGGGGGGGGGGGGGGGGGGGGGGGGGGGGATTGTCGTACGAGTTAATTAATTGGGAGCATCTTTCGAAGTCAGAGTGCACCTGTCTGAGAGTTACAGAACCAACAGTCTGCATGCAAATGAGTCTTAACTGTAAAATGGATGCGCAGGCAACAATCAGGTCCTGTCAACAGACTAGGGTCCAGAAGTGGACAAACAGCCAGAACTTTCCTCTGGGGTTTCCAGCCAATGAACGTGAAGATGAAGGAGATTATATATGCAGTATACACACAATAGGTCATACCATAGAAAAGAACAAACATTTACAGTTTATGTTCAAAATGAGATGTTTTTAGTCATAACAGTTTTCACATTTGCACATTTTTATGTTTTATGTATCATCTGTAACGTTCTACATTGTTTACAACTTAAGTATGCTCATGAATAGTATGGAGTTGAATGCAATTTTTACCAAAGACATTATTTTGTTTCACTGCATGCTGTTAAAAGTAGTGCAATAATAATGCTTAACATTTGAAATATGTAGCACTGTACAGTCACATTTTTTATAACACATGAAAACTGCTTTAGAATTCGAAGTGCTTACTTTAAGTCTGTCATGTTTATTTCTAACATTTCCTTAATCTAGGCGGAGGCCTTCAGACCTTGCATGCAGGCACTGAAAAGCTTTGTAGACAGACCAGAGGGCTTACTGGACACACAACTTGATGCATTTGGAAATGAGATGATGGACGTGCAGCCTGAACTAAGAGACAAGGAGGTGGCCACCTCGGATGAGTTTGTGGAGACAGTAAAATGTTTATTGCATGAATTTATTATTGTTCTTGAAAGACAGTTGAAATATTATTTTGATGGGACCATCCCTACTGAGTCACCAGAGTTTATAGAACTAACAGCTTCAGCTCCTACTCATAATATGCATGCTGAGCGGACTCTGGGCGTGATGGATGCCTTAATGAGAAGAGCCCCGCATGCTAACCCTTGCTTCAGTGAAGCCAAGACAAAGGCTACCAAAAATCACACATTGGTCTGGCTAGATTCCCTTCCGAATAATCAGCTGCAGCAATTTGTTGATTTTGCTTTGAAACCGGCAATGAGGGTTAGACAGAGTACGTGTGAAAGAGAGCAACCCAATGAGAGGGTGGCTTTACATACAAATTATAAAGCTTGCAGAGATGCTTATGAGAAGGAGCTGAAGGCTGCAGTAGCTCAGATAGGGCTAGTTCCTGCACTGCTACAGTTGAAAATCTTTAATGATTTAGATAGTACGTCCAAAATTCATTTAGAGAGGTTTTTAACTGATAATACAAGTTTATCAAATGTTATACTGCGACATGTTTGGCATCAAGAGGGCCAGGACTGTGTTTACTTTGAGATGGTTAGGAATGTGGGAACCACACAAACAAAAGATAAATGTAAGAAAGTTATTAATTTGTGGTACTGGAGAGAACATGATGAGCCATCAAATACAGTCCTCTGTGTGTCGACTGGTCATGATGCATACCAGTGTAAATGTTTTGCTCTTGGATGCTGGGCAAACATGGATACTACAATAATTTTTTAATTTTTTTTTTATTACACAATAGCAGTCGTTTTCCGGAGAAGCTGTGGCGAATGTATAATCTTATCAAAATCCCACGGTATATCAGTCAGCTAGTACCCGTCGATATCATCGCAAAGAGATCTGGATCACACCAGAACCCAAAACCACAATCACCGCAGCACAGCAAGGAAGCAAACAACCCTAATATCAGGTGTGACCACACACCACAAATAAAAGGAAACCGTATAAGACAGCTAATGAACCTTCTTCGATATAGCAGGCCTCTGGGCGGCTGAAAGAGGATCAAATTTGGAATTTTTGTTGGACAAATTGGAATTGGAATTGGAAGGTATATCAATCATCCATGCTGTCTCTGTTATTAGTGTATGCCTAGACTGTTGTCTTATGTACTCCTACACAACAAGAGAGAAGCAGTGATATGTATATGAAAACAACACTGTATAACAATGATCTTTGTTGTACTATTCCACCTGCCAGATGGATGTTTCCATAGTGGCTTTATTGAAATAGCAGCAGCATGTGTGAAGCTGTGGTGAATGTATAATCACATCAAAATCCCACGGTATATCAATCATCCATGTTGTCTCTGTCTGTCTGTCTACATTTCATATGTATCTATCTCAATCCCCCTTTTTTCAAATGTAAGAACATTAGTGCTATTTATTGTTATCCCTCATGTATGCATGTTATCATTGATTTCTCACTGTGGCATCATTACTAGTTGATACTTTTAGGTGCTTCGTGTAGTAAAGACATTCACATTCATACGCTTTCTATGTTAATTTTGTCAAAAACATATTGCCAAACTGTGTCTTTTTTCTTCCGCCTTCTATACCCTAATGGGGCATTGGTCCTCAATTAACACACGCTGTCATTATAGTCATTGCTATTACATTTGCTGTTAGTCTCTTCCCTATCTTTTTAACTTCACTTTCTAGCTCCCTTCTGCATGTGTTTTTATGGTCTTTGTATATTTTTATGCTCCTGTTGGTTCCAGTACAAAACTCATTGGCAGACAACTATAAATGTATACGGTTTTTGCTGAAAAAAAGTCAATTGATGGGCATTTTCATATGTTAATTAGGTCACGTCGACTGACCTTGGTATATTTTTATGATCTTTGTGTTCACCTTGTCGGGACGCACAATTTGATATTCATGTCGTTTTGCTTAAAAATAGTGAGCTGGCGGCCATTTTCATATGTAAATTAGGTGCGAACAAACTTTATTTTCAGAGGGTTAAGAATTGGGCACGCAGTCCCGTCTAACATTCTGGCCTTCTACTCTGGTCCTTGCATACAATTATTCACATGTACCTCATTTCATAGTTAATAATAATAATAAGAGGAATAAACAATTTGCATAGTTTCACGAAAACCAACACACTGAAGATAAATCCAAAGCGAACTGCAAAAATAACTTATTAAGTCTACTCCCTGAAACACCACTGTATAACATAACCGGGGGGGGGGGGGGGGGGGGGCGGGGAAGAGAGAATTGAATTAGTCCTGATATGACAATTAACCTCACCGCCGCCTTTTTCATATTGCGATGCACTAATTATTGTGCAATATAAGAGTTACAATCCATATTATGAAATTGTTAACTGGGTTCTTTTGTCCAAATTTATAGCTGCATAAATATATATATATATATATATTTTTTTTTTTTCACGAAACATTGAGAGGTTAAATGCTTATTTCACTGAAATATTTCGTACAGAGATAAATAATTTGGAGCTTTAACCTCCTGTGAGTGTAGATTCCAACAGAACCCTTTTATCCATTTAGCAGAATAGGATGATTTTTTTTATATCATTGAGAACGTTTAGTGACATATTCTACCTTTTACCAATAGTATGCACGTGCCCCCTCCCCCCACCCCAAAAGAGGGTGGTGCGGATGGGTTGTAGTTTAAACCTAGGCTACATCTTCTTCTTCTTCTTCTTCTTCTTCTTTTTCTTCTTCTTCTTCTTCTTCTTCTTCTTCTTCTTTTCTTCTTTTTCTTCTTTTTTCTTCTTCTTTTTCTTCTTCTTCTTCACCAACAACAACAACTGCTGCTGCTGCTGATACTACTACTATTGCTATTAAATCTACTACTGCAACTACTACTACTTGTCGTGGAACAGGTTCCTTTTACACTCACTAAAGTGGTGTTATCTTGTTAGAAACCGAGACAACTGTCTTTTGGCGCAAAGAGCAGACAGTGTCCCTGGATACTCAGATACAAACTCGAATTGGCTCGTTAAAGAAAGTGAGCTGCCTGAATATCCCCAGAAAAGGAATAAGGGAATTTAGATGCCTAACCACTTAGACAGAGCAGATTACCCCTCCCGACAATTTCCCTTTCTGGTCATTAAATTAAGCCCCCATCTAGAATATGTATTTTGGTAGACAGCACTGACACTATACATACATCTAGAAATAAAATTAAACTTTAACTATGAATTTAAATCAATCATAGGAATGTTTATTAAAATTAAAGTAAAAATCAATCATCTATTTACTTTTGAAAATACAATATTCAAACTAAGTAGGATGAAAGATAAAAATGATAGTAACATGAAACTGTCGTCGTGAGAGGATCAGTGGGAAATAACATACAACAATTACCACCTGGAGTTTCCCAGAGGATCATTCATTTCAAAGACTGAGGTGGAATGTCGGATCTGTCTCAAGCACCAAGATCTTCCTTAGGGCACTTTAATCATCAGCTACGACCAGCCTGGCAGTGGTTTGGAAGCTCGTCCTGCCACAAGGAACAAGAAATCTGTCCTCGGCTTTTCAGCAGCTAGGGATGGAAACAATCAAAAAATATATAGTCCCTGCTGTTTTGCAAAATAAAATATATTCCCCACTCTCCCCTCTCTCTTCATATTGTCAGAAGTGGGATAATGGTCTAGTAGCATTGTCATTTACATAGCTTCCACTTCTGACTACTGTCCAGTCCAGATGAATGTCTTCCATCTTCTGTCCTTCAGGATGATAGTGTAATACCACTCATTTACACAGACTCAGACAGCAATATGCAGTTATAAATGCAACACAAAATCAGACAGAATGCTATAGAATTCTCTCTATAAATATTGAGAATTCTAGATAAAAAGGGCTTGCCTTTCCTGTCTTCCAGATATTCCACTGGATGTTTTCTTGGACAGCATGTCCTCAAAATCACAGCATTTAATACTGCTGTGTATAAGTAAAATGATACATTAATAACATCATGAATAATACATCAATAACCTGAAAACAAAATTCAGCACTTCTACAACAAGCAAACATTATGAATTATAGAAGTATGAGCATGAGAAGAACAATGTCTCCTATGAAATGTTACCATTGAAATGTTACCATTATCTACACAAACTCTAATAACCAGCCATAGATCATTCATCTACCAGCAATAGAAGATAGATAATTTCCGAAGAGTCTTAGATACAGCAAACAGAAGTAACCTCCTAGCTACCGAACAATAGGAATCAGGAATAGATCATAAAGAAATGGTTTCCTGCCTATGTGCAGAAATGGGTCAGCGTGGTTTTTCCTCTGTCTGGTACAATTCTAATATTGTACACGAAATGCGGCCCGAAAACTGAAATCACGATTTAATTAACAGTTACTGTGCTCACCTGGATTTAGATGTAACTATATGGTCATACTGCTAGGGTTTTTAGGCGGCGGGAAAGACAAAGTTCTGCCAAAACGGCCCGCTCTAACTCCTGCTAGCTGCCCTGAAGTAAAAAATGGCTGGCCGTCTGCTCTCACAGCGGGATCCGGTGTTTGGCCAGGATTTTCCCGCTACGTTGCCGAGTTTGCTAGCCGTATATTTTTATACGTGAAAGCTCAGGGGAATTACAAATAGGACAATGGAAAATCCCCAAACAGCAACCGTAGGCTATAACCGGGATATCTCTCAATGCGTCTTATGACGAAAATGAAGTCACTGGGCGCATGTAAGAGAGAAAAATAGAAGGGTCACAAAGGGGTGGTACGTCAGCCAAAAGTATCTTGTCTACTTGAAGCGGCGTCTCGCGACACTACTACTACTACTACTACTACTACTACTACTACTACTACTACTACTACTACTACTACTACTGCTGCTGCTGCTGCTGCTGCTGCTACTACTACTTCTAACACCACCACCACCACTACTACTACCACTACTACTACTAATGCTGCTACTACTAACACCACTACTACTACTGCTGCTACTACTGCTGCTACTACTACTACTACTACTGCTGCTGTTGCTGCTACAACTACTACTGCTGCTGCTGCTAGTGCTGCTGATGTTGCTACTACTACTACTAATATTGCTGCTGCTGCTGCTACTACTACTGCTACTGCTTCTCTGGCGATGTGCACCTGACCTGGCAATAATGACCCCACTCATGCCAAATGCCTTGCCAATCACAGTGATGGTCTTGTTCGCAAGATAATCTGCACGCTAATTGCCGACATAACCTGTGTGACCTGGAACAAAGATAAAGTTTAGGCAAGTTATTTGTGATGCATTTGATGAAAAAATACACTGTGGGGTGAGTATCATAATTCTTTTTAGACACTTTACACGTGTAAGTGTGATCCTATTAATCTAGAGGGGGAAGGGAGAACCTTGGTTCGGTTGATAGTTATGTATGAATTAGAATGTCACCAATGGACATAAAGATCTTAGCGACTATAGCGGATATTGTTTGCTTTTTTTCATGTCACGTCCGTTTCTGATTTCGTTGTTCTTTTCTTATCTTTGTGGCTACTGTACGAAGCATATTATCACTAACAATATTATTATTGTTTCCAGTATAAAAGTTAGTTGCGTATCCTTTACAAGACGTTGCAGTACCAATCCCATCATTTTTTGCCTCTTGTGGTTTTTCTAGGCAAATTTACGTCCAGTAGTTTGCCATTGCTTTCCAGACGGTCTTCTTCTCATTACCACTATCTAATCCAACGCAAGGCGCAGGGCCAGCAGCTGGGATCGAACGCAGCACATTGGAATTAAGAAGTGCGTTCGCAACGTTAAGCCACAGACGCCAGAATACTCTTGTTTTTTTTCCTTGCGGACAGGAAATCTCATGCACAAACGATACACTGTTGTAGGGTGAGGAACACGTTAAATACTGTACATGGTTTGTTGTTCATCGTATTCAACACTTTGACTCATCTCTCTTATTTTCCTGAAACTAATGTGAGAGCGCTGCTAAATGACGCCAACACAGATAAATGGAATGTTTATGTGTCGAAAGCACTAAATCAACCCCTCACCATAATCTCAGCCTATCAATAATAGCGCCCGTTGCACTCTCCCCACACATTTGAATTCACAATACTGATGACATTAGCTTGAACATGGAGATAAGGTTCACGCAGTCTGGCCATACATCTTAGCATGCTAGTCTGCGATCATTTACACAACTAATCTTAGAATACATCAGACTGTAGACACTGAGATCCCTAGCTGACCATGTTGATATATAGTTCTCATCGCCAGCTTCTTCTTCCACTGCTTCTTCTTCTTTTACTTGTTCACCAGTTGTAAACTTCCGCAGAAAATTATGGATGTTTGTCCACTTCTGAACTTTAGTCTTGCTCTTGAGTTTTAAGCGCACATCTATTTTATAGATGTGGCTTATTTGTATACAGATTATTAGTGTCAGCGTTTCCATTGTTTTCCTCATCGTCAGAAAACGATTTCCTTTGTCAACCCCATTACAATTCAGTGGGCAGATGCTATCTTTGTATCCCCCCCCCCGGTCTCTATTCCGATTCCTCGCCATACCCGAGCCACTTACATTATCAAGCCTGAGTGTTTTCAGTCCCATGTCTCCATCTTGTGGTAGCCGTCGTAACATAAGTAGCAGCCATTGCTGGATTTTGGCATAAGCTAAAAAACAAAATACAGCTCAGGGCCTCGCCATCTGTAGGGGCCCCAACTGGATTTCAATTTGTTTTCCACAATCACATTTTGTGTATGTAATACATTACCTAACGAAAAAAGGGGGAAAAAAAGAAAGAAAGAAAGAAAGAAAGAAAGAAAGAAAGAAAGAAAGAAAGAAAGAAAGAAAGAAAGAAAGAAAGAAAGAAAGAAAGAAAGAAAGAAAGAAAGAAAGAAAGAAAGAAAGAAAGAAAGAAAGAAAGAAAGAAAGAAAGAAAGAAAGAAAGAAAGAAAGAAAAATCCCTAAAATATATTTCCAATTTGAAACATTATTTCAGGTTTTTATTTATTGTAACTTGTATCTTATTTGAATTTAAAAAATAATCAGCTTGATGGGCAACAACTTGAAACTTTTATTAAACTGACCTGTTTATTTTGAAGTTTTCAGACATTAATTGGTATAATTTAAAACGGTGGGGGTCTCGAGGTTTTATATAGCTTAGGGCCTTTATCATCATCGTGTGCCCTGTCAAATTGTGTAGGCGCTCATGCATGTCCACAGATCACGATCCCTGGTTGCCTGGAACAGCTCTCTTGATGATATCCCTCCACGCCATGGTTTCAGCCCATTCAGCATCATCTATCTTGGTCTGCCTCTACCACTTTTTTTACACTGATCTTTCCAGTTGTCACGATGTTCTCCAATGTCTCTCTTCTCATTACCTGGCCAAAGAATAGTGTTTGTCTCTTTCTTACTGTTGTATACAGAAATCTACTTTCATTAGCTTCTTTTAAGCAATCGTTGTTAGTTACTCTGACCGTCCAATGTATTCGTAACATTTGTCTCAGAAACTACTTCACTTTTGTTTACAAATTCTTCCTAATTTGTTCACTGACATTCCAATATTCGCTGCCATATAGCAGAGCAGGTTCTATGTAACATTTTACCGCCCTCTTTCTGACATTAAATGAGAGCGATTTTTTGCATAAAATATTTTTTTCATTTTCTGAAATGCAACTTTCGTTTGACCTACTCTACTTTTAATCTGTATCACACATTTTCCATCTGGTGATATGATTATTCCTAGATATTGAATTTATTGACTTGGTTATGTCTTTGTCCTTTAATTGAGATATAACAATGTGGAGTTATCTTCTTCTTTGATAGAACCATTAATTCCGTTCAGTTTCGAAATCTTCCATCGTCAGCTAAATATTCTCAGCTGGAAACATCTTCAGTGAGAAGCCTTGACTGTTTTAAAAGCGACATTGTGACCTTGAGAACATGTCAACAGTAGCCTACCGCCGATTGACACAGCACTTCCAACAACAACAACAACAACAACCGCCGATTGACACAGCACTTCCAACAACAACAACAACAGCAACCGCCGATTGACACAGCACTTTCAACAACAACAACAACAACAACCGCCGATTGACACAGCACTTCAGGGTTGCCATATTGGCATTTTTTATGCCAGATTCCACAAATCTGGCATATTTGAAATTGAACTGGCATAAGATAATGAACTGGCATATTCTGGCATATTTGGGTTTTTCCTGGCATTTCTTATCAAGATGTGCTCACATTTTCTTCATGGTTCCTCTGTTAGAAACACGCAGATTTACTAAAAGCAGTGAAGACCTACAGTTAAAATCTTTATTTCAGTTTGACTTTGTTGTGATGTCCTGGTACGGACTAAAGGAGATTCGCGCCATTTCTTATTGTTTTGTTGTCTTCCTAAACGGACCGTGACTGCCATAAACCTCTGTAATTTATGTTAATTTACTAGAATAAATGCTGAATTAGCACAGCCAACGTTTGACACAAAATATAAAGTAAGTTTGTTAAAGGAAATGCTGTTATACCATGATAATTATTTGTACTTTTTGTTTGCGACACCAATTGTACAAGAATTTGAAAGACTGAACAGTCTTTTTCAACAAATAAAAGCTGATCCTCATGAACTACACCAAGAATTGTCAATGCACCAGAAAAGTCTTAAGATTAGACTGTATGACGTCAATGAGCAGGAAAAAATTTTCATCACGTTGACTTTGCTATTCAATTCCTAACGGAATGTAATGCATTCCTACAGAAGAATAACAGGACTGAAGTTCAGATAGAAATAAACAATGTTATTGAAAGATGCATGTTTGTGCTAGAGGAAGCTCTCAATCAAATTACGTGTAGACTTCCCACAGAGAATATATTTCAAAATCTGTCAAAATGGAGCCCTTTGGCAGTTTTAAATCAAATATCAAGGACATAGTTTTCAGAGCTACAATTTTTACACATGGCATAAAACAACATCAGTATTATAGAAGAACAGTACAGAAAACTGATTATTGTCAACTGGAAAGAAGAAGCTACATTTAAGAAGGATGGACTACCTACAAACAGGAAAGATTTTTGGATAGGCGAACTTCGACACCAGGCATTTAAAGAGTTGGCCACTTTCGCCCTTACTTGCTTAATAATGCCCGTTAGCAATACTGTAGTTGAGAGAATATTCTCTCTTGTTACTTCAACTAAATCAAATGCAAGAAACAAAATACAACTGGATTTTCTTGATGCAGTTGTCAGAATTAGAGCAGAAATATTGATATCAAAGAAATGTTGCAAAGACTTCATTCCATCTAAGCAAATGCTTAAAGATTTTACATTCGAAAAGGTTTATGCTGCATCTTGCACTGGTTCCAGTGAGGATGACAGTGAAGAATTCAATCTAGAGCTTTTGATGTGAAGTGAGTACAATGTTACACTTTATTTGGCAATTTTCTGGCATATTTTGGGTGATGGTTTGGCATAAAATTACGTTTTTTATCTGGCAACCCTGCAGCACTTCCAACAAACAAACAAAAAATCCTTAATGATCCCATATAAGGTACATAATTTGTACATTTGTGATCCAAAACCCCCTGGCTCATTTCTCAAATAGTTTATTTCAGAATAGCTATGCATTTACTCTCGAATAGCGCAACCTCTTCTAGCCCGCACACGCAAAAGCTACGAAAACATATATTCCGTAATCATCAAAACCAGTATTTTCTTGAAATAATGTCTCTGTCGACATGGCACCCCTTAAAGCCTCTCTTTCTCTGGCCAGTTTCCCAGCCACATGTGCTCTCATCGAATTAGCATGTGAGTGATCATGTCTGCCACAAGTAGCATAGTGTTGGAATGACTATGCTTTGTATGAGATTGTTCTTTGTGCTGACTTCTATTGTATTATGCTGTAAGGGAAGGGGTGGACTAGAGAGTGGTGGGGTGTTGCTGTCCCAATATTTGGTTTGCTTTACTGCATCTGATAATTTATTCATCTATTTTTCTCATCTTCGATTATTGTTCTACTTGGAAATTTAATCTCAGAATACTGTCTTATACACACGCTCTCAACTGCTCTGTTTAGTTTCTTCTTCTTTCTTCCTATTATCATTACTTCTGTCTTTGTGTTATTATTTTTATTTACACTCTTTATTCATAGATATAAGATCCCATTGCAATTTCATAGCTGTATCTGCTATAAAGGCCCAGCAATCAGCAACATTCATTGTCCCTCTGAGTTCATCTTTGTCGCACACTGGACATGACCATAAGGTCATCTGCAAAGAGTAATTTGTTGATTATACTAATAATTTCATTTCTGGGCATGGCATCCTTGCATATGCTATCAATGTCGTGATGAACAACAGTGGCGATAAGATAGAGCCCTTTCTTACTCCAGATGTTCCTCCCAATGATTCAAAAGTTCCCTGATTGATTCTAACTATGCTTCTACATTCCCTTTATTAACTGTTGCACACTTTGAAGAGATAGACGTTCGCTTACTCATTATCGAGCTATTACTTTCCACAATAACTGTCTGTCGACTCTGTCGAATGACTTCTGCTGATCTACGAATGCCGCAAATAATTTCATATTGTTTTCAAAAATAACTGTTTAAGTGTAAAGACTTCATCTGCGCAACTTCCATTTCTCCTCAATTCCATCTTCAACTACGTTTGACATGGCGAAAGTACTTCGGCTCTAGAGACAGCATTCTGTTTATAAGCAAACTGACCTCGATGCTAAGATCACGTAGGATGTTAGTATTTATCTTTTCCTTGGTTTATGGTTTCTAAGAATGATTCTGTAGCATTTCAGCTTAAAAGACAGGATTTTTTTCAAATCAGTGATTGAGTAAGAGTTAATGACTCACTCACAACTATAAGTTGACACAGAAAAGATGTTTGATCTAAAAAAAAAAAAAAACCTTATTGTAACTCCCTTGCAAGTGCTGTATCATTTGATCTTCATGCTGTTTAGTCTCTTCTTTGCTGTAGGGAATAAACTCCACAGGGAAGCAAGTACAGCAGGGATCTACCAGTCATCAGTAGAAGTTATCCCTCGTCGACAAACTTTTCGGCCCACGACCTCCTAGACTTTTTCAGAGGGTGGGCCCACCTGAGTTCATGAGGCTCAGGGCTGGTTTCCCTGCTGAACGGAATTACCGGATGGTGTTTTCTTTTCGGATAGGGACAAGACGACTTGGTGATTTCGCAGATGGTACTGTGAGATAAGAAGCCGCTACGGTAGCATAATTAGAGCAGTCTGCATACCTGGACGACCGAGCGACAAACTTACGATTGGTATACCGGACACATGTTGGACTTTGTTAGCAGGTGGCAGAGAAACACTGGCAGACAATTTGGACACGATGGACTTTCAAAGGATGAGAAACCCCTTTCCACTAAAGCAAATCTCTTTCTGATTTCGAATGTGCTGACGTCATCCTCGTTTGCTGTAGCGCCTAGACATTCACAATCTGACATTTTCCACTTTTCGTTATCGATTTTCCTGCTTGACAGGTGTCTGATGCAGGCGCTGAGAACATTTTACATTTTTTTTTTTCTTTACAAAAAAGGTGTTCCTCTCTGATGAGCTTTTTGACTCTAATAATTATTTTATCCAAACCATATACTCTGTAGGCAAGGAAAACTCTGGCGTCTACGTATCTAAGTTCTGGGATAGATTTGCCTCCAACTGTGAGTGGATCGAAGCTATCAAATGCATTCTAGCAAACCAGTAGAAAATTGAGTGTCCTTTCCATGAACATGTTATGGGTATTCTCAACCTAGCTCTTACACAAATCGTACTCTATTTCAGTAGTTCTGATTAACAAGAAGACAGCGATATCAAAGTTACTGCTTTCCAATTGTGCATTAGTGATCAAACCAGCCGTCACTTTCTAGGAAAGCAGCTTCCTTAAAAGTTTATGGCATTCTCAGTACTGCACAAATTAATATTCAGCATGTCTTAATATCGCCCGTGTGTCACCGGGGCCCTCACGGATAAGTAAAAAAAAGAGGCAAATAAAATCCAGCCAACCAAGATGAGGGAAGGCTCTTCAAATAGAAGAAGTATGACACGGTGTGGAGAAAGCCGCAAGGAGTCCGGATCGTTGACGTACCTCCTGCATTGGAACCCACAGGGGCATAGGAATAAAGGAAGGCCAAAAACACATGGAGAAGAGAGCTGGAGAACGAGGTTAGAAAGATTGGGAGGACATGGGGAGAGCTCCATGCAATGGCGAAGGATAGAACGACTTGGCGTGAGTTGGTTGAGGGCCTATGCTCCATTGGGGGATAGAAAGGCAGAAAAAGAAGAAGAATGTCTTAATATATATTTTAAATATGTGTGACGTGTTTTTTATATTTTAATCTTATTTATTCTACTTGTTTATATTTCTCCACCATTCTTTCCTAATATACACCGTCATTTAATTTTTTTGTTTCTATTTCAGATTCTAATAATTGTATGCGTTTTATAAAAACAAAATTGTCATTACTGTCATATTGTCTGTTTAAAAATTAATAATAATAACACATATTCTTTACATTCGATTTTCATATTTTTTTTAATGATTGTTTATTAAGTTTTTACCAGTTCAATATTCCTGGTCTGCAAATCTGATAAATATCGTCATTGAACGCATTCAGCTTTAACTGTCTTGTGTTTTTATATAAGACTAATGGTCTTTGCCCAGATCTCATTAAAACAATATTTTTATTTATGCGCTGTTCACGGAAGTTACATGTGCTTTTTTCTGCTCCCTGTTAAATGCTTGCTTAATAGAATGTCAGTCATTGTTTTCCAAACCTCTCTCTAGAACTCCTACCATGTGCGCACTTGTGTGTGCGTGAGTATGATTCATTGTTTAATGTGCTTTGAAGCTATTTTGCATTCCTCAATCCTTGTTCTCACTATTAGAGGGTTGTGATGCTAATTATTTAAAGAAAATACATTTTAAAACGGAATCGCGATTTGTTTGAGAGCTATAAAATTAAGCTGTAATGTAATCAATACTTTATGCAGATTCCATGTTGTTTCCTGATACTGCAAGGAAGCTGGAGTTGTCATAGCACTAATCTCTATTTTTAATGTGTTTCTTTTCATAATTCGCACTTTTTTAAATTCCTAAACATTCAGAAACATAATTTTTTTACAGTTACAGTTCCAAGTTCTTTATAATATTTGATAAAGAAAGAAAGAAACATGTTAAAATAAAGAAACAAAACCACAGAACTATAAGAAGGGTAGAGTAAGGATAGGCAGAAGAAGAAGATAACACAAACTGACTATATAACTATACTAAAACAATTTTTACGTCATCACTTCAAATACAATTATATTGCCCTGTGTTCAAAAATCGAATGCTACCACAGTAAAACAGGGATAGCCTTACAGAGGTTGTCTACCTTGGTTTACATAAAACTAGGATTAAAAAAAAAAAAAAAAAAACTATATTCCTCGTGCTCCGTTTTTATTCACTCAAATTTGATTTTATCTTTACCAATATAAACTGAGGTAATTTGCGATTTGCCCGCTTGTCACCGGGGCCCTCACGGAAAATAAAGAATCGTAACACACGACCAAGCATCTCGTTAATAGGCGATTAAGGGTAGGCTTGGGCTTCTTGTTCTTCGCATTCACCGGCTTTAAAGTTCTGGTTGTTCGTCAACTTCTAGACTCCAGTCCTGTTCCAGAAACTGAGTGCTGAGTGCACATTCGTTTCACATGCCTGACTCATTTGAATGCGGACCGTTGGTGGCTTGCTTCTCAGGCGAATGAACTCCGACATCGAAGAAAGTTCCAATTTATTCGACTCTTATGACATGCTATTGGGCACGCAGTGGGTCAATTCTAGTTGTCCCTAATATGAGGCCACGGAACCCTAACAGGTAGTTTTGGTTTGAGGTTGGCTGCTTTATCCTGTAAAGACAATAGACATAAAAACCGAAGGAGCCATGGAACAGTCACAAGGAGAAACAAGGAAAGCACCAACCAACCAAGATGAGGTAAGATACGGTGTGGAGGAAGTCGAAAGGAGTCCGGATCATCGACGTACGTCCGTCCACCTAGGAAAACCTCCAGAATTGACACGTGGAATGTTACAAACTTTGTACGATGTAGCAAGAACAATGGAAGTATTAAGGGCCGTGAAACATTATAGGATTAGTATTTCAGGATTATGTGAAACTAGACGGACCTGGGCGGGTGAAAGTATTCTAAACTAAGACATGGGCACAGAAGTAAAGAAAGAAAGTATTCTAAACTAAGCCATGGACACAGAAGTAAAGAAAGAAAGTATTCTAAACTAAGCCATGGACACAGAAGTAAAGAAAGAAAGTATTCTAAACTAAGCCATGGACACAGAAGTAAAGAAAGAAAGTATTCTAAACTAAGCCATGGACACAGAAGTAAAGAAAGAAAGTATTCTAAACTAACCCATGGGCACAGAAGTAAAGAAAGAAAGTATTCTAAACTAACCCATGGACACAGAAGTAAAGAAAGAAAGTATTCTAAACTAACCCATGGACACAGAAGTAAAGAAAGAAAGTATTCTAAACTAACCCATGGACACAGAAGCAAAGAAAGCAGCGGGGAGCTAGCGAGTGAAGTTAAAAAGATGGGGAGGACATGGAGAGAGCTGCATGCATGCGATAGCAAAGTATAGAACGACTAGGCGTGAGTTGGTTGAGGGCCTATACCCCATTAGCGGTCAGAAAAGCAGAAGAAGAAGAAGAAGAAGAAGAAGAAGAAGAAGAAGAAGAAGAAAAAGAAGAAGAAGAAGAAGAAGAAGAAGAAGAAGAAGAAGAAGAAGAAGAAGAAGAAGAAGAAGAAGAAGAAGAAGAAGAAGAAGAAGAAGAAGAAAAAGAAGTATCTGAGAGTATAATCTCATTTCAGTGAGGAAAAAAAAGAAAAGAAATCTCATCCTATCTATGTCGGTAGTTTGCTTTGGTTAACCGCAGAGCCATAGATTAAGGACACGACTGTGCGTGCGAATAGATCACATTGGGCATTAGTGTTAATGTATTGTGGGGTGTTTGGCAAACAATCAACACATTTCACCTCTTTCACTCGGACAGACGCTCCAGCCATCTCATATCTCCGGTGTCAGTCGTTACCTGGGTAACAGGCTGTGAGTTTTTAGTTGAGAACAGTCTTTTGTGTAACTATCCGCCTTTTGAAAGAGAAACCTTACAATATCGTCATAGAATAATTAGGCAGACGTGCGGCCACAGAGAAAACATTGGTGCGGGGGGGGGGGGAGGCGCTGCATGGGGCACATAATGAGCCTAAAATAAAGTAGTAAAGGACCTTTTTACGACGCCTTAAAGCGTATTGGGCATATAGGGCTGGACCTATATTGTATAGGCCAATAGGCACTTGGAGGGTGATGAGGTCAGCAACGCGCTAGCCGTCTCTACTTCATAGGACTACACCTGGTACCCACTCGAGGCTGGGTCGACTTGAGAGTCAAGGTCATTTTGGAAAAAAAAGTCTGGCCCCGTTAGGACTTGAACCCACGACCTTCTGATCCGCAGGCGGGCGTCTAGCCACCAACGCCACGACGACTCCCAAACCTCACAATTATAAAGGTTAGGATTTTAATTTTGCGCTTGAAAGCAGATTTAACCCACCCCCCCCCCCCCCCCCCCCAGAAAAAAAAAACCACAACTTCACCCAGGATTTGAACCTGGGTCACCCTTATTTAAGCCCAGAGTTCATATCCGTTCGGCAAGCCGAATCACATAAGAGAAACTGTTACAATCCTACCTTGTCTATGACTTAGACAAATATCGAAGATTGTACCATTTTCTGGTGCAACCTTAATTTTTTAATCCGATCATATGATGTGTTCTTGGAGCGAAGATGATGTGCTGAATCTTTACTATCGTGTCTTTTTTTTCATGTTTGGAATCTTGTTTTCATTTATGAGGATAATATACTTCTAGACATGCCATCTTATTCGTATGATCCTTATCTTCTAGTCTTCTTCTGTCTTTTTATCCCCCAATGGCGCATAGGCCCTCAACTAGGCCAAGTCATTCTATTCTTCGCTATTATATTTCGTTCTTCCTATGCCCAAACCCCCCCCCCCTCCTCCCCATCTTTCTTACTTTATTCTCCAGCTCTCTTCTCCACGTGTGTTTTTTTCTGGCCTTCTTCTATTCCTATGCCCCTGTGAGTTCCAATGCAAAGACATTCTAGTTATGCCGTTCTCTGTTTTCTCAATGTGTGTTCTGTCCAACGCCAGCGTCTTTTCCTCACCTCTTGGTCCACTTGGGCTTGCTTAGTTCTCCCCCAAAGCTCTGCATTAGTTATTTTATCATTCTGTATAATTCCCTCTATTCCCACTATCCCTCTATCTTACATGTCAAAGGTTAAAGTCTAGAGGATCCACTTCATTGCCTCGGGTTTTATTCCATATGGCTCGATCTCTCTCCGCAGAACGGCTTACCGCCTACAGGGAACAAACTCCTTTAAAACCGGCGACTGTCCCCAGGGATCTCTGTAAAAATTGCACTCGTGAACTTAACGACGCAGCAGTGAATCGAACCTCGACCTTCAGAGCACACGGCAAACGGCTTGACCACTTCTTGTATCTATTTATCTGACACAACAGTACAAATCTTTTGCCATGTATTATAAAATATAACTTGAGGAGGAATCAGTTTGTAGAGCCACCGTTGAAAGAAACCTGTCTGTCATTCTGAACTAATAAAAATTATCGCCCTCCCATCCCCTTCCTCACCCCGTAAGACGGCTTCCTTAACCTTTTTTGTAAATCTATATTTTTAACAACACTTTCATTTTTGGTATCCTCATCATCATCAAGTGCCTTGCCAGCTGGCGTAGGCGTTCATGTATCACTACCGATCTCCGTTTTTTGGTATTCTGGATCAATTTCAGCATGCATCTTCCCTGTGGCTACATACGGATGTGAGTCGTGGACTGTCTCTCAGTCCTTGAGAAAGAGAATAGGGGCTCTTGAGCTGAAATGCTATAGAAATATTCTCAGAATATCTTGGACAAAGAAGATGAGAAATATTGACATCTTAAAAGATCTGAACATCAAGGAAGATTGGCTAATAAACAGCATCCTTTCTCGAAAGCTGAACTATTTTGGTCATATCAAGCGCCACGACGGATTGGAAAAAATTATAGCAGAAGGCATGGTACCAGGAAGGAGGGGCAGAGGCCGACCGACACGAAGATGGACACAGGATATAAGTGACTCCTTGAGTTTGAAAGTTCATGAGGCGGGGGAACTGGCAAGAACCGAGTTTCTTACAGGCAGACTGTGATGAGAGCGACGTTCTGCAAAGGACCTGCTACATGATGATAATGGATCAATTTCTCTGATGATATTTCTCCATGCCTGTCTGAAGCCTTCCACCACTATTTCTCGTGGTGCCTTGCCAGCTGGTGTAGGCGTTCATGCATGTCCACACATCTCGGTTTTATGTGTGCTAGATCAATTCCACTTATGATATTCCTCCATGCCATATCTCCAGCCATCTTCCATTGCTTCTCTTGGTCTGCCTCTGCCTCTTCTACCAGTGATCTTTCTTGTCGTCGCGATATTTTCCAATACTTTTTTTCTGATCCTATTAGAAAAATTTTCAAGTGAGCTCGTTTAGTATGTTTGTTTGTATGGTGTAAGTGTTTGTCCTCTACAGTTTATTCCGGAATAGATTGATTATTATCATTCTATGACTAAGACTGATCCTAATTAATCACGTTTGAAGTGTAAGAGCTTTACATTTGGAAACTATGCAGTCTTGACATTATTTAGGTATACTAAAATATAATATAATTATTGAGCTCCTGTATTATAGTGCGTTTCAAAACTGCCTTTCGAACTTTGCCTCTCACACTTTAACAGATATCTCGATTAATTAAAAAATTCATAGCGAATCAAACACACATTTTGCTTTTTTTAATCATGTGCCCTAAGATTTCACAAGACATCCAAACTCAGAGGGTGATGACAAAACTCTGTATGCTTTTAAACGACCCAAAACCCAACCCAGCTACGTCACACAGAATTACTGATCAGGTTCCAGGTTATGCTTGCAGCCTAGGTCCCACGACTGCAAATGCAGCCTTTTTACCGAGAAAATTAGACTTCGTCACTTTGGATTTCTCCTGTTTCTTTTTGCATGTGCCCTAAGATTTCTCATATCATTATTAATCTGTAGTTTTTTCACAAGCTGCTGCTTTATAAAAACGAGAAAATTTCTTTTATCTTCGTATTTTTTGAAATATAATTTTTTTCTATATAATATATATATATATATATATATATATATATATATATATATATATATATATATATATATATATAATAACCACACATCGTTGCACATGTGAACTGATTTTCAGAGAATTTCTACATGTGTACGAATCACTGTATTTCGTACACATGTAGAAATTCTCTGAAAATCAGTCCACATGTGCAACGATGTGTGGTTATTATTTTAATAGCCTATTCCACATTTAATTAAAAAAAAATATGCCATCCTCGGAAGACTTATGCTGAAGATGACCACCTGAGAATGAAACCGCATATGACAGGTGTGATGTTTTTAAAAGTTTCACTTACTCTGTGAGTACGATAATTGTTTGCTTTAAATCGGTGTTGGTTTTTTATATACCTCAAATACGGCTAAAGTAAAACTGAATATTTTTTTACATTAAAAAAAAAATAATTACAAGGAGATGATTATTAACAGTCAGCAAGCAAATCCCAACTATTTATCCAAACGGATAGGTAATGTAGGTAAGTTGTAGCCCACCACGCCATCACACAAGCGACAAACACCTCGTGACACAAATTGTCACAATGCGAATGAGGATCACCCGTGGAGAGGTCCCGGAAACCCCGTCCAGCTGTTAGGTCATATTTAAAGCCCAGCTATATTTAGGGCCCCCGGCAACAGCCAGGGTGGACCTTCAACAACAACAAAACAAAAAAAAAACTAAACATTGCATCCCACGAGGGATAACGATTCTTCTTTTAATTAACTAGACTGTTACTGGGTTATAGATTGTTAAAGTTCAAACGCACTAAACAAAAATATTGTTGAACAGATTATAATATGATATTATAAAGTAAAGTACCCTTTTCCATGTACTTTTGGCCTATTGGGTATGTAGGGATAGACCCATTTTGTATAGACCAATCAGCGCTTGGTAGATGATGTAGTCAGCATCACGCCGGCCGCCTTAACCTCTCAGGACTCCGCCTGATACTCATTCAAGGCTGGATAAGCTAGAAGCAATATATATATATATATATAATATATATATATATATATATATATGTGTGTGTGTGTGTGTGTGTGTGTGTGTGTGTGTGTACACATGCATACATAAACTCAGCAGAAAAGAATGGGTAGATATATGATATGTGTATTTTAGACACAATTAATTACTCCCATAAATAGCAGGTCTTCAGTTTTTTTTTTTTTCATGGGATTTCGGGGCAATTTGGGGGAAAGGGGATGGGGTGGGGAGAAAAGATCAGTATAACCTGATATTAAAATATGACCGGTTAAAATTGGTCAGTCCTGATTAATGTGTTACACAAATAGCATCAACATTGACTTGTTTACAGAAATGTATCATGTTTTTTTATTTTCATTACCCGGGCTGACGATGTCCAAGCCCACATTGATCGGTTGGAAGTCAGACTACATTGGCACTTCCATTTGGATGCTGTGTTGTTGATGTTGTTGTTGTTTTTCAATTGTAATTAAAAACACACGTTATCTCAAAATGATTGCAGATGCTTACTTCAGTTTCAGTTTAATTATTGGCCAAGATTGTCTAGGTCAGTGGCCTCAAGCCTTTCTCAAGTGGAGCCAGCCTTAAGTATGTGGCAAGACCTCCCTTCTCCTCCTCCCTTTCCCACCACCAATATCTCCCCCCTCCCCCACCCTCTTACATAAAAATGTGGTTGAAAAAAGCAGGACAAAAAATAAAAAATCCTAAGCACTGTTAACAAGAAATCGGAGAGAAACACGGATGTAATTTAAAGTATCAAATGAAAATAATAATTAAAAAAAAAAAAATTTATCAACTGGTAATTTAGTGTCCGAATAAATAGGTAAAAGGTAAAGTCGGGAGATGTGAACCAGCGTCACTGCACACGGTTATAAACCATAAGTGCTGTGTCACCAGTACGGACAGCTGATAAGAACTGTGTCGCCGTCCGCACTAAACTCAGTAGCTACAGCGACGTTTTTCTTTTTACCCGAGAGTGTTAACTCTGGTACCCATTTACTAGAGGCTGGGTGAACCCCGGAAACCGACCGGTTTCGAACACCGGCCGTAGGCTGCGGTGAGTCGCAGCTGGATTTGAAAGCGAGTCTCCTATCGACTGCGCCCACGCAGCCCCTTAGAGTTCAAATATAAATATGATGGTTGACAGAGTTTTGTGTTGATGATATCTGTTACTTTTGGTTTGATATTGAACAAGTTAAAGCGGAGATCACTCTTCCACATTATGCTGGCAATGCAGACAGTTAAAGCTAGACATCCTGATTATTACAAGTACAAATAAACTTAATTTCAAAATTGGGTAAGCATTACGGAAATCACCCCATCTGGGTTAGCTCCGCCCATTTACGCACTATGTCAATTTTCATACATATTTGGTTAGGCTCGTCAACGTTGCTGAAGGTTACGGGGTTGCCCCTGTGTTCTGTTTGCCGATAAAGCTTTCTGCGTTGTCTTCCATTCACGTTTTTATTCCGAGAAAGATAATGCGTGTGACGTAGGTTGCAGTACTCTCGTGGGTGTTGGGGGTGGGAGGTGTGTTAGGGCCAGTCCTGCATGTTTTGTGTATCGTTAAAAGCGCTGACGTTCTGGAATATACAACACGCGATATCAACGGTGTTGCGAACCCTAAAATGGAACTAACACATTTTTTTACGTCCTTATAGTGTTAAATTACACAGGTGCTTCTGTTTTCTTAAAGCGGCGAATTTCTAAGATGTTTGTCCGACTAATAATTTATGTACCCTTAACAAAATATACAGTAATCATTACAAATCGTTCACTTTTTATAAGTCAATCAAAAAACTATTTTGGCAGTACCTCAGATGTCTTTTTCACTATTAAAAATAGGGGCGTTTTCGTTTTTTTGTTTGTTTGTTTTTGTTTTAAGGCGTGCAATTTGATGTTTCACCAACTTCGCGTCCGTGCATATACTGTCAACATACTAATTGTATGCTTTGAATTAGTGTTCTTTTTTTTTTCTTTTTTAAATTTTATTTTACTGTCAAAATAAAACATATGATTTTCTTATATGTATATGCAAAATCAACAATGTAGCTGAATTCCAAATGTCTAAATCTGAACAAGACTTTTGGAGCGGACTATACTTCATTCATCCGTAGACACGCCGTCGGCTTTACTACATCAAATATATTGTTATATATTTTATATATATATATATATATATATATATATATATATATATATATATATATATATAATAATTTTAGCTAACATCCAAACTATTTTACGACGATGTATTATATATAATATATGGATATATATATATATATATATATGTGTGTGTGTGTGTGTGTGTGTGTGTGTGTGTGTGTGTGTATTTAATGTTTACTTTGACGTTCGTACACAGGCAGAAAAGTCTAATGACGCATTTCATAGTACATATATCCCTTTCATGGTGGAGACGCAGATATTGTTGACATAATTTTCAACTAGAGGAGATCCACACACACACACACAAAAGTGCACCTGTCTGTGATTAATGTGGCAAAACTTGCAGATGATCATAATACAATCCGAACAAATGAGAAAATGCTGAAAGAAAGACCAGAACGCAGCAAGAAATGTTTCAGCCATGAAAGTCAAATACAAAAGAATTGTCTGCAAAAAAAAAAAAAGAGTGATGTACTTCAAAGAAATTAATCAGCGTGAATGGCGAAAGCTTTTGTGAGACACAAATGTAAGGAACAAATACTCCACATCAAAAGATGATACAAATAGAAGGAATAATAGCAAGAGAGCACAATTCTCTGCTTTTTGATTGGCATCGTAACTCAGCCACGCACACACACACACACACACACACACACACACACACACACACATACACACACACATATATATATGCGGCGGATGCTCATTAAGAACGATGGAAACAGGATCTCAAACCTCCTTAAACCCATGACCTCTAGACATTTTTTCGAGGGAGCCTACCCCTGCCATTCCCCCACCCCTGACATTGAATTACCCCCACTCCCCGTGAGGGTTCTCGGGCCCTTTTAAAGGTAAAACAAGAATAGACCAACTGCCTACCCAAAAGCATGTCGTAAGAGTCGATTAATTGGGAAACTTCCTTTGAAGTCTGAGTGCATCTGCCGGAGAGGCAAGGAACCAGCAGTCTGCATACAAATACATACGCAACACTCAGGTTCAGGAACAGGACAGCAGTCCAGAAGTGGACGAACAACCAGAATTCTCCACCAGAGTTTACAGCTGGTGAACGCCAAGAAGAAAAAGGTCAAGGGATCGGGGTTCTCAAACATGTAAACAAGTTCTCTTTTAAAAACGTCTGAGTATTTTTCATATTGAGAGCAGCCGTGGTGTAGCAGCTAGATGCTCGCTTACGGATCGGAGGTCGCGGGGTCTTGTCCTGACCAAGTAGGACTTGTCTTCAAAAATGACCTTGTTTCCTTAGTCGACACCATCCTTGAGTAGGCACCAGGTATGTTCCAGGGATGTAAAGGTGGCTGGCGTGATGTTGACCACATCAGCCACTGAGTGTCGGTTGATCTATGAAATATAGGTCTAGCCCTATATGCCCAATATACACGAAGACGTGAAAAAAGGACCTTTACTTCATTTTACATTTTGGATTATTTCATATTCTTAAATGTATGCAAAATTTATATATAAAATATATTTTTATTATTTTTATTATTACTACTTTGATTGTTATTAATTTAACTGAGTCTTATCTTGTGCACCAGAGAAAAAGTAAAATGGCGTCACTCCCCACTACCCCCCCCCCCCTCCTACCCCCTACCCCCCCCCTTTTTCAATTTTTTACTAAATCGACGGTCCGACAAGCTGTCATCGCAAACCACCAATTGTTGTAGAATCAGATTTCTGGCTCTAACTGCATGATGATTCGTTCTAATCTGTTAAATTCGAAGGATGTCGGCCACGCCCTTAGAATTGATAAATCAAGACTTCCTTACCAAGCCCTCATTTGGACAACACAGGGGAAAAGATCTCGTGGAAGACCAAGGGAAACCCTACGTAGAACTATCATCAGGGAAGGCTCACTCATGGGCCACTCAAACATCCAAGACCTACAACAGATTGCAACGAACCGCCATGCATGGAGAGTCATGACCTCTGCCCTATGTGCCGCACTCGACACAATAGGAAAGACTAACTAACTAACTAACTAACTAAAGATTCCAAACTGTTTTCTTTGTTTTAGCGCTGCAGATGTTTATGTGTACGCCTGAGCATAAATTTACGTCTATGTGATGATAGATACCTGTGCATGGACATACGTCTGTGTGAAGATAGTACTGTCTGACAGTAC
The DNA here is from genome assembly GCA_905116865.2 of Candidula unifasciata. Classification (NCBI taxonomy): domain Eukaryota; kingdom Metazoa; phylum Mollusca; class Gastropoda; order Stylommatophora; family Geomitridae; genus Candidula; species Candidula unifasciata. The sequence continues at coordinate 450,702 of CAJHNH020003535.1, read as the reverse complement.
ATACTTGATTCTCAAGTAGAATGAATAAATCAATTATACAGATAAAAATATGAAAATCAGCACGCACTAAATTACGTATAAAGAAAACTGGGCTAAACTGAATAGAAAGTGGGAGGGCTGAACAATGTCCGGAAATACTGCGGCCGTCTGTTGATAAAGATGGAGTGAAAGCGCTCTTTAGGCCTGATAGCAATGTACGGCTCATTTTAAGTGTGATATTGACGCAAATGCTTAGAGCCCGTAGAAAGAAAATCCATTTTGGTAATAGAGACATCAGTCAGGGCACATATTTCTTCCCTGCTCGTAGATGGCTTCACAGCTTGCACGCAATAAATGTGTTGTTTTCACAAGCAGTCCATCATCTTTGAATAGCACGGTATACTTGAGAATAACGAATGGGCATGATTATAATAGATATCCGAGATGTCTCGCAGATAAATCAACACGGCCCTTGATTATATAAATGAGCGGTATGTTATGTTATTTGTATATTATCACAATCAACGTCACTGCACATTGGGCATTTCAATGCGTGCTCAGTCCTCTGTTGCTCCTTGTTTATTGTTTCATTTACATTATTTAACTTTTTGTCAAACGCCGATTGCGGCATATACAATGCTTTAATAGACATTAGAGAACACACGGTAGAATAAGTCAGTAGGTCCGTCCTCCCGTGGGACACGTTTTTTAAATATACTTTGAAGTCCTCGGCTGTGGTTGGGGGCCCTAATTATAACACTACGGGGCAGAACAGGATTTCTGGCTTTCTGAGACCTGCCCACGGGTGATCCTCATCCGAATGGTGGCACTTTGTATTATCGGGGATTTATTGCTCGGTGTGATGTCCTGGTGGGGTAAAAAAGTCAGTCAGTGACATGACAGAACAGACAGGTCGAATGCTTGAGAATCAATAAAAAACATTGTGGTCACTTCAAAATGACATGGCTGGTTCCATTATGAAATATGTGTACTTCAGTGCTCCGATTGGCAAATATCACAAACGCAGAATAAAGAGACATCACACGACTTTCATGGTTAAAGAAAACATCTTTTTGAATTACATAACATTTAAAATGACGAATAACGCTTGGTAGGCGTGTTTGTCCTGGAATGATAATTTAAGCGCGTAGTTGTGGGGTTCAGATGCGAAGGCTAGGCATACATGTAATAGCTCTAACCACAGCCACACTTTCCTTTTCTCAAGAAAATTGATTTTACTAAATCTTATTACAGTTCACTGTTTAGTACAAATACCACTCGTTTACGTCTCAAACACAGAGACAAGAACACTCTCTGTATGCTTACTCCACTCATGCAAAAACTGTACCTTGCGACAACTACCAGCTACTATTCTCAACAGCAAAGCGACGAGGTTGAAAATATCACGTGATACCCTCTCTAGTGTAACTGTTACCTGCGAACGCTTATACTCGCGAACTGATCTCACACGCCACTGTTAGGATCTTCATCTGATGTATCAAGTGTTCAATTACCCGACGTCACTGGCATATTTTGTCTCACCATGCTAAAATGACAATACAAGCATAAACACTTACTGGCAACAGCTCGACTAGAGGTTTTTATCCTTTGGACTGTCTCTTGGGCACAATGTTAAACTGTATGTAAAAAATGCTTCGACCACTTGGAAGAAACACTGCATGTTTATAACTATGTTTGATTTAATTTAGTCCTTATGACCTGAACCATGTCCCATGCAGACTTTAACGTTTGCATCTTTGCACATATGAGACATTGTACCAGTCTTACACACCCTACTTGTTTCTACTCTAGGGAGCAGAGTGACATCACTGCAACACAAGTCCGTAGAGAATAAGCTGCTTTTATAACAGGAAATTCTCTCCGCACAATTTACTGGAATAGGTGTAATTTATATACTAAGGGTTCAAATAAAGAAACAGCCGATGGATCAGACACTAAACGTAGTCTACCAGAAGATTCTCAGAAAATATACCAAGCAAACATCAGTCTCTCACCCTGAAAATCTTTTAGATAATGTAGCTAGTAGCAGTATATCCCCTACAACTTTGTAGCGAATGGAATAGTTAAAAGATAGACTTGCATGTATCAATATTGCCCTTTGGAAATGACGCCGCAAGAGCATATTATTAAATGGCCTAAGTCGATATACGCGCCTGACGTTTAGCGGCTAGACGTTACATATGCTGGTCCGAAAACATGGGTTCAAATGCGCAAGATGTTGAATTCATTTGTCTTAAATGAGCTTGGCCCCCAAGTCAACCCAGCCTCGAATGGACACCAGGTAACCCCCTCCCCCACCCCCCCCCCCACACACACACAAGTAAAGGCGGCCCCTGTGATGCTGACCACGATCGGGCCAATTAACCTGCCACTGGAGGAAAACGAGTCATGTTACCTTTAGTGAATATTCTAATGAAAGTAAACATAGTTGTTGTTTTATAGTACTAGTGGTTATCTTAATAGTAAGGTGCTCCGGAGTTAATTCTGAATTGTCTCACTACGATTTCCCCCCCCCAACCAGTTTTGACTTATTAAATGTGAGATGTTCACAGTATTCTAGGAACTTCTGTGGAAGGAAATGCTTGAGAAAAGCTGTTAGGTACTTTATGAGATTTTGCTGTTACCTAGATCATGTAATGATGTACAAGTTTATATAGCTCAGCATAGTGCAAATAAAAAACAAGATTCTAGATAAGGAAAGTACTTTCGTTCAAATTAACACATCTCAGAACAGACTGAATCGATGTTACAATAGTGAGAACGTTGATTACTAACAAACTCTCCCTTGTATAGCACAGTGCAAGATGTATGCATTCACAAGAATCAAATACTTCCGAATAATCCATCTTCGAATCAGTATAATGTAGTGTCCTAAAATAGAGAAGTATTGGAGGCAGACGTTGTATTGTAGACAATCAAGAGTGCAGAAGTACAGCACGTCGCACTGAAGATAAATGGTACCTTAAAATACCGTTACAGATTTACCATGACCTTATGTAGCAAGGACAAATAACAGTGGCGGGTAGTAACTAATACATTTGTTCTTATAACATACTTGTATAAGACTTAGAATCAATGGTCCTTACTCTTTGACAAACATTATTGTCACTGTTAAACTGTTAATTATGTTTTTCCAGGATCTACTGCATTTTTCCAGTTACTGAGAACTTCATAACCAGGGTCTACTAAAGTTTAGATAATTTGCTTACCAGTCTAACAAGGCTCGGATAACTTCTTAACCAGTCTACCAAGGTTCAGAGAACATTGAAGATAAGGATAATAGAAACTAACCTCACCAATGAGTCTATGCAATGACAAATACGCCATAAAATGATTGTCAATGCTAGCAATGGCTGGTCGTTTTTGAGAACTACTACGTGTATGTAACAGGCCGACGACAGTTGCAGTAACAAAGATGCTAGGATAGGACACGCTCGAAGCGTGGCAATAAATAGGATGTAGTAAAAGTAATAAACTATATAATGTATTTGTGCAATGCTCACAATCTCAGAAACCAGGTTACGCCAAAAATAACTGCCACAGTAGGACATTTATGCGGCCATCTTCTTCTTCGTCTTCGTGTTTCTGGTTTTAAACTCTGGTGAAAGGTTTTGGCAGTTCGTCGACTTCTGCACTCTAGTCTCATTCCAGAGTTTTGCGTGCATATTCGTTTTAAATAGCTGACTGATTTGTTTGCAGACTGTTGGTTATTTGCCTCTCAGGCAGATGCAGCCCGACTTCGAAGGAAGCTCCCATTTAGTCTACTCTTACGTCTAATGGGGCCCGGATCCCACACTAGGAATCTGGCTATAATATGCGTATGAACTATCGTTCCAGCGAGCGCTCAATGTCAATGAAAGACACTATATTTTGAAAGCTGTCAACAAATAGGAAATGGATGATTAACAATGGGAAAGACATATTTTCTATCGACTCAGCTAAAGACTGGAGAGGAACCATACTGTTCACGTCCTATTACAAAATAATGCCTTACTATATACTAGGGCTGTACCGAATATTCGCTTCTTATTCGCTTCGGGGCCGAATAGTGGACCTAATAACTATTCGGTATTCGGCCGAATATTGCGGTCAGGCCGAATACGAATAGTGGTTACCTTACACCCGTTCCTGGACTGGTAGAAATTAAACATGTCAAGATTTCTCACCTTTGTTTATACTGTCCAGCGTTATCTCTGTGCACCACCTACGAGTGGTTGTTTGGGGGTGGGGGGGGGGGTGTTTGTTTGGGGGTGTTGTGGGGGTGGGGTGTGTGGGGGGTGGGGGGTGGGTGTTGGTGTGTGTGGTGTGGGGGGTGTGGGGGGGTGGGGTGGGTGGGGTGGGGGGGGTGGGGGGGGTGTGGGGGGGGGGTGGGTGTGTGGGGTGTTGTGTGGGTGGGGGGGGGGTGGGGGGGGTTGGGGTGTGTGTGTGGGGGGGTTGGGGGGGGGTGTTGGTGGTGGGTGGGGGGGGGGGTGGGGGGGGGGTTGGGGTGTGGGGGGGGGGGGGGGGGGGGGGGTGGTGGTTGTTGGGGTGGTGTGGGGTGGGGGGGGGGGGTGGGTGGTGGTTGGGGTGGGGGGGTGTTGGGGTGGTGGGTGTTGGGGGGTGGGGTGGTGGTGGGGGGGGGTTTGGGGGGTGGGTGGTGTGGGGGGGGGGGGGGTGTGGGTGGGGGTGGGGGTGGGGGGGGTGGGGTGGGGGGGGTGGGGGGGTGGGTGGGGTGGGGGGGGGGGGTGGGGGGGTGGGTGTTTGTGGGGGGTGGGGGGGGGGGGGGGGGGGGGTTGGGGGTGGGGGGGTGGGGGGGGTGGTGGGGGTGGTGGGGTGGGTGGGGTGGGGGGGGGGGGGGGGGGGGTGTGTGTTGGTGGTGTGTGGGGGGGGGGGTTGGGGGTGGGTGGGGGGTGGGTGGTTTTTTTGTGTTGTTGTGTGGTGTGTGTGGGGGGGGGTGGGGGGTGGTTGTGGTGGGGGGTGGGTGTGTGTGTGTGGGGGGGGGGGGGGGGGGTTGTTGTTTTTGGGGGTGGTGGGGGGGGTGGGGGTGTGTGTTGGTGGGGGGGGTGGGGGGGGTGTGGGGGGGTGTGTGGTGGGGGGGTGTGTGGTGGGGGGTGGTGGGTGGGGTGTGTTGGGGGGGGTGTGGGGTAGTGGGGTGGTTGGTGTGGGGGTGGTGTTGTGTTTTGGTTTAGTTGTGGGGGGGGTTTGGTGTGGGGGGTGTGGGGGTGGGGGGGGGGGTGGTGGGGGGTTGTTGGGGGGGGGGGGGGGGGGGGGGTGGGTGTGGGGGGGGGTGGGGGGGGGGTTTTGGGGTGGGTGTGGGGGTGGGGGGGTGGGGGGGGGTGGGGGGGGTGGGGGGGGGGGGGGGGGTGTTGGGGGGTGGGGGGGGGGGTTGGGGGGGTGGTTTTGGGGTGGTGTTGGGTGGGGTTTTGGGGGGGGGGGGGTTGTGGTTGGGGTGTGGGGGGGGGGGTGTGGTGTTGGTGGTGTGTTTGGGTGTGGTGGGGGGGGTTTTGTGGGGTGGTGTGGGGGGGGGGGGTTAGGTGGGGGGGGGGGGGTGTGGGTTTGTGGTGGGGGGGGGTTGGGTGTGTTGTTTGGTGGGGTGGTGTGGTTGGTGGGGGGTGTTGGGGTGGGGGTTGTGGTGTTGGGGTGTGTGGGGTGGGGGGGGTTGGGGGGTGGTGTGGTGTTGGGGGGGTTGGGTGTGTTGTGGTGGGGGGGGGTTTTTGTGTGGGTTGGGGGGGGTGTTGGGGTTGTGGGTGGGGGTTGGGGGGTGGGGTGGGGTGGGTTGTGTGGGTTGTGGGTGTGGTTGTGGGGGGGGGTTTTGGTGTTGTGTGTGGGTTGGTTGTGTTGGGGGGGGGGGTGTGGGGGGTTTGGTTGGTGTTGGGTGTGTGGTTTGGTGTTGTGTGTTGTGGGGGGTGGTGGGGGGTTGGGTTTGGGTGTTGTGGTTGTTGTGTGGTGGGGGGTTTTGTTTTTGGGGTGTGTTTTGGTGTGGGGGTTGGGTGGGTTGGGTTTGTTGTGTGGTGGTGGGGGGGTGTTTGTTGTTTGTGGGGTGTGTTGGTTGTGTGGGGGGTTGGGGGGGTGTGTTTGTGGTTTTGGGGTGTGGGTTGGTGTGTTGGTGGGTTGTGGGGGTGTGTGGGGTGGGGTGTGTGTTGTGTGTTTGGTGTGTTGGGGTTTTGTGGGGGGTGGGGGGGTGGGGTGGGGGTGGGGTTGTGGGGTGTGTTTTGTTGTGTGGTTGGGGGTTTGGGTGTTTGGTGGGGTGGGGTGGTTGGGGTGGGGTGGTGGTGTGTTTTTGGTGTGTTGGTGGTGGGGTTGTTGTGTGGGGGTTTTTGTGTGGGGTGTGTTGTGGTGGTGTTTGGTGGGGGGTTTGTGGTGTTGTGGTGGGGTGGTTGGGGTTGGGTTTTGTGGGGTGTTGTGTTGGGGTGGGTTGGGGGTGTGGGTGTGGTGGTGTGTGTTGTGGTGTGTGGTGGGGTGTGTGGGTGGGGGGGGGTGGGGGGGGTGGGTTTGGTGGGGGGTGTGGGGGTGGGTTTTGGTGTGTGGGGGTTGTTGGTTGTGTGTGTGGGGGTGGGGTTGTGTTGGTTTGGGGGGTTGGGGTGGGTGTGGTGTGTGTGGGGGTTTGGGTGTTAGTGGTGTGTGTTTGTTTTTGGGGGGTTGGTTTGTGGTTTGTGGTGGGGTGGGGGGGGTTGTGGTTTGGTTTGGGGGGTTTTGGGGGTGTTTGGGGTGGTGTTGTGTGGGGGGGGGGTGGTGTTGGTGGGTGTTTTTTGTTTTTGTGGGGGGTGTTTTTTTGTGGGGGGGGGGGGTTGGGGGGGGTGTGTGTTTGGGGTTGGGGGTGGGGTGTGGGTTTGGTTTGTGGGGTGTTGGGGTGGGGGGTGTGTTGTGGGGTTTTTGTGGGGGGGGGGGTTGGGGGTGGTGTGTGGGGGTTTTTTTGTGGGGTGTGTTGTGTGGGTGGTGTGTGTGGTGGGGGGGGGTTGGTGGGGGGTGTGGGTGTGGGTGGGGGGGGTGGGGGGTTTTTTTTTTTGTTGTTTTTGGGGTGGGTTTGGTGGGGTTTTGGGTTTGTGGGGGGTGTGGGGGGGGTTTGTTGTGTGGTGGGTTGGGTGGGTTTTGGTGGGGTGGTGGGTTTGGGGGGGGGTGTGTGGGGGTGGGGTTGGTGTTTTGGGGGTTGGGGGGGTGGGGGGGGGGGGGGGGGTGTTGTGGGGGTGTGTTTTTGGTGGGGGGTGTGTTTTGGGGGTGGGTTTGTTTTTGGTTGGGGGGGTGTGGTGTTGTTTGGGGGGGGTGTTTTGGGGGGGGTTGGGTTTGGGGGGTGTTTTGGGTGTTTTTGGTTGGGTTTTTGGTGGGGGTTGTGTTGGGTGGGGGGTTGGGGTTTGTGGTTGTTGGTTGGTTTTTTTTGTGGGGTTGGGTGGGGGTTGTGTGTGTGGGGGGGGTGGGTTTGTGTTTTGGGTTGTGGTGTTTGTTGGTTTGGGGGGGGTTGGGGTGGTTTTGTTTTGGGTGGGGTTGGGGGTTTGGTGGTGTTGTTTGTTGGGTGTTTGGGGGGGGTGTGTTTTGGGGGTGGGGGGGGTGGTTGGGGTTTTGGGGTTGTGTTGGGGGGTTTTGTGGTGTGTTTGTGGTGTGGTGTTGGGTGGGGGGGGGTTGGGGGGGGGGGGGGGGGGTGGGGTTGGGGGGGTGGGGGTTGGGGGGGGGGGGGTGGGGTGGTGGGGTTTTTTGTTGTGTGGGTTGTGGGGGGGGTTGTGTGTGGTGGGGGGTTTTTGGGGTGTTTGGGGGGGGGGGGTGGGGTTGGGGTGGTTTTGTTGGTTGTTGTGGTGGGTGTTTGGGGGGGTGGGGGTTTGGGTGTTGGGTGGTGTGTGTTTTGTGTGGGGGGGGTGTGTTTTGTGTGGGGGGGGGGGTGTGTTGGTTTTTGTGTGGGGGTGGTGGGGTTTTGTGGTGGTGGGGGGGGGGGTTTTTTTTGGGGTGGGGTTGGTGTTGGTGTGTTGGTTTTTTTGGGGGGTGTTGTTTGGGGGTTGGTTTGGGGGGGGGGGGTTGGGGGGGGGTTTGGGGTGTTTTTTGGTGTGTTGGGGGTGGGGTGTTTGGGGGGGGGTGTGGTTGTTGTGGTGTGTTGTTGGGGTTTGGTGTTTGTGTGTGGGGGTTGTGGTTGGGGTTGGGGGGGGGGGGGTGTTTGTTTTTTGTGTGGTGTTTGTTGTGGGGGGTGTTGTGGGGGGTGGGGTGGGGTGTGGGTTTTGGGTTGGGGTGGGTTGTTGTTGGGGGGGGTTGTGGTTGTGGGGTGGGTTTTGTGTTTTTGTGGGTTTGGGGTGGGGTTGGGGGTGGGGTGTTTGTGGGGTTGTGTGTGGGGGTGGGTTGTTGTTTTTGTGGTGTGGGTTGTTTGTTGGGGGTTGGTGGTGTGGGTGTGGGGGGGGGTGTGTTGGTGTGGGGGGGGTGGGGGGGGGGTGGTTGTGTGGGGGTGGGGGGTGGTTGGGTGTTTTGTGGGGTTGGGGGGTGGGGGGGGGGGGGTTTTGGTGTGGGGGTTGGGTTGGGGTGGGGGGGGGTGTGGGTTTGGGGTTGGGTTTTTGTGGGGTTTTTGTGGGGTGGTGTTTTTTTGGGGGTTGTGTGGTTTGTGGTTGTTTGTGGGTTGGGTGGTTTTGTTTGGGTGGTTTTGTTGTTTTGTGTGTTGGTGTTGGGGTTGTGGTGGTGTGTGTTGGTTGGGTGGTGGGGGGGGTGTGTGGGGGGGGGGTGGGGTTGGGTTGGTGTGTGTTGTGTGTTTGTTTGGGGGGGGGGGTGTGGGGGGGGGGGGGTTGGGTGTGGGGGGGTGTGTGTTGTGTTTGGGTTTTTTTTTGGGTGTGTTTGGTGTTGTGTGGGGGGGTTGGTTGTGGGGGTGTTGGTGTGTGGGTGGGGGGTGGGGGGGTTGGTGGGGGGTTTTGTTGGTGGGGGTTGTGGGGGGGGGGGGTGTTGGGGTTGTGGGGGGGTTGTGTTGGGGGGGGTGGTGTTGGGGTGTGGGGGGGGGGGGGTGGTTGGGGGGTGGGGGTTTTGGGGGGGGGGGGGTTTGTGTGGGTTTGGGGGGTGGGTGGTGTTGTTTTGTGGGGTGTTGTGTTTGTGGTTTGGGTGGGGTGTTTGTTTTGTTTTGGGGGGTTGTTGGGTGGGGGGTGGTTGTTTTTTTTGTGGGGGGTGGGTTTTGTGGTGGGGGGGGGTGTTGGTGGGGGGGGGGGGGGGGGGTTTTGTTGTTGTTGGGGGGGGGGGGGGTGGTGTTGGGTGTGTGGGGGGGGGGGGGGGGGGGGGGGTGGGGTTGTTTTTTGGTTTGGTTGTGTTTGTTTGGGTTGGTTTTGTGGTTTGTTTTGTTTTGGGGGTGTTGTTTTGGGGGTGGTGTGTTTTGTTTTTGTTTTTTTGGGGGTTGTGGTGTGTGTTTTGGGGGTGTTTTTGGGGGGGGTGTGGGGTGTGGGGTTGGGGTGGGTGGGGGGGGGGGTGTGTTTTTGTGGTGTGTTTTTGTTGTGTTTTTTTTGTTTTGTTGTGGGGTTTGTGTTGTGTGTTTTTTGGGTTTGGGGGGTTGGGGGTTTTTGGTGGGGTTTTTGGGGGGGTTGGGTGTGTTTTTTGTGGGTTTTTTGGGTGTTGTTGTGGTGGGGTGTGTGTGTTTTGTGGGGTGGTTGTTGTTGGGGGGGGGGGTGGTGGGTTGGTTGTGTGGGTTTTTGGGGTTTGTTGGGGGGTGTGTTTTGTGGGGGTTTGGGGTGTGGTTTTTTTTGGGTTTGGGGGTGGTTGGTGGGGGTGTGTTTGGTTTGGTGTTTGGGGGGTGGGGGGGTGGGGGGGGTTTTGTGTGTTGGTGGGGGGTGGTTGTGTTGGGGTGTTGTTGGGGTTTTTTGGGGGGGGGTGGGTGTGGGGTGGGGGTTGGTGTTTTGGTTTTTGTTTTGGGTGGGGGTGTGGGGGGGTTTGTGTTGTGGGGGGGGTTGTTGTGGGTTTTGTTTGTTGGGTTTTGTGGGGGTGGGTGTGGTGTGTTTTTGGGGGTTTTGTGTTTTTGGGTTTTTTTTTTTTTTTGGGGGGGGTGGGGGTGGTTGTTTTTGGTGTGGTTGGTTTGTGGTGGGTTGGGTTGTTGGGTGGGTGTGTGGGGGTGGTTTTTTGGGGTTTTTTTGTGTTTTTTTGTGGGGGTGGGTTTGTGGTGTTGGTTGGGTGTTGTGTGTGGTGTGTGGGTGTGTGGGGGGGGGGGGGGGGGGGGGGGGGGTGGTTTTTTGTTGTTGGGGGGGTTGTGGGTGTGGGGGTTTGTTGTTGGTGGTTTTTGGGTTGTGTGTGTTTGGGGGGGGGGGGTGTTTGTGTGGGGGGGGTTGTGGGGGGGGGGGGGGGGTGGTGGGGGGGGGGGGGGGTGTGGGGTTGTTGTGGTGGTTTGGGGGGGTGGGGGGGTGTGGTTTTTGGGGGGGTTTGTGTTTTTTGGGGTTTGGGGTTGTTGGGGGGGGTTTTTTGGTGGGGTTGTGGGGTGTGGGGTTTGGGTTTTTGGGGGGGTTTGTTGTTTGGGGTTTGTGTTTTGGGGTTTGTTGTGTGTGGTTTTTGGTGTTGTTTTTGGGGTGGGGGGGTGTGGGGGGGGTGTGTTTTGGGGTGTTTTTTTGTGGGGGGGGTTGGTGGTGTGTGGTTTGGTGTGGGGGTTTTTGTGTGTTGGGGGTTTTTTTTGTGTGTGTTTTTTGGGGGTTTTTTTTTTGGGTGTTTGTGTGTGGGGTGTGGGTTTGGTGGTTGGGGGGGGGGGGGGTTGGGGTGGGGTGGGGGGGGTTTGTGGGGGGGTGGGGTGTGGGTTGTTGGGGGGGTTGGGTGGGGGTGGGTGGTTGGGGGGGGTGTTGTGGGGGTGGGGGGTGGGGGGGGGGGGGTTGGGGGGGGTTGTGTTTTTGTGTTGTGTGGGGTGTTTTGGGGGGGGGGGTGGGGGGGGTTGTGGGGGGGGGGTTTTTTTTGTGTTTGGGGGGGGTGTTGTGGGGGGTTTTGGGGTGGGTTGGGGGTTGGGGGTTTTGTTTTGGGGGGTTGGTTTTTTTGGGTTTGTGGGGGGGGTTTTTGTTTTGGGGGTTTTTGTGTGGGGGGGGGGTGGTGGTGTGTGTTGTGGGTGTGTTGGTGTTTTTTTTGGGGGTTGTGTTGTTTGTTGGGTGTGGTTGTGTGGTTTTTTTGGGGGTGGGTTTTGGGGGGGGTTGGGGGGGTTGGGGGGTGGGGGGGGGGGGGGGGGGTGGGGGGGGGGTGGTGGGGGGGGGGGGGTTGGTGTGGGGTTGGGGGGGTGGTGGGGGGGGGTGTGGTGTGGGGGGGGGGGGGGTTGTTTGGGGGGTTTTGTGGGGTTTGTGTTGTTTGTGGGGGGGGGGGGGGTTTTGTGGGGTGTGGGTGGGGGGGGGGGGGGGGGTGGGTTTTTTTTGTTTGGGGGGGGGGGGTTTGTTGTGGTGGGTGTGGGGTTTGGGTTGGGGGGGGGTGGGGGGGGGGGGGGGGTGTTGGTTTGGGGGGGGTTTTGGGGGGGGGGTGTGGGGTTTTTTTGTGTGTTTTTTTGTGTGGGTTGGGGGGGGGGGGGGTTTTGTGGGGTTGTGTTGTGGGGGGGGGTGTTTTTGGGGTGGGGGGGTTGGGGGGTTGGGGTGGGGGGGGGTTTGGGGGTGTTGGTTTTTTTTGGTTGGGGGGTTTTTTGGGGGGGGGTTTTTGGGGGTGTTGTTTTTTTTGTGTGTGGTGGGGGGGGGGTTGGGGGGGTGTTTTTTTGTTGTTTTTTTTGTGTTTGGGGGGGTTGTTTGTTGGTGGGGGGGTTGGGTGTGGGGGTTGGTGGTTTTGGGTTGGTTTTGGGGGGGTTTGTGTGTTTTGGGGGTGTTTGGGTGTTGTTGTTGGGTGGGGGTTTGTTGGGTTTTTGTTTGTTTGTGTGTGGTTGGGGGGGGGGTTGTTTTTTTGTTGGGTTGGTGTTTGTTGGGGGGTTTGTTTGGGGGGGTGGGGGGGGTGTGGGGTTGGGGGGGGGGGGGTGGGGGTTTTTTTTGGGTGGGGTGTGGGGTGGTGGTTGTGGGTGTGGGGGGGGTTTTTTTTTTTTTTTGGGTGTTTTTGGGTTTGTGTTTTGGGTGTGTGTTGGTGGGGGG
>CAJHNH020003535.1:388715-426215 GCA_905116865.2 Candidula unifasciata | reverse complement strand
GTGGTGGGGGGGGGGTTGTTTGTTTTTGTGGTGTGTGGGGGGGGGGGGTTGGGGGTGTTGTTTTTTTTGGGTTGGTGTTGGGGGGGGGGGGGGGGTGTGGGGGTGGGGGGGTGGGTTGGGGGGTGTTTGGGGTTTGGGGGGGGGGGGGGGGGGGGGGGTGTGTGGGGGGGGGGGGGGGGGGGGTGGGGGGGGGTGTGGTGTTGGGGGGGGGGGGGGGGGGGGGGTGGGGGGGGGGGGGGGGGGGTTTTGTGGTGGGGGGGGGGTGTGGGGGGGTGGGGGGGTGGTTTGGGGGGGGTGGGGGGTTGGGGTTTTGGGGGGGGGTTGGGGGGTGGGTGTGTTGGGTGTGGGTGGGGGGGTTGGTGTGGGTTGTGGGTGTTGGGGTGTGGGGGGGGGGGGGGGTTTGGGGGGTGGGGTGGGGGGGTGGGGGGGGTGGGGGGGGGGGGGGGGGGGGGTGGGGTGGGGTTTTTTTGTGGGGGGGGGGGGGGGGGGGGGGTGTGTTTGTGGGGTGGGGGGGGGGGGGGGGGGGGGGGGGGGGGGGGGGGGGTGGGGGGGGGGGGGGGTTTGGGGGGGTTTGGGTTGGGGTTTGGGGGGGGGGGGTGGGGGGTTTTTGGGGGGTGGGTGGGGGGGGGGGTGGTGGGGGGGGGGGTGTTGGGGGGGGGGGGTTGGGGGTTGGGGGGGGGGGGGGGGTTTTTGTGTGGGGTTTTTTGTTGGGGTGGGTTGTTGGGTGTGTGGGTGTTGGGGTGGGGGTGGGTTGGGGGGTTGTGGGGGGGGTGGGTTTGGTTTGTGGGGTTGTGGGGTTGGGGTTTGTTGGGGGGGGGGGGTGGTTTTTGGGGGTTGGGGTTGGGGGGGTTGGGGGGTGGTGTGGGTTGTTGTGGGGGGGGGGGGGGGTGGGGGGGGGGGGGGGTGTGGGGGGGGGGTTTGGGGGGGTGGGTGGGGGGGGGGGGGTGGTGTGGGGTGTTGTGGGTTTTTGGGGTGGGGGTGGGGGGGGGGGGGTGGGGGTGGGGGGGGTTTTGTGGGTGGGGGTTGGGGTTGGTTGTGGGGGGTTGGGGGGGGGGGGGGGGGGGGGGGGGGGGGGGGGGGTTTTGTTTTGTGGTGGTGTGTGGGGGGGGGTGTGGGGGGGGGGGGGGGTGGTTTTGTGGTTTTGTGTTGGGGGGGGGGGGGTGGGGGGGGGGGGGTTGGGGTTGTGTGGGGTTTTTTGGTTTGGGGGTGGGGGGGGGGGGGGTTGGGGGGGGGGTGGGTGTTGTGGGGGTGGGGGGGGGGGGGGGGGGGGGGGGTTGGGGTTTTTGGGGTGTTGGGGTGTGGGGGTGGGTGGTTTGGGGTGTGTGGGGGGGGTTGGGGGTGGGGGGGGGGGGGGGGGTGGGGTGTGGTGTTGGGGGGGGGGGGGTGTGGGTGGGGGTTGTGGGTGGGGTGTGTGGTGTTGTGGGGGGGGGGGGGGTGTGTTTGTGGGGGGGGGGGTGGGTTTTTGTGTGGTGGGGGGGGGGGGGGGGGTTTGGGGTGGGGGGGTGGGTTTGGGGGGGGGGGGGGGGGTTTTGGGGGGTGTGGGTTTTTGGGGGGGGGTGGGGGGGGGTTGGGTTTTTTTTGTGGGGGGTTGTTGTGTGGGTGTTGGGGGGGTGGGGTGTGTGGGGGGGTGGGGTGGTGGGTGGGGGGGGTGGTGGTGTGGTTGGGGTTGTTGTGGGGTGGGGGTGTTTTGGGGGGGTGGTTTGTGTGGTGGGTGTGGGTGGGGGGGGGGGGGGGGGGGGGGTGGGGGGGGTTGGGGGTGGGGGTTGGGTTTGGGGGGGGGGGGGGGGGGGGGTTGGGGGGGTGGTGTGGGGTTGTTTTGGGGTGTTGGGGGGGGGGGGTTGGGGGGGTGTTGGGGGGGGGGGGTTTTGGGGGGGGGGGGGGGGGGTGGGGGGGGTGGTTGGGGGGGGTTGGGGGGGTGTTTTTGGGGTGTTTTGGGGGGGGGGGGTTGGGGGGGGGGTGGGGGGGGGGGGGGGGGGGGTGGGGGGGGTTGTTTTTGGGGTGGGGGGGGGTTTTGGTGGGGGGGGGGGGGGGGGGTGGTTTTGTGTGGGTTGGTGTTTTGGGGGGGGGGGTGTTGTGTTTGTTTGTGGGTTGTGTGTGTGGGGGGGGGTGGGGGGGGGGTGTGGTTGGGGGGGGGGGGTTGGGGGTGGGGGGGGGGTGTGTGGGGGGGGTTTGGGGGGGGGTGTGGGGGTGTGGGTTTGGGGTGTTTTGTGGGGTTTTTGGTGGGTGTGGGGGTGGGGTTTGGTGGGGGTTGTTTTGTTTGGGGGGTGGGGGGGGGGGGTGGGGGGGGTGGGGGGGGGGGGGGGTGGGGTGTGGGTGTGTGTGGGGGTTGGGGGGGGGGGGGGGGTGTGGGTTGTTGTGGGTTTGGGGTGTGGGGGGTTTGGGTGGGTGGGGGGGGGGGGGTGGGGTGTGTGTGGGGGGGGTTGGGGGGGGGGGGGTGGGGGGGGGGGGGGTGGGTTTTGGGGGGTTTGTGGGGGGGGGGGTTTTTTTTTTTGGGGTTTGTGTGTTGGGTTTGGGGGGGGGGGGGGGGTTGGGGGGGGGGGGGGGGGGGGGGGTGGTGGGGTGTGGTGGGGGGGTGGTTTTGGGGTTTGGGGGTGTTTTTGGGGGGGGGGGGGGGGTGTGGGGTGTGGGGGGGGGGTGTGTGTGGTTTTTTTGGGGGGGGGGGGGGGGGGTGGGGTGTGGGGGGTGGGGGGGTGGGGGGGGGGGGGGTTTTGGTTGTGGGGGGTGGTGTGGGGGGGGGGTTTTGTGGGTGGGGGGGGGGGGGGTTTTGGGTGGTGGGGGGGGGGGGGGTGTTGTTTGGGGGTGGGGGGTGGGTGGTTTTTGGGGGGGGGTGGTTGTTTGTTTTTTGGTGGGGGGTGGGGGGGGTGGGGGGGGGGGGGTGTTTTTGTGGTTGGGGGGGGTTGGGGGGGGTTGGGGTGGGGGTGGGGTGTGTTGTGTGGGGGGGGGTGGGGTGTGGTGGTTTTGGTGGTGGGGGTTGGGGGGTGGGTTGGTGGGTGGGGGGGTGGGGGTGGTTGGGGGGGGGTGTGGGTTGGTGTTGTTTGGGTGGGTGGGGTTTTTGTTGGGTGGGGTTTGTGTGTGGGTGGGGGGGGGGTGGGTGGGGGTTTGGGTTGTTTTTGGGGTGTTTTTTTTTGGGTTGGGGGGGTTTTTGGGTGGTGGGTGGGGGGGGGGGTGTGGGGTTGTTTGTGGGTGTTGGTTGGGTGTGGGGGGGGGGGGGGGTGTGTTTTGGGTGGGGGGGGGGGGTTGGTGGTGTGTTGTTGGTGGGTGGGGGGTGGGGGGGGGGGGGGGGGGGGTGGGGGTTTGGGGGTGGGTGTTTGGTGGTTTTTGTGTTGGGGGGGTTTGTGGTTGGGGGTGGGTTTTTGGGGGGGGGGGGGGGGGGTGTGGTGTGTTTGGGGGTGTTTGGGTTTTTGTGTGTTGGTGTGGGGGTTTGTTTGGGGGGGTGGGGTTGGTGTTGTTTGGGGTTTTTTGGGGTTTTGGGGGGGTGGGTGGGTTTGTTGTGGGGGGGGTTTTTTTGGTGGGTTTTTTTGGTGTGTTGTTTTGGGGGGGGGGGGGGTTTTTGTTGGGTGGGGTTGGGGTTGGGTGTGTGGGGTGGGTGTGGGTTGTTGTGGGGGGGTGGGGGGTGGGGTTTGTGGGGTTGGGGTGTGGGGGGTTTTGTGGGGGTGGGGGGTGGGGGGGGGGGGGTTTGTGGGGGGGTGGGGTGTTTTGGTTTTTTTTTGTGGGTGGGTTTGGGTGGGGGGTGGGGGTTTTTTGGGGGGGTGGTTGGGGGGGGGGGGGGGGGGTTTGTGGGTTTTTTGTTGTTGGTGTTGGGGTTTGTTGGTTGTGTTTGGGGGGGGTGGGTGTGGTGGGGGGGTGGGGGGGGTTTGTGGGGGGGGGGTTGGGTGTTTGGTTTTTTGGGGGGGGGGGTGTGGTGGGTGGGGGGGGGGGGGGGGTTGGGGGTGGTTGGTTTGTTGGGGTGGGTGGGGTGTGGGGGGGGTTGTTTGGGTGTGGGTGGGTTGTGTTTTTTTGGTGGTTGTGTTGGTTGTGTTGGGTGTTTGGGGTTGGGTGTGTGGGGGGTTTTGGGGGTGTTGTTGGTTTTGTGTTTGGTGGGTGGTTGTG
Source organism: Candidula unifasciata (assembly GCA_905116865.2). Classification (NCBI taxonomy): domain Eukaryota; kingdom Metazoa; phylum Mollusca; class Gastropoda; order Stylommatophora; family Geomitridae; genus Candidula; species Candidula unifasciata. The sequence goes on along the minus strand of CAJHNH020003535.1, from coordinate 422,126 downwards.
GGGGGTTTGGGGTGGGGGGTTGGGGGGGGGGTTTGGGGGGGTGGGGGGGGGGGTTTTTGGGGTGGGTTTTTTGGGTGTGTGTGGGGGGTGGGGTTTGTGGGGTTGTTTTGTTTGGGTGGTGGGGGGTGGGTTTGTTTGTGTGGGTTGGGGGGGGTGTGTGGTGGGTGGGGTGTGTTTGGGGGTTGGGGGGGGGGGGTGGTGGGGTGGGGGTTGGTGTTGTGTGGTGGTGTGTGTGTGGGGGTTTGTGTTTTTTGGGTTTTTGTGGTGTGGGGGGTGTGGGTTTGGGGGGTGGGTGGGTTGGTTGTGGGTTTTGGTTTTGGGTTTTGGGGTTGTGTGGTGTGGGGGGGGGTGGGGGTGGGGTGGTGTGGGGGGGTTTTGTTGTGTGGGGTTTGGGGGTGTGTTTTTTTGGGTGGGGGTTTTTTGTGTGGGGTTGGTTTTTGGGGTTTGGGTGGGGGTGTTGGGGTTGGGGTTGGGGGGGGGTGGGGGGTGTTTGTGGGGGGGGGTGGGGTGGGTGGGGGTGGTTGTGTGGGGTTTGTGGTGGGTGTGTTGTGTGGGGGTGGGGTTGTGGGGGGGGTGGGTGGGTGGTTTGTGGTGTTGTTGTTTTTGGGGGTGGTGTGTGGGGGTTGTGGGTGGGGGGGGGGTTTTTTTTTTTTGTGGGTTTGGGGGTGTTTTTTGTTTGTGGGTTGGGTGTTGTTGGGTTTTTTTGGGGTGGGGTGTTTTTGGGTGGTGTGGTGGGTGGGGGGGTTTGGGGGGGTTTGTGGGGGGGTTTGTTGTGTGTTTTTTGGTGGTGTGGTGGGGGGGGGGTGTTTGGTGGGTTGGGGTGGGGTGTGTGGGGGGTGGGGTGTTTGTGGGTGTGTGTTTGTGTGGGGGTGTTTTTTGGGGGGTGGGTGGGTTTTTTGTGGGTTGGTTTGGGTGTGTGTGGTTTGTTTGTTGTGGGGGGTTGGGGTTTGTTGTGTGTTTTGGGGGGGGGGGGTTGTGGGTGGGGGTTTTTTTTGGGGGGGTTTTGTTTTTTTGGTGTTGTTTTTTTTGTTTGTGGTTGGTGTGTGGGGGGGTTGGTTTTGGGTTGTGTGTTTTTGTGGTGTGTGGGTGGGGGTGTGGGGTGTTGGTGGGGGGGGTGTGGGGGGTGTTGGTGGGGGGTTTGGGGTGGGTGTGTGGGGGGTGTGTGTGTTTTTTGGGGGGGTTTGTTTGGTGTGGGGGTTGGGTGGGGGGTGGTTGGGTTTTGGGTTTTTTTTTGGTTTTTTGTTGTGGTGGTGTGTTGTTGGGGGTGGTTGGTTGTGTTTGGGGGTGGGTGGGTGGTGTGTGTTGTGGGGTGGTGGTGGGTGTTGTTTGTTGGGGGGGTTTTTGGGTGGGGGGGTGTGGGGTTGGGGGTGTGGTGTGGTGGGGGTGGGGTGGGGGTTGTGTGGTGGGTGGGGTTTTTTGGGGTTTGTGTGGGGGTGTGTGGTTTGGGGGTGTGTTGGGTTTTTGTGTTTTTTGGGTTTTGTGGTGTTGGGGGGTTGTGGGGTGTGTGGGTTGTTGGTTTGGGGTTGGGGTGTTGGTTTTTTTGGGTTGGGTGGGGTTTTGGTTGGGGGGTGGGGGGTGTTTGTGGGGGTGTGTGGGGTGGGGGGGGGGGGGTGGGTGGGTTGTTTTTGGTGTTTTGGGGTTTTGGGTTTGTGTGTGTGGTGTGGTTGTGGGGGGGGTGTGTGGGGGGGTTTTTGTGTGGGGGTGTTTTTGTGTGGGGGGGTGTGGGGGGGGGGTTTTTTTTTTTGTTTTTTTGTTGGGGGTTTGGGGTTGGGTGGGGTTTTTGGTGGTGTGTTGTGGTGGGTGGGTGGGGGTTGGTTGTTGTGGGTGTGGGGTTTTGGTGTTGGGGGTTTTTGTGTGTGGGGGGTTGGTGTGTTTGTGTTTTTTTTGTGGGGGTTTTGGGTGTTGTTGTGTTGTGTTGTGTGTTGGGTGGTGTGGGGGGTGTGTGGTGTGTTTTTTTGTGTGGTTGGTTTTTTTGTGGGGTGTGTTTGTGGTTGTGGGTGGGGTGTGTGTGGTGTGTGTTTTGTTTGTGTTGGGGGGGTGGTGGTTTTTTGGGGGGGGGGTTTTTTGGGTTTTTGGTTTGTTTTTTTTTTTTTGGTTTTGTTTGGGGGGGGGTGGTTGTTTTGTGGGGTTTGGGGGGGGGGTTGGGGGTTGTGGTTTTTTTTTGGGGGGGGGTGGGTTTTTTTTGGGTTTTTGGGGTTTGGTGTGTGTTGGGGTTTTTGTTGTTTTTTGTTGGGGGGTGTTTTTTTTTTTTTGTGGGGTTTTTTTGTGGGGGGGGTGTTTTTGGTGGTGTTGTGGTGTGTGTGTGTGGGGGTTGGTTGGGGGTTGGGTGTGTGTTTTTTTTTTGTGTGGTGGGGGGTGGGTGGGGTTGTGTGTGGGGGTGGTTGGGGTGGGTGTGTGTGGGTGTTGTGTTGTTTGTTTTTGTGTTGTGTGTTTTGGTGGTTGTGTTTTGTGGGTGGGGGGTGTTTGTTGTTTGTGTGTGTGGGGTTTGTGTGGGGGTTGGGGGTGGGGGGGGTTGTTTTTTTGGGGGGGGGGGGGGTGGGTGTGGGGGTGTTGGTGTTGTGTTGGGTGTGGTGTGTGTGGGGTGTTTTGTTGGGGGGGGGTGTTTTTGGTGTGTGTTTTTGTGTTGGGTTTTGGGTGGGGTGTGGTGTGGTGTTTTGTGTTGGGGGGTGGGGGTGGGTTGTGGTGGGGTGGGTGGGGGGGTGTTTGTGGTTGGGGTGGTGGTGGGGTGTGTGGGTTGTGTGTGTTTTGTTGGGGGTTTGGGGGGGGTGTGTGGGGTGTGTGGTTTGTTGGTGTGTGTGGTGGGGGGGGGGGGGGTTGTGTTTTTTGGGGTGGTGTGTGGTTTTGTTTGGTTTTTGTTGGGGTTTGTGTGTGTGTGGTGTGGGTTTTTTGTGTGGGTGTGGGGGTTTTTGTTGGGGGGGTGGGTTGGGGGGGGGGGGGGTTGGGTGGGGTGTTTGTGTTGTGTTTGGTGGTTTGTGTGGGGTTTGGGTGTGGGGGGGGTGTTTTGTGTGTGTTTGTTTTTGTTTTTGGGGTGTTTGTGTGGTGTTGTGTGTGTTTTGTTTTTTTTGTTTTTGTGTGGGTGGTTTTGTGTGTTTTTTTTGGGGTGTGTGGGGGGGTGTTTGGTTGGTTTTGTTGGTTGGTGTGTGGGTGTTGTTTGTTTTTTGGGGTTTTTTTTTTGTTTTGTGTTTTGTTTTGTTTGTGGGTGTTTTTTTTTTGTGTGGTGTGTTTTGGGGTGGGGGGGGTGGGGGGGGGGTTTTGTTTTGGGGTGGGGGTTGTGTTTGTTTGTTGTGTGTGGGGGTTTGTGTGTGTTGTGTTGGTGTGGTTTTTTTTGTTGGTGTGGTTTTGTGTTTTTTGTTTGTGTGTGGGGGGTTTTGTGGGTTTTTGGGGGGTGGGTGTTTTTTGTGGTTTGTTTTTTTTGGGTTTTTTTGTTTTTTTTGTTTTGGGTGTTGTGGTTTTGGTTTTTTTGTTGTGGTTGGTTTGTTTGTGTGGTGTGTTGTGTTTTTGGGTTGGGGTGGGTGTGTTTGTTTTTTTTTGGGGTGTGTTTGTGGTGTTTTTGTTTGGGGTGTTTGTTTTTTTTTGTTTTTTTGTTTTTTTTTGTGTTTGTTGTGGTTTGTGTTGTTTTTTGTTTTTTTGTGGTTGGTGTTGGGGGTTTTGGTGTGGGGGGTGGGGTTTTGTGGTTTTGTGTGTGTTTTTTTTTTTGTTTTTGGGGGTGGGGTGTGTTGTGGTTGGGTGTGGTGTGGTTTTTTGTGGGTGTTTGTGGGTGTTTGTGTTGTGTGGGTTTTTTTTTTGTTGTGTGGTTTGTTTTTTGGGTTGTGGGGGGGGGGGGGTTTTTTGTTTTTGTTGTTGTGGTGTTTTGGGGGTGGTGTGTGGGGGTGGTGGTTGTGTTGTGTTTTTGTTTGGTTTGGTTTGGTGGTGTTGGTGTTTTTGTTTGGTGTTGGTGGGGGGTGTGTTTTTTTTTGTGTGTGGGTTTGGGGTTTTTGTGTTGTGTGGGGTTGGGGTGTTGTTTGGTGTGTTTTTGGGGGGTTTTTTTTGTTTTTGTTGTGTGTGTTGGGGGGGTGTGGGGTTGGGGGGGTTTTTTTGGTTTGGGTGTTTTGGGGTGGGGTGTGTTTTTGTTTGGGTGTTTTTTTTTGGTGTGTGTGGGTGGTGGGGTTGGGTTTTTTGTGTTGGTGGGGTGTGTTGGGGTGGGGGGGGGTTGTTTTTTGTGTGGTTTGTTTGGTTTTTTTGGGTTGGTTTTTTTTTTTTGTGTTTGTGTGGGTGTGTTGGTTTTTGGGTGTTGGGTGGGGTGTTTGTGTTTTTTTTTGGTTTTTTTTGTGTGTGTTTTTTTGTGGTTGGGTGGTGGGGGGGTTGTGTGGGGGTTTGGGGTGGGGGTGGGTTTTTTGTTTTTTGGTTTTGTTTTGTTTTTTTTGTGTTTTTTTTGGTGTGTGTGGGGTTTTTGTGTTTTTTTGGTGTTTGGGTGGTGTTGTGTGTTTTTTTTTGTGTTTGTGTGGTTTTGGGGGTTTTTTTTTGTGTGTTGGTTTTTTGTTGTTTTTTTTTTTGGTTTGGGTGTTTGGTGTTTTTTTTTTGTTGTTTGGTGTTTTTTGTTTGTTTTTTTGTTTTGTTTTTGTTGTGGGTGTTTGGGTTTTTTGTGTTTTTTGTTTTGTTTTTTTTGTGTTGTGGGGTGTTTTTTGTGGGTTTGTTTGTTTTTTTTTTTGGGTGGGGGTTTTTTTGTTTTTGTTTTGGTTGTGGTTGTTTTTTTGGTTTGTGTGTTTGGTTTTTTTTGTTTTTGTTTGTTGTTTTTGGGGGTGTTGGGGTGGTTTTTTTTTGGGTTTTGTTGTTTGTGGTTTTTTGTTTTTTTTTGTTGTTTTTTGTTTTTTTGGTTTGTGTTGTTGTTGTGTTTTGGGGGTTTTGTGTGTTGGTTTTTGGGGGGTTGGGGGGTTGTTTTTTGTTTTTTTGGGTTTTTGTGTTGTTTGTTGTTTTTTTGTTTTTTTGGGGGGTGGTGTGGTTTTTTTTTTGGGGGTGTTGTTTTTTGTTGTGTTGTTTTGGTGGTTTTTTTTTGGGGGGGTTTGTTTTTTGTTTTTTGGGTGTTTTGTTTTTGGGTTTTTTGGTTTTGTGGGGGGTTTGGTTGTTGTTGTGGGGGTTTTTTGTGTTTTTTTTGTGTTTTTTTTGTGTGTTTTGTGTTTTTTTTTTTTTTTTTTTTTTGGGTTTTTTGGGTTTTTTTTTGGGGTTGTTTTGTTTGGTTTGTTTTTTTGTTTTTTTGTGTTTTTTTTTTGTGTTTGTTTTGGTTTTTGTGGTTTGGTTTTTTTTTGTGTTGTTTGGGTTTGTTTTTGGTGTTTTTGTGTTTTGGTGGGGTTGTGGTGTTGGGGTTTTTGGGTTGTTTTTTTGGTTTTTTTGTGTGTTTGGGGGGGTTTTGTTGTTTTTTTTGTTTGTGTTTTTGTGTGTTTGGTGGTTTGTTGGTGTTTTTTTTTTTTTTTTTTGGGTGGGTTTTTTGTTGTGTGTGTGGTGTTGTTTTTTTGGGTGTGTGTTGGGGGTGGGGTTTTTGGTGTGGTTTTTGTTTTTTTTTTTTTTTTTGGGGTTTTGTGTTGTGTTTTTTTTGGGGTTTGTTGTGTTGTGTGTGTGTGGTGGGGTGTTGTGGGTGTGTTGGTGGTTTTTTTTTGTGTGTTTTTTTTTTGGGTTTTGTTTTGTTGTGTTTTTTTTTGTTTGGTGTTGTTTGTTGTTTTTTGGGGGGGGTGGTTTTGTTTGTTGGGGGTTTTTTTGTGTGGGTTTTTGTTTGGGTGTTTTTTTGGTTTTTTTTGGTGTGTGTGTTGTTTTTGTTTTGTTTTGTTGTTGTGTTTTGGGGTGTTTTTGGGGTGTTTTTTTTGTTTGTTGGGTGTTTTTTGTTTTTGTGTTGGTTTGTTGTTTGTGTGGTGTGTTGGGTTGGTTTTGTTGTGTTTTGTTGTGTTTGTTGGTTTTGTGTTTGTTGTTGGTTTTTTTTTTTTTTTTGTGTGTGTTTGTGTGTGTGGTGTTGGTGGGTTGTTGTGGTGGTTTTTTGTGTTTTTTTTTTTGGTGGGTGTTTTTTGGGTTTTGTTTTTTGGGGTTGTTTTTTGTGGTTTTTTTTTGTTTTTTGTTTTTTTTGTGTTTTTTGTTGTTGTGTTTTGGTTTTTTTTTTTTGGTTTTTTTTTGTTTTTTGTGGTTGTGTTTTGTTTTTTTTGTTGTGTGGGTGGTTGTTTTTTTTGTGGTGTTTGGGGGGGGGGGGGGGTTTGTTTTTTGGGGTTTTTTTGTTTTTTTGTGTGGGTGGGTTGTGGTTTTTTTTTTGGTGTGTTTTTTGGGTTTTTTTTTTGGTTGTTTTGGTTTGTTGGTTTGTGGGGTGTGGTGTTTGGGTGTGGTGGTGGTGTTTTTTTGGGTTTTGGGTGGGGGTTGTGTTTTTTGGTTTGTTTTTTGTTTGGTGTGGTGTGGTGTGTGGTGGGTGTGTTGTGGGGGTGGGGGGTTTGTTTTTTGGGGTGGTTTTTTTTTTTGGGTGGGTGGGTTTTTGTGGTTTTGTGGGGGTTTGGTTTTTGGTTGGGGGTTTTTTGGTGGGGGTGGGGGGTGTGTTTGTGGTTTTTGTGTTGTGTTTTTGGTTTGGTTGTGGGTGGGGGGTGTGTGTTGTTTGTGGGTTGTGTTGGGGGGGTTTGTTGTTTTTTTTGTTGTGGTTTGTTTGGTTGGTTTTTTTTGTTGGGGGTTGGGGGTGTTGTGTTTTTGGGGGGGTTGTTTGGTGTGGTTTTTTTTGGTTGTTGTGGTTTTGGGGTGTGGGTTGGTGGGTTTTGTGGTTTTGTGGGTTTGTGTTTGTGTGGGTTGTTTGTTTGTTGGGGGTGTTGTTTTTTTTTTTTGGTTTGGTGTGTGTTGTTTTTTTTTTTTTTTTGTTGTTTTTTTTTGTTTTGGTGTGGGGTGGGGTGGTTTTTTTTGTGGTTTGGTTTTTTTTTTGGTTTGGGGTTTTTTTTTTGTGTTTTTTTTTTTTGGGGTTTTGGTTGTGTTGTTGTTTGGTTTTTGGTGGTGTTGTTGTTTTTTGGGGGTGTGTTTGGTGGTGGTTGTGGTGGTTTTTGGTTTTTGGGGTTTTGGTGTGTGGTTTGGTGTGTTTTTTGTGGGGTGGTGTTTTTGGTTTTTTTTTTGTGGTTGTTTGTTTTTGTGGGTGTGGGGGGGGGTGGTGTGGTGGTGGTTGTGGTGAGTGGTGATGGTTGTGGTAAGTGGTGATGGTTGTGGTAAGTGGTGGTGGTTGTGGTAAGTGGTGATGGTTGTGGTAAGTGGTGATGGTTGTGGTAAGTGGTGGTGGTTGTGGTAAGTGGTGATGGTTGTGGTAAGTGGTGATGGTTGTGGTAAGTGGTGGTGGTTGTGGTAAGTGGTGATGGTTGTGGTAAGTGGTGGTGGTTGTGGTAAGTGGTGGTGGTTGTGGTAAGTGGTGATGGTTGTGGTAAGTGGTGATGGTTGTGGTAAGTGGTGGTGGTTGTGGTAAGTGGTGATGGTTGTGGTAAGTGGTGATGGTTGTGGTAAGTGTGATTGTGGTAAGTGGTGGTGGTTGTGGTAAGTGGTGATGGTTGTGGTAAGTGGTGATGGTTGTGGTAAGTGGTGATGGTTGTGGTAAGTGGTGGTGGTTGTGGTAAGTGGTGATGGTTGTGGTAAGTGGTGGTGGTTGTGGTAAGTGGTGATGGTTGAGGTAAGTGGTGATGGTTGTGGTAAGTGGTGATGGTTGTGGTAAGTGGTGATGGTTGTGGCTAGTAGTGGTGGTTGTGGTTAGTAGTAGTGGTTGTAGTTAATGGTGGTGTTTGTCGTTGATGGTGGTTGTGATTGGTGGTGATACTTCACGTATTTTATTTAGTTGTGCTTGAATATAAAATAATGTACATTCTACAAACATCTGGTCCATTTTATAAGTTCGCGTATGACCAGATGTGAATAAGCACCCAAAAACGTCACGCTGTGTGCTCACATAACGAATCTACAAACGCTGTGTAGTTATTTATATGCACACAACACACCTAACCCGTATGCCACACATAATCCTCCCACACAAGTTAGCCACAAACACTACCACTCACAACCAACTCGCGCACGCAAACACTCACACAACAAACAACACACTCGCGTGCAAACACTCACAGACCCGCAGCGCGTGCAAGACCACATCCTGAACCTATCTATGTTCTTGTTTAACCTGACACATGTGGCCTGCACACACACACACACACACACACACACACACACACACACACACACACACACACACAGAATATGAACCAGCGCACACGGTCTTCCTATCTGTCCCTGTCGCCTTCTCTGTATGCAGTGTTGGCTCGCGGGGTAAGTGCGGCCTGCAACAGTCTCTGATGCGACCCCTGTTTAAGCATTACATATAGTTTAGATTAGAACAATTTGCGTTTTCTCTTTTACGTATATGGGTGTCTAGGGCAATATTAGGTTCTGCTCTTCTGGCCAACTCGGCAATAGACATAGTGTGCATAACGTTGTCATGGTTGGTCGAACACCGATTATATCACTTTGTATTCTCTGTAGCAATAATAAATCCATTGCCGGCTTGCTATGCCTGTCACAACGTCACCAGAAACGAGTTGGCCAGGGCGTTTCGGTGTGACCAAGGATGACCTTCATGAGTATCGTAGTGGTCCCGTGGCACATCAGGCTTCGCACCATCCTAGCAATCCGCTGCTTTGTCCTGTTTACCGGCCCTTGTGTTGTAGACTCGAGGGTGTTTAGACACTTAAAACTATTACAGTTACCAGAGGAGAACAGAAGAAACGATGGAAAGTTAAGTACTGATTTGGGGGCAATAACAAATCAGAAAAGAGGCGTGCAAATCTGTAAATACACCCAGGTCAAAGGTGGTTGCATTAGAGATTCAGTCGTACGATTGTGAAGCTTAAGACTAGCGTGTTTCAACTGACTGCCCGCTAGCCAAGTCTGGCCCACAGAGGCCTAACAAATGGCCCGCGATTCAATTGCCAATTATATTGTAATAATGATCTCCCAATGCTGAGGCCTGGCCTCTAAGTTGTGACGATCCCCGTTTTACAACATTCTGGCTCTGTAGCAAACGTAGGAAAGACAGAATACGAAATCATGAAATCAGACGAATGCTAGGAATAAAGCTAGTCTTACAGGTATCAAAGAATAACAATTGAAGTGGTTTGGACACCTAACAAGAATGTCCGGGTACTATCCGCCACAGCGAGCCACTCTAAAACGTTACAACGGGTATAGAGCGAGTGGAAGACCTCGGAAATATATGGAGTGATGGCATTAAGAACAGCCTTACAGAAATGAACATCAGTCTTAATAGTGCTTTTGACATAGCTCATCAACGAACATTACATCTGCCCCCGACACTTCGATGAGGTGCAAGGTGGGTGGAAGAGATGAAGAAGAAGAAGAAGAAGAAGAAGAAGAAGAAGAAGAAGAAGAAGAAGAAGAAGAAGAAGAAGAAGAAGAAGAAGAAGAAGAAGCAAACATTGTTGAATGGTCCTGCTTGAGGTGCTCTCGTATGAAACTGAGTCCCTTCCAAGCCTCTCCACATTTGATTGGTAGTTGGCGTTCAATTATGTATATGATATTCCTCCACATCCAAGTCTTGATATTCTTGAGCTATGTTGAACCATCTTTCTCTCTCTCTCTCCCTCTCTCTCTCTCTCTCTCTCTCTCTCTCTCTCTCTCTCTCTCTCTATCTATCTATCTATCTATCTATCTATCTATCTATCTATCTATCTATCTATCTATCTATCTATCTATCTATCTATCTATCTATCTATCTATCTATCTATCTATCTATCTATCTATCTATCTATCTATCTATCTATCTATCTATCTATCTATCTATCTATCTATCTATCTATCTATCTATCTATCTATCTATCTAATCTCTCTCTCTCTCTCTCTCTCTCTCTCTCTCTCTCTCTCTCTCTCTCTCTGTGTGTTACCTTATATTTTGAAATACAGTTAATGTTGCTGTTGCCTCTATTACTATTTATGGGCCAGAAATGTCGAGTGTCAAAGAACATTTCTTAATGCCTGCGTCTGCCGCTCTTTGTTTTGTTTCATTAGACTGCGTAGGCCATCATCTTCCTCTGTGCTCTCCTTAACGGGGCAGTTAGTACTTTGTGTTGTGATTTACAGCTAGGCGTAGTTATCTGCTCCTTTGTGCTCAGCACATTGGTTTCAGTAAATCTTTAATTAGTAGCATTTTACGTCATGCTTGTTAAGGGACAGTGGGTTTCTTCACGTTGTCTCCCAAGAGTGAGGCCCCAGAACCCCCATGGGGTATTGCACCAGTGACCATTACGGTGTTTTCCAATAGCCGCCGTGGTGTGGTGGCTAAATGTTGGCCTACGGATTGAAAGGTTTTATGTTCAGGCCCTGACAAAACCGAACTTTCTTGAAAATGACCTTGGCTAACATGTATAGTCCTGGGAAGTAAAGCGTGGCGTTAACTACATCACCTACCAAGTACCGTTTGGTCTATAAGATATAGGTCTAGCCCTATATGCCCAATTTGCCCGAAGGCCTAGAAAAGTATTCTTCACTTTAGAATGTTTTCCGTATAGAAATGAACTGCTTTGGTAAACACAATAAAGGGAAATAAGACATTCCATTCAGATTTTGGCAAGTAGTAATAAGGGACGTAACCATTAAATAATTATGAAGACGTCATTATCGTGAAGCATTTGCAGATCGCCGCTCTCATCAGTCTCTTTCAGAGAAACTCAGTCTCTCACCTGCTCTCCTGCCGTGTGCACTTTCCTACCCAAGGTATAACTTTTAGCCTGTGCCCATCTTCGTGCTGGTCGGCCTCTGCCCTCTTTCCTTTCTCTGCTATTATTCTTAATCCGCTGTTTCCAAAACTGAAACTCCGTCCCCATGTGGAAGGCAATTTTTTCGTTATTCCAAGCCCCACCCTGGCTATTGCCGGGGACCCTAATATAACCCAACCTATGGGCTGAACGGGGTTTCTGTGATCTGTCCCGGGTGATCCTCTTCCGAATGGTAGCCCTTTGTGTCACCGAAAGTTTATCGTTCGGTGTGATGTCCTGGTGGTGTTAAAATGTCAGTCAGCAGTTTCCCAAACACGGTGCTGTTTACCAGCCAATCTTCTTTGGTGTTCCAGTTTTCTGGGATGTCGGAATTTTTCTTTTCTTGGTCAATGATATTCTGAGAATCTTTCTATAGCATTTCAGCATATAGGCCCCTATTTTCTGTCTTTAGAACTGCAAAATAGTTCACGATTCACATACTTATGTTGCTACAGGGAAGATGTTTCCTCAAAAAACGTTGACTTTGATTTCTTTGCTGGTCCCTAACCACAGACTTTGGCTATTTAATATTTGCGTTGCTATGGCCATCCTGTTTTGAATTTTGTTGAACCGTTTCCATTCATGTTTGTGTGTTATTGTTGTTTTTGGAGCCCAGATACTGGAAGTTTGTGATATTTCCTATTTATGTATCAATGAATGAGGGGGTTGTGTGTGTATGCTCACGCGTTCATGTGTATGTGTGTGTGTGTGTGTGTGCGCGCGTGTGTTGCCCTTGGACATTGTTTTCTTTATATTCTTCTGCTTCTTCTTCTTCGCGTTCACATACTGTAAACTCTGGCGGAAATTTCTGGTTGTTCATCCACTTCTTGACTGCAGTGCTGTTCCAAAAACTGAGTGTTGCGCGTGCATCCGTTTTACATATTTGACTCGTTTGTATGCAGACTGTTGGTTCCTTGCCTCTCAAGCACATTCACTCTGACTTCGAAGGAAGATGCTAATTAGTCGACTCTTACGACATGCTTTTGGGCAGGCAGTGGGTCTATTCTTTTTTTCCCCTACAATAGGGCCCCGGAACTCACACGGGGACTTTAAATTCAATAACAGTTCTGAGCTACTTTGTAATAAAACGGACGCGGTAAAGGCTGTCATGAATGAAAAGGACAGTACAATAGAACAGATAGAGAATCCGTCCACTGGAAAACTAATTCTGGGGGGGGGGGGGGGGGGGGGAGGTTGCCTAGAGGTGCTGGGAGATATTCAATACAGAGGGGAAAGAGAGGTGGACTTTATATCAGACTGCAACTGGTGTTATTAGCATGTCACCTCTGTGTTGGCTACTGGGGAAGGAGACTGAGCACTTGTGGGAATGTCCCGAGTGCGGTGATGTTAATTCTTGATTCATTCATACAAGCACAGGTTGAGCAGGTAAATGTGATTTGCCCTGTTTGTCTACCATATACATTAGGAGACTGTATAGTCTGTGTGTGTCGATGGGTGTGTGTGGGTGGGTGTTGGTGTGTGGGTGTGTGTGTGGTGGGTGTGTGTGTGTGTGTGGGTGGGTGTATGTGTAGCAGTTTTGCCCGTGGACATTGTTTCCTCCAATTCAAGAACATGTTTTGATCTTTGATGTGTTTTTGGACAGACATAATCTTAAAAATGTAGCAGATTAAATGATTAGTTTGTTCTGTTCGAGGTGACACGATGAGCTGCATTCCCTTAACCTAGTCAATAAATTCAAGTATTTGGGAACATTTATAACATCGGCCTTGAATCGTCTATTAATTGACGATGTGTGACAGAAATTAGGAGCAAAACTGGCCAGGTACCGGCAGCATTTCAGAAGATAAAAAGTATCTTATGTAATAAATCATTCTCATTAAACATCAGAAAAAGAGTATTGAAATGTTATATCGAGCCAGTTCCGTTGTGTGACAGTGAATCGTGGAATGTGCGCAAAAAAATTAAGAAGAGTTTGGAGGCAGCTGAGATGTGGTTATTGAGAAGAATGTTGCAAATACTTTGGGAATGCCAGAATAACTGACAATGATTGCCTGGAAATGGCTAATGGAAGTTGAAAGTTATATAAAACAATAAGAAGGAGAAAAACAACGTTCTTCGGTCATGTGATGAGAAAAGGCGCATTGGAGGGATCGCTGGTTGAAGAGGCAGAGGCAGAAGCAGACCAAAGGAAATGATAGTGGATGGCTTAAGACAGTGGCATGGAGGAATATTATCTGTGGAATTGATTCAGAACACCAAAGACCGACATCTGTGAAGAAGCATGAACGCTTAGGCAAGCTGTCAATGCACTTGATGATGATGATGATAATCTTGGGGGTGTCAAACTGTCGAGTAGGATGACAAATATGCAGTCAGTTCAGCTACATTACACACCAGTACCGATTGGTTAACAAATACAACCCATTCAAAACTCGAACAACTTGGAATCCGAAGGAAATTTTTAATTAAACTTTGCCTCGGTGCCCGAACACCGCCTAGGAAACCGAACGTCTGGCATGCACCCATCACGCGACTGAGCAAAAGCTTCAGCACCTTCACCTGCAGCAAAAAGAAGAAATTGCAACTCTCTCTCTCTCTCTCTCTCTCTCTCTCTCTCTCTCTCTCTCTCTCTCTCTATCTCTATCTCTCTCTCTCTCTCTCTCTCTCTCTCTCTCTCTCTCTCTCTCTCTCTCCTTCTCATTCTCATTCTATCTCTCCCACTCTTCCCTATATGGACTTGGTTGTGGCTCATCAGGTTTGACTTTTACTTTAAATCCGCCCAAAGAATTTAGCTTCTGCCTTCTCCCCAGGATGTGCCGGTTACAAAAAGACATTTATTATTCCAGACACATGCTATTACGGCATGTTTGAGCTTTGTTGGGTTGATACTTCTCTGCAATGTCATTGACATCTATCCATGGCTACGTCTGGAGAAAGGTGTACACAAAAAAACAAAAAGCAAAAGTGTTCACAGCTACACATGACGTATATCAAGATAAATATATACAATAACGAAAATATGCCACGGTACCAATGCACAGTCAAAATGGTTACTATTAACAAAAAAATCAAAGATAGAAGAAATACAAGAGATATTTCGTACACAAGCAGTCAGTACAGAAGACAAAGAGAAAGTGTGTCCACACGTGCAATCTTCTGTGGGCGTTTATTCGACCAGATAATGACAGTGTTGTATCTGCTAGCATCACCTGCGGCAGACTGCAGAGCAACAGACTGCTTCCAGGGCAACCCGACAGCATCACGTGGCTGCACCACGTGACAGCATCACGTGGCTGCACAACTCCAGGTCTCAGGTGCTGTACAGAAATAATGCTGTTGGCATGATTGCCAGGAAGGTCCCAGTACAGGATGGAGTCAGGGAAAACCCGTTCCTCGACTGTTTCAGCGCAGGGTTAATGGGGCATGAGGTGGAAGAAGAATTGGGGCTCTTTCTACCTTATATCTATGGCTTGTGAGTTACGAACGCAGTTTGGCATTTCGAGATACCAGGTTCGATCCAGCTGCAGGCGATTTGACAGCAGGCTTCTTAGCGTCGATTTCGACAATAGTACGAGAGCTTATTTACCCAACCATCAGATCCATATGCAAGCATCTAGCCACTGCACATCAGCGGCATCCCTTCGTCCAAAGTACCAGGTTCTCGCTACATGTGGCTGTGTCTACCTTCCCGATGATGTTGCTAAAGAAGTTGCATTACGGGCTACGGTTTACAATTTTTTTTAACTAAGAATAACAATGTTGGAGTTCACACACGACCGTCCTCTTGTCGCACTTATCCGAGAGGCCACTGTATCCGTGCTAGGTGTGACATCTGAACGCCTTTGATGTCGTTAGGAAGTGGATTCTTGTTGAAGAACAAAAATTCCCATTGTTAGGATTCGAACCTGTAGACTGTCAGTGTCGTCGTAACACACAGGTACGCTGGGCAGTTCTTGGAGGTGTGGACTGTCAGAGCCGACTTGACACACAGGTACGCTGGACAGTTCTTGGAGGTGTTGACTGTCAGAGCCGACTTGACACATAGGTACGCTGGGCAGTTCTTGGAGACATGGACTGTCAGAGCCGACTTGACACACAGGTACGCTGGGCAGTTCTTGAAGGTGTGGACTGTCAGAGCCGACTTGACACACAGGTACGCTGGACAGTTCTTGGAGGTGTGGACTGTCAGAGCCGACTTGACACACAGGTACGCTGGACAGTTCTTGGAGGTATGGACTGTCAGAGCCGACATGACACACAGGTACGCTGGACAGTTCTTGGCGGTGTTAACTGTCAGAGCCGACTTGACACATAGGTACGCTGGACAGTTCTTGGCGGTGTTGACTGTCAGAGCCGACTTGACACACAGGTACACTGGACAGTTCTTGGCGGTGTTGACTGTCAGAGCCGACTTGACACACAGGTACACTGGACAGTTCTTGGAGGTATGGACTGTCAGAGCCGACTTGACACACAGGTACGCTGGACAGTTCTTGGAGGTATGGACTGTCAGAGCCGACATGACACACAGGTACGCTGGACAGTTCTTGGCGGTGTTAACTGTCAGAGCCGACTTGACACATAGGTACGCTGGACAGTTCTTGGCGGTGTTGACTGTCAGAGCCGACTTGACACACAGGTACACTGGACAGTTCTTGGCGGTGTTGACTGTCAGAGCCGACTTGACACACAGGTACACTGGACAGTTCTTGGAGGTATGGACTGTCAGAGCCGACATGACACACAGGTACGCTGGACAGTTCTTGACGGTGTTGACTGTCAGAGCCGACTTAACACATAGGCACGCTGGGCAGTTCTTGGAGGTATGGACTGTCAGAGCAGACTTGACACATAGGTACGCTGGACAGTTCTTTGAGGTATGGACTGTCAGAGCAGACTTGACACACAGGTACGCTGGGCAGTTCTTGGAGATATGGACTGTCAGAGCAGACTTGACACATAGGTACACTGGGCAGTTCTTGGAGATATGGACTGTCAGAGCCGACTTGACACATAGGTACGCTGGACAGTT
The DNA here is from genome assembly GCA_905116865.2 of Candidula unifasciata. Lineage (NCBI taxonomy): Eukaryota > Metazoa > Mollusca > Gastropoda > Stylommatophora > Geomitridae > Candidula > Candidula unifasciata. Next base: position 406,349 of record CAJHNH020003535.1, on the reverse strand, counting down.
CTTGGAGGTGTCGACTGTCAGAGCCGACTTGACACATAGGTACGCTGGACAGTTCTTGGAGGTGTCGACTGTCAGTGCCGACTTGACACATAGGTACGCTAGACAGTTCTTGGAGATATGGACTGTCAGAGCCGACTTGACACATAGGTACGCTGGACAGTTCTTGGAGGTATGGACTGTCAGAGCAGACTTGACACACAGGTACGCTGGACAGTTCTTGGAGATATGAACTGTCAGAGCAGACTTGACACATAGGTACACTGGGCAGTTCTTGGAGATATGGACTGTCAGAGCCGACTTGACACATAGGTACGCTGGACAGTTCTTGGAGGTGTCGACTGTCAGTGCCGACTTGACACATAGGTACGCTGGGCAGTTCTTGGAGGTGTCGACTGTCAGAGCCGACTTGACACATAGGTACGCTGGGCAGTTCTTGGAGGTGTCGACTGTCAGAGCCGACTTGACACATAGGTACGCTGGGCAGTTCTTGGAGGTGTCGACTGTCAGAGCCGACTTGACACATAGGTACGCTGGGCAGTTCTTGGAGGTGTCGACTGTCAGAGCCGACTTGACACATAGGTACGCTGGGCAGTTCTTGGAGGTGTCGACTGTCAGAGCCGACTTGACACATAGGTACGCTGGACAGTTCTTGAAGGTGTCGACTGTCAGAGCCGACTTGACACATAGGTAGGCTGGACAGTTCTTGAAGGTGTCGACTGCCAGAGCCGACTTGACACATAGGTACGCTGGACAGTTCTTGAAGGTGTCGACTGTCAGAGCCGACTTGACACATAGGTACGCTGGACAGTTCTTGAAGCTGTCGACTGTCAGAGCCGACTTGACACATAGGTACGCTGGACAGTTCTTGAAGCTGTCGACTGTCAGAGCCGACTTGACACATAGGTACGCTGGGCAGTTCTTGGAGGTGTCGACTGTCAGAGCCGACTTGACACATAGGTACGCTGGGCAGTTCTTGGAGGTGTCGACTGTCAAAGCCGACTTGACACATAGGTACGCTGGACAGTTCTTGGAGGTGTCGACTGTCAGAGCCGACTTGACACATAGGTACGCTGGGCAGTTCTTGGAGGTGTCGACTGTCAGAGCCGACTTGACACATAGGTACGCTGGACAGTTCTTGAAGGTGTCGACTGTCAGAGCCGACTTGACACATAGGTACGCTGGGCAGTTCTTAGAGGTGTCGACTGTCAGATCCGACTTGACACATAGGTACGCTGGACAGTTCTTGGAGGTGTTGACTGTCAGAGCCGACTTGACACATAGGTACGCTGGACAGTTCTTGAAGCTGTCGACTGTCAGAGCCGACTTGACACATAGGTACGCTGGGCAGTTCTTTGAGGTGTCGACTGTCAGATCCGACTTGACACATAGGTACGCTGGACAGTTCTTGGAGGTGTCGACTGTCAGAGCCGACTTGACACATAGGTACGCTGGGCAGTTCTTGGAGGTATAGTCTGTCAGAGCCGACTTGACACATAGGTACGCTGGACAGTTCTTGGAGGTATGGTCTCCCAAGAAAAGTGATCTGTGTTAAGAAAGTACGGACCATACTTTGACACAAAAGCCTAGGAATGGTTGTGTAAACAGGGCTTTTCCTGGTACCCCATAATGCTTTGACGCTCGCCTGCCGGCGTGAAGCTCTAGGATTCAAATCCACATATAGACGAAAATTGACTTGGCTACCAGGTCGGCCCAATCTAAAGTGAGAACCAGTTAATATTCTGGGAAGTAAAGACGGCAGCAGGATGTTGACCACATTGCTTCTTCTTCTTCTTCTGCGTTCGACATCAGTCATGCTAAACATTGAGTCCCGTCTGGGTCACAAATAGGATTGTGCTTTTAAGGTCCCCACCGGTCTCCCATAGCTTCTCTTGCAATGTGGCTCCCTTGGGCCAGATCCACAGTGCCACAACGCTGATTCATCTGTTAAAGATGTAGATCTAGAATCACATACTCGATACACCACTAGCGTGAAAAGGGTACTTTCCTTGGAGGGGGAGGGCGGAGTTTTTTTTTTTTTTTTTTGGGGTATGTTTATAAAGCTCTTGAGCCAGCATTGTATTATGATGTCCTCTAAACTATACCCATCATCGGAGATGCAAAAAAAAAATTTATTCATCTCACCAGGGATTCAAACCTGGATGGTCAAGATAGCGCCAAATTTTCTGCAAACTATAGTGATCTAAGTACGCATTTCTGGTTCCATTATGACACTGGTAAGGTCTGTTGTCTTGTGAGTTTTTTTTTTTTTTTTTATCCGTCAATTTATCCGTTGATAAAGACAATGGTCGAAACGTTCGGTTCTATTTTATGCAGGCACTTGCCAATCTCTCCGTGCTTTTTTAGTCGTAGTTTGTGTTATTAGTCTAACTTGCAAAGACTAGCACACAGTGCTACCAGCCCGTTCCCGCCATACCCGTCCTAATCACACCCCACAATTTTTTAGCTTTAAAAAAAAAACCACGCGGTAAAGTGAACTAAAACCGTATGCTAAAACTGACACCGGGTCGAAGATATATGACCTCTGGCGGGAGAATGCAAAAACCTTAGTTCTAATAGGAGCAGCAGGTGCTCCGTGCCGCTTGCATCACCACTTGTGTAGCCCTGGCTGCGGGGCGATACCGACCAGTAGTTATGTCTGTCAGGGACTCAAGGCTTTGACACAACGCCCCAGATTGCCGTTCTTTACACCACAACCTTCTCAGATATTCAATTAAGGTCGTTAAAACAGGGTTGGGAACGGGTGGGGGGAGGGGTTGTTGGGCGAGCTCGGCGCCCCATTTACCCGTCTCGTCCAGTAATCAAACGTTAGCGCCCTCAGCTGCACCCTCGGCTGAGAATTTACTGTCCTAACAAAAGATAATTTTTTCAATACTGTCTTTCGCCCAACTCCTGTACCCACGGCCTCAGGTGACCTCAAGTAGGGTCAAGGGTTATCAAATGAAATAATCGTTGGCTATGTAACGCGTTCTGGTTACAGAGGCCTCTCATTGTCTGAGGGGGACCGGCGTGCGTGGCCGTCTTCTTTTCATTGTATCCTCTGCAAGCCTAAGAAAGACAAACAGCGCCCAACGATTGGCCAGATCTGAGGCCCGAGGTCATGTGCACGCTTGCTTTGAGTAGTTTATGACCCAAGTCTATTGTTGGCGTATTCTGGCTCCGCTGGCTCTAGGACCTGACGCTCAAAACAACCTCCAACTCCCCAGCCTCCCCACTTCTTCCGCGATCCCTCTCGGCGACACTAAGCGACCCAGCTTTGGACACTGTATGAGCAAGTACTGACTGACAGGGTTAAGGAACTTGCGAGCACTGAAGCGTGAAGAAGTCGGTCTACAAATTGACAGGGTCCCCAATTAGTTTGCATGCATTTGAAAAAGGAACAGAGCACCAACGCCATTACCAGCATAACTCCAACTGTGCTTGTACATGTTTGTCAGCACTGTAGGACACATATGGAAATCTGTTTTCCAAAACAATATACAGCATATCCATAGAAATAAACATTGTCTTAATCAAAACAAACACAAATTTTAATTGTTTTGATGTATGAAAATCTATAGGGTTCCCTGTACTAAGCCATGAGATGTTCACTCTCTTAATGTACAATGGGGAAAAACAAAAAACACCTTTGTGTTGTTTTCCGATGAAGAGTTTGGTCGAAACGCTGCATTGGTGTGCATTTGTCTTGTTTGTTTTAGTATCCAGAAGCCATGAGTTGTTAACCCTTTAGGCTCGGTATTATGGATATCGCAACCTTTCGGCCTTGATTCCATTGTAAATACCGTAAATCTGGGAGAAATGTGGCTTTTCTGCCTACCCCCGGGAGTGAACCCGGACCACAAGGAGTTCGTCACCCGGTATCCGCGCAATCCGGTTTAGCCAACTACGCTAGAGAGCCGGGCGTGCATTTGTCTTAAGTGAGGTTTAAGTCTAATTTTGCCTTCTTTCATTTCTTGGTATTACTTTCACAAATATCATCTCTTTGTCCATCAGCCTTTCTGTAGAAGCCCATGGTCCACCATCATCGTCATCGCCGTAGTTTTGTTCTTCATTAGCTTCATCTTCATCTTCCTCCACATCCACTCCATCCCCCTACGACATCCATGGATATTAATTATAGAACTTCAATAGTTCTATACTGGGTATCCTAACTCATACACTGGCAACCAGTGTTCTTGAAGTTTTGGGCTGCGGCCCATTGGTGGCCCGTGTAAAGTCCAAGTGAGCAGTCAAAAATGTCTGCCAAATCAAGTAACAAGAAAGGAATACAAATCACAGTTATTGAGTTATCAGACAGTCGATCGTCTTTTTTTTTTTTTTTTTTTTTCAAATTGTTTTTTCCCTATTTGTGTGTGTGTGGTGGTGGGGGAAAAAGGGGGGGGGCGAGGGGGCACTTTTTCAGACATGTAATAATTAAAAACCAAATAAAGAAATCGAATGGACCTTGTTGCTGTGCTTCGTCTGTCAGAAACACCCCTCCGTCCTCCAAGCAGCAGCAGCAGATGTTCCATTTGCTGAAGATTGTAATTTTATGACGTCGGATAAAACAAACATCTAGATTTGTTTTTTGTTTCTGTGTTTAGTTAGATAGCCGGTGGGCTGCCCCACCCCTCCAGCCCCCCCCCCCCCACCCAACTCCCGTTTTAGTTGTCCTCGGGGGCAAAAAGAATGATCAGCACTGCTCTAGACACAGTGGGCGTGAAATCAGTTACACGTAATATACTAGGCTGAGACTATCCTAAATACTCTCTTAAGTATTCTCCTTCTTCTTCGCGTTCACCAGATGTCAACTCTGGCGGAAAGTTCTAGTTGTTCGTCCACTTCTGGTCTGCAGTCTTGTTCCAGAACCTAAGTGTTGCGTGTGCATCCGTCTGACAGATTTGACTCATGTGTATGCAGACTGCTGGTTCCTTGCCTCTCAGGCAGATGCACTTCGACTTCAAAGGAAGCTCCCAATTAGTCGACTCTTACGACATGATTTTGGGTAGGCAGTGGGTCTATTCTTGTTTTCCCCACAATGGGGCCCCGGAACCCACACGGGGAGCCTAAGTTTTGAAAGGAGTACATAATTTTTATGACTGTATTAATTATTGCTAATAATAACACTGTTTTGTAAACAAGGCATAAAAGTGTGGGGAGATAGGGGGGGAGATAGGGGGGGGGAGATGGGGGGGAGGGGGTGCCTTTGGAGCCATAAGCCTTGTTTAGAAGCGCAAAAATAATAACAATTACAAGTATTATTCAAGTGCATCTGCGTGAGAGGCGAGAAAAAAAAACAGTCTACATACAAATAAACCAGATCTGTAAAACTTATATGCACGCAATCTCAATTTCTAGATCAAGACCAATGAGTGGACAAACAACCAAAACTTTCCGCCGGAGTTTACAGCCGGTGAACGCTGACAACAAGAGACTATTATCATGTGTTCAACAGAAAATGCAAAATATAAAAAAAAACTGAAATGATATAAAACTCCACTACAGATGGACCAGTGGTGATGCTGCATGAAACGGCTAGGGCTTCAAGACTCTACTATGGATGGATCAGGGGTGATGTTGCATGAAACGGCTGGGGCTTCAAGACTCTACTATGGATGGATCAGGGGTGATGTTGCATGAAACGGCTGGGGCTTCAAGACTCCACTATGGATGGACCTGGTGATGTTGCATGAAACGGCTGCTGCTTCAGGACTCCGCTTACATGATAAACACGCCACTCTGTTTATACCTCTCGAACACAGCGAAAGAAACGCTCACTGCAGGATTATGCAATATTTTCTCAAAGGTGAAGCGACGGGTAGAAAAATACCTTGTGATACCACCTACAGTGTAATTGTTACCTTCCAACGCGTATTCATGCGAAATGATCACACCTCGCCACTGTCATCGACTGAGATATAGTAAGTCCAGAGGGGAGCCGGAACTGGTTTTGATAGTTATCCACTCCACCGTGTGGGTTCCGGGGCGCCATTGTGGGGAAAACAAGAATAGACCCACTGCCTCCCCAAAAGCATGTCGTAAGAGTCGACTAATTGGGGAGCTTCCTTTGAAGTCGGAGTGCATCTGTCAGAGAGGCAAGGAACCAACAGTCTGTATTCAAGAGAATGAGATGTGTAAAACTGATGCACACGCAACACTCAGGTTCTGGAGCAGGACTGCAGTTCAGTAGTGGACGAGCAACCAGAACCTTCCGCCAGAGTTTACAGCTGGTGAACGCGAAGAAGAAGAAGAAGAAGATAGTTATCCCGCAAACATGATGATCAATAAGGCGTCGTCATTTGTCTGGAGACAAGAGAGTGGAGAGTGAGAGAGGAAGAAAGCAAGGAAACTGGACCATAAAAACACAGATTAAACGGCTCCTGGTAACTGGTAACAAAAGATGGCTGAACAAAAGAAGGGCGATTACTCTAAAAATGCAAAAATTTGCATCTCGTTCAGGGTGTAGTTTTTATTCTCGACGTGACCATAGAAAGTTGATCAAATTTCAGAACCCCTTCTAGTGCTCTATTTCTGAATTCTTTCTCAAGTCTGATTTCATATTTCTTCCACTTTACCCTCTTTGGAAATAGACACTAGGTATTTGTTGAAGAACCGGTCTTTTCAGTTGGTGTTTTATAGAGATCATGTTTGCGTCTATGAATGGATGACCTACTAGTTTTCAGAAGGCATACTTCAGCTGTATTATTAGTCTGTGACCCTTGGGAGCACTGCCCGGCCATTCGTGGTAGACAGAAATCGGGTTTCTTTCTTTGAAAACTTACACTGCAATTATTTTTGGTACTACTACTGCTAAGCTGTCATAAGGGACTTACTCCACTCGCATCTGCATGGTAATTCCACGTGACCCCACGACACCCCGGAGAGCCTGCAGGGAAAGAAGGCAGGACTGCGATGGCCGCTGGCCCCGAGCATGTCGTTGTAAGGTAAAAGCGGTGCCCTTGACTTCTTCAGCGGGGAAAGATAATGATGTCGATAACCTGGATGACACAAATAAGCATTGTGACTGATGCTGGCGAAGACCAGAAGAGCTACGTTGAGTGTTCGAGAATTACCCATGTAAACAAGCAAAGGGGAATTTTCAATGCTTTCATGCTTATTGGGCATATAGGTTTAGAAATATATTCTATAGACCTTGGTGGGTGATGTAATCGGCATCACGCCGGCCGCCTTTACTTCCCAGGACTTGACCTGATATCCATTTAAGGGCGGATCGACCTGAGAGCCAAAGTCATTTTCGTAAAAAATCAGTCTTTGCTTGGATTTAAATCTACGACCTTGGGATCCAAAGGCCAGAGTCTAGCCGCTACACGGCGGAGGCTAGCTAATCACTCAGAGACCTCATTTCTGAGACCTGAAGATGGCTTCTGCACCATATCTTGCACCCGTATGTGAACACTGGCACATAGGTAGAGCGGTAAACAGCCATTTGTGTGCCCTTTCTAATTTCTCTTTTGCTGAGAAAGACTACGTTCCTAGCCTGCAAAGCTCCCAACTGCTGCTTTTCGAGTAGCCAACTAGGTGTTAGGGAAGTTTTTAAAAAAATTAGCACGCATAAAAGTACCCACCTATTGGACTACATGTTACTTCGTAAGCGGAAGGTGTCTTATATAACTTTGTGATAATGTCGCTGTCTGTGGTTTCGGCGTTGCGGGCGTGCTTTGTAATGCCAGTTTGCAGGACCTTGCGTTGGTTTCTACACAGTGGTATAGAGAAGGCAATGACAAACTTCTAGACGTACATTTGCCTAGAAAAACAACAGCAGCCGTTAGTTCTGCCACTTCCTGTAAAGGATACGCAACTAACTTGTATTAGCTTATCAGGGTTTTGAGGATTGGTTCCTATTATATTCTCACCCGAACGGTGTCTTGGTGAGTCACTAGATGTTCGTAATCAAATATCAGCACACAAAAATTGTGGTTACTTACTGAATCAAGTGTTTAAGTCTGTATTTGTGTGAAATCGTTGCCCTTTGAGATTTGTTTCCTCAGGTCCAAACACATGAAAATCACATGCTGACCATTCAGGACTATAGGCTGTATGTTGTAGAATTTCTTTCTCACTTCGTCCTTGCTAACGCGTCATGCACAATCTTTACATCATGGGAACCAGCATTATCTTGCAATAGAATCACTCCACTCCATTGTAATGCAATCCTACAGTAGGAAAGATGGTGAGGTTAAATGGTAAAGACGTGGAGATGAGGTTTGGAGACAAAATAATATTACCAGTAGGACAGGGAAGTAGGTGAAGGGAATAGCAAATGATAGGATTGTTTGCCGCCAGCTAGCTGAGGCCTTATGCTCCAACGAAGGATGAGAGCTTCAACCCTCCTTTAATTTTGTAGAGGGAGGCACTAAAGGGACTTAATAATAGTTTAAATGGCTCTTATAATTTTGTAGAGGGCAGCACTCACATGGATTATTCCTTGTTTTATGAAATGGCTCATTTAGAGGGCAGCACTCAAGGGGCATGAACTCCTAGGTTTCGGTACCTACTTCTACAAAATGTTGCCATGTTTTATTGCTGACACGACTGACGCATATGCCTGTCTGTGTGTTGTTTCAGTCGGGTAACACTTGCAGATTTGACACATATGCCTGTCTGTATGTTGTTTGAGTCGGGCAACACTTGCAGGTTTGACACATATGCCTGTCTGTATGTTGTTTGAGTCGGGCAACACTTGCAGGTTTGACACATATGCCTGTCTGTATGTTGTTTGAGTCGGGCAACACTTGCAGGTTTGACACATATGCCTGTCTGTATGTTGTTTGAGTCGGGTAACACTTGCAGGTTTGACACATATCCCCCGTGTGGGTTCCGGGACCCTACTATGGGAAAACAGGAATAGACCCACTGCCTACCCAAAACATGTCGTAAGAGTCGACTAATGGGAGCTTCCTTCGAAGTCGGAGTGTATCTGTCTGAGAGGCAAGGAACCAACAGTCTGCATGCAGATCTGTCAAACGGATGAACACGCAACACTCAGGTTCTGGAACAGGACTGCAGTCCAGAAGTGGACGAAAAACCAGAACTTTTCGCCGGAGTTTACAGTTGGTGAACGCGAAGAAGAAGAAGAATACGCATATGCCTGTCTGTGTGTTGTTTGAGTCGGGTAACACTTGCAGGTTTGACACATATGCCTGTCTGTGTGTTGTTTGAGTCATGCAACACTTGCAGGTTTGACACATATGCCTGTCTGAGTGTTGTTTGAGTCATGCAACACTTGCAGGTTTGACACATATGCCTGTCTGAGTGTTGTTTGAGTCATGCAACACTTGCAGGTTTGACACATATGCCTGTCTGAGTGTTGTTTGAGTCATGCAACACTTGCAGGTTTGACACATATGCCTGTCTGAGTGTTGTTTGAGTCATGCAACACTTGCAGGTTTGACACATATGCCTGTCTGAGTGTTGTTTAGGTCGAGTAACACTTACAGGTTTGACACATATGCCTGTCTGTGTGTTGTTTGAGTCAGGCAACACTTGCAGTTTTGACACATATGCCTGTCTGTATGTTGTTTGAGTCGGGCAACACTTGCAGGTTTGACACATATGCCTGTCTGTATGTTGTTTGAGTCGGGTAACACTTGCAGGTTTGACACATATGCCTGTCTGTATGTTGTTTGAGTCGGGCAACACTTGCAGGTTTGACACATATGCCTGTCTGTGTATTGTTTGAGTCGGGCAACACTTGCAGGTTTGCGCATCCACAGTGACACATGTTTTCTACGGCTTTATTACAAAAGCACGGAAGAAACATCAACAGGGGCGGCGGAACTGAACAAAGCATTTATTATAAATGAATTTATCCCATGGGTGTGTAGGAGAAAACCTTCAAAGGCATTCGGGCAAGCATACCATTGCTTAGGTAGGCAGTGAATGCCGTCTGCAACAACAAAAACTAATTTATTATTTCTCAAAAATAATACTCCATGAGACCAGGCAGGTCTCCGGAATGCACAGCCTGGCTGCCCGACTACCCGAAGGAAATGACGTCGGTAATCCATTTTTTTTTTTTATATGGCTTTTTAGAGCCGTTTTTCCCCGTGTGGGTTCCGGGGCCCCGTCGTGGGGAAAACAAGAATAGACCCTCTGCCCACCCAAAAGCATGTCGTAAGAGTCGAATAATTCGGGAGCTTTCTTTGAAGTCGGATTGCATCTGCCTGAGAGGCAAGGAACCAACAGTCTGCATTCAAGTGAATCAGATCTGTAAAACTGATGCACACGCAACACTCAGGTTCTGGGGCAGGACTGCAGTTCAGAAGTGGACGAACAACCAGAACTTTCCACCAGAGTCTACAGCTGGTGAATGCGAAGAAGAATAAGAAGAATAGCCGTTTTGGTTCCGCCAGTAACTTGGTTTTGTGACGGAGTCCGATCCCCGTGACCAGACAAGTGCAGCAGGGCTATACTTTGATCTTAGCCAAAAGACTTTAGCTTTGATGTCATAAAACCGCTGACTACTTACTTATTCTTGCTAGCATCGACTTTGGTATTGGCAGTTCCTCTAACTTTCTTCTGCCTCTTCTTTCTCCGCTTTCTGTCTGTTTTCTTGATTTAGAGCAATCCACGTCGGACCAGTCTGTATTTAGGCTCAAACTTCTAGGCTTTGTCCAAGGTGTCATAGATCTTAAGTCAGTCCAATAGTTTTACCGTCTCCAACATTTGTCCTGAACCAACAGAAAAAGGAGCTCTTCTTTTAATCGTTCCCCAAAATGGCGGCTTTAATATGATGGCGTTCAAAAGGGAGCTAAATTTGAAAATTTCTGGCCATAAAATATCCAAAATAATCCGAATGCGGGTCAGTTCTATTAAAAATATATGTGCCAGCTCCGGATAACGAAATAAATGGCTCTGACAGGGTCTCGGCGATACGTTACTTGCCGACCTGCTTCTGCGAGTGTGCCTAGATGGCTGGGACTCATGAGCGGCAGCTACCGCATCTCCTGCAACTTCCTCCAATTACTGTTTCCCGTTGAGTCCCAGGCACCTAGCGCGGGGGATACGCTCGGCGATGAGTTTAATCGCGTTTGGCGCATGCCGACAAGTCTGACATCTACCGCTGCTAAATCCTCCAATCGGAAGAACGCAGTATTGCTAATCTGCTTTCATCGTCTGTAATGTCTCGAAATTGGTCAACGGTCGCTAGTATCGTCTGCTAGTATCGTCTCTGCAGAAACGCTCGAAATTGTCAACGGTCGGTATTTATCGTCTGCTACTACTACCGTGTGCAAATGTTGACAGTGATTGTCAAGTAATCCTAGTTTTGCCGCGATTTGTTCATTGATAGTCCGTATTTTAGATATATGCGAACACCGTCGTTCGGATATTTTTGGATATTTTATGGCCAGAATGTGGCATGCCGCCATTTTGGGGAATGAATCAAAGGAGCGCCGAAAAAAGAAACACCAGCTGTGACTTTGTACAACCTGACGAATTTTTTCTGATTTCTTTCTTGAGAAGAGTGGCCCTGTTCTCGCAAACCAGATAACACAGATATACGGCGTCCGGATAATCGCCAGCCGGATAATCGCCAGCCGGATAATCGCCAGCCGGATAATCGCCAGCCGGATAATCCAGATTTAACTGTATTTACAGTTCTGCAAACACATCCACAGTCTCTCTCTCTATCTATCTATCTATCTATCTATCTATCTATCTATCTATCTATCTATCTATCTATCTATCTATCTATCTATCTATCTATCTATCTATCTATCTATCTATCTATCTATCTATCTATCTATCTATCTATCTATCTATCTATCTATCTATCTATCTATCTATCTATCTATCTATCTATCTATCTATCTATCTATCTATCTATCTATCTATCTATCTATCTATCTATCTATCTATCTATCTATCTATCTATCTATCTATCTATCTATCTATCTATCTATCTATCTATCTATCTATCTATCTATCTATCTATCTATCTATCTATCTATCTATCTATCTATCTATCTATCTATCTCTCTATCTCTCTTTCTCTCTCTCTCTCTCTCTCTCTCTCTCTCTCTCTCTCTCTCTCTCTCTCTCTCTCTCTTCACAGAAATTACGGTCCAAACCGATCTCGCAGGCAATAAAGATGACGCCCTACTTTAAACATAATAACAACATACAACAAGAGATTATATCTCTTAGCCAAATCTTCTACAGTGACAATGTCTAGACCCCGGCTACAGTTGCCCTCGTTGAGCTGTTGAAGTTTCCGACCGGTTGCTTTCTATGCAAAACATCAGGAGCCACGTGCACAACCCGGTAACATCATTGAATTGCAAGCGGGCAGGTGAGAAATGTTTAGGGTCGAGCTACCTGGCGTCTCGTCTTTCGGCAACCTCTAGCAACCATTTCTTGATTTCTTTTGTGAAAACCAGTTTTTTTTGCGAACAAGAAAGGTGAATATTCAAGCTTGGGCCGTTTTGTCGTGTCCGATCTTTGTAACCTCGCACGAGACAACGCGAGTATTGTAAGGATTTAAAACACAATGAATGCTGGGAATCCTATATTTCTGTAGTAAAATATGCAGGGGAAAACGTATTATCATAACTGTCAAGTGAGTTATGGTACGTGGAGCGTTGGGCGCGAGAGAGGGGGTGATTTTCAAACGTGGGTTTTATAGATTATGTTAGGGGAAGAGATTTGGGTTAGAAAAGAGAGGAACAGAGGGACATGCTTGTAGATATCGTAGTAAAAGTAAGGTAAATATCCCTTTTCACGTCTTTAGGCGCATCGGGAATATGGGAGGAGCACTCATATTTTTACAGACCAATCGGCACTAGGTGGGTAATGGGGTGAGCCTTACGCCGGCCGTCTTTACTTCCCCAGGCAAAACATCCTGGTACCCATTTTAGGCTGGGTCGACCTGATAAAAATCCACGCCGCCAGCAGTGGGTTTCGATCGCCGTACATTGGAATTACGAGACGAATTCGCAACGCCTAAGCCACGGACGCCACCAAATTTGTTTGCATCCACCGCCAAATCGAACCCGGGTTATCAGCGTGGCAGGCGAGTATTCTACCACTAGAACAAAACAGAAAACAAATTAAACAATTATTTAGGTGACCCTCAAACAAACTTATGCACCATCAACTGATCAAAATGAAGAACAACATAAAAGATGAACATAAAAAAGCTCACCGGTTATACCAATATCAGATCATACACAGACACAAGAAGCAAATGGGTCGATGAAAGGCACAATTAAACCACATGAAAGATCTTTATAAACGCTGTGGTGTCGGCTCTGTGGCTAAGTCGATGCGAACGCTTCGTAATGCCGGGGTACCGGGTTCGATCCCAGCTGTGAGCCATACGCCATGCGTTGGTTTCGACAGTGGTATCAGGGAGCCGACCGTTGAGGGAGCAATGGCAAACTACTGGACGTAAATTTGCCTAGTAAAACCACACAACAGACAGGGGCTAATGGGGTTGGTTCGGAAACGTCCTGTAAAAGATACGCAATTAACCTAAACACTGTGGTACCTCGGTCTTATGAGTGCTGCCGGTGTGACAAGAAGAGATCAAATCAAGAATGAAGACATTATAAGAAGACTAAGACTGACACCAGTCACAATCTTATTAAAGAACAATAAATGAGATGGTCTGGCCACCTGACGAGAATGCCCTGGTAACAACTACCACTGAGAGCCACGCTGAAGAAATATAATAAACACACAGCAAGGGGAAGACCACGCAAGATATGGAGTGACATCATCAATAGCAACCTAACAGAAATGAACATCAACATGTACAATGCATTAGAAAAAGTGCACAAACGATCCTCTTGCTCCACAAGGCTATACTCCGAAAAACGGGCACTAAAGATAGCGGCCGCAAAATATCTTTTCGAGCTTCAGTCACGTGACTTAATTTGCGGTTTTTCGGCGACTATCGCTCACGCGGCTTGGATTGGGGCTAAACTAGATGGCTAGGACTCACGAGCAAAGCTGCAGGGGAAGCTGCTGCTCGTGGGTCCTAGCCAAGTTTAGCCCCATTCCACGCCGCGTGAGCAGCGTGGGAGACTCGTGGCGGTAGTCGCCGGAAAACCGCAAATTAAGTTACGCGACTGAAGCTCGAAAAGATATTTTGCAGCCGTCATCTTTAGTGCCCGTTTTTCGGAGGATAGCCTTCCTCAATTTGTTTTACGTGCACACTTGTTTTTCAGATGTGGCTTTTTTGCATGCAGATTGTTAGTTCCTTGCCCCTCAGGCAGATGCACTGCAACATCGGAAAAACAACCATATTAGTCGACTGATAAGACTTGCTGGTTATGGAAGCAGTGGGTCTAACACCCCCACCCCATCCCAGCCCCTCAAACCCAATACTGGGACCCGGGAACCCACATCGGGAAGTGGGGAAATAACATCAAGAGATACACGAAGAGCAGACAGAGAAAGTTGTAAACTATAAACAGAGACATTGCGGTAGTACTGTGTGTAGATATTTATTTGACTGCATCTGATTGAAGCACCTACACCTGATTGAAGCACCTACACCTGATTGAAGCACCTACACCTGATTGAAGCACCTACACCTGATTAAAGCACCTACACATGATTGAAGCACCTACACCTGATTGAAGCACCTACACCTGATTGAAGCACCTATACCTGATTGAAGCACCTACACCTGATTGAAGCACCTACACCTGATTGAAGCACCTACACCTGATTGAAGCACCTACACCTGATTGAAGCACCTACACCTGATTGAAGTACCTACACCTGATTGAAGCACCTACACCTGATTGAAGCACCTACACCTGATTGAAGTACCTACACCTGATTGAAGCACCTACACCTGATTGAAGTACCTACAACTGATTGAAGCACCTACACCTGATTGAAGCACCTACACCTGATTGAAGTACCTACACCTGATTGAAGCACCTACACCTGATTGAAGTACCTGCAACTGATTGAAGCACCTACACCTGATTGAAGCACCTACACATGATTGAAGCACCTACACCTGATTGAAGCACCTACACCTGATTGAAGTACCTAAACCTGATTGAAGCACCTACACCTGATTGAAGTACCTACACCTGATTGAAGCACCTACACCTGATTGAAGCACCTACACCTGATTGAAGCACCTACACCTAATTGAAGTACCTAAACCTGATTGAAGCACCTACACCTGATTGAAGCACCTACACCTGATTGAAGTACCTAAACCTGATTGAAGCACCTACACCTGATTGAAGTACCTACACCTGATTGAAGCACCTACACCTTCACCAGCAAAACAACGACTGGAAACAAAACACAAAACAATGAACGGTGGTACGGTATTCAAATATACCGGTTGGCATTATGTAAACAAATGAAAAAGAAAAAAAAAACAGAAGTGAAAGAGAGAGAGAGAGAGAGAGAGAGAGAGAGAGAGAGAGAGAGAGAGAGAGAGAGAGAGAGAGAGAGAGAGAGAGAGAGGAACCCATTGGAATTATATAAAGTAAGTCATATTTGCGTATTAACTTCTGTGGCTCTTCCTAATGCCGGGGTGCCATGTTCGATTCCAGCTGCCGGCAATTTGGCAGCAGAACGTCTTGCGTTGGTTTTGACAGCGCATCGAGAGCCGACCGTTCATTAGGCAATATCAAACTACTAAACCTAACACTTGCCTAGAAAAACCGCAACAGCCAAAGAATGCTCAGGTTGGTTCTGCAATGTCCTGTAAAGTATACGCAACAAACTTTATTACTTGAGACTAGGTAAAAACAACACTTGATCTTTCGGTTTTTTAACAAAGGGAAGCAATGTACATTATTGTTCTTGGAGGCATAACTAGTATTGATTACTTCCCCTTTAAGCTAGTTGTGAAAAATAAGCTCGCGTATAGACCCAGGGTTCCCTGTGTGGGTTCTGGGGTCCCATCCTGGGGGAAAACAAGAACAGACCCACTGCCTTCCTAAAAGCATGTCGTAAGAGTTAACTAATTGGGGAGCTTTCTTTGAAGTCGGAGTGCATCTGCCCGAGAGGCAAAGAACCAACAGTCTGCATTCAAGTGAATAAGATCAGTAAAACTGATGCACACGCAACACTCAGGTTCTGGAGCAGGACTGCATTTCAGAAGTGGACAAACAACCAGAACTTTCCACCAGAGTGTACAGCTGGTGAACGCGAAGAAGAAGAAGACCCAGGGTGTAAGGCGACAGGTTTGCCAACTGGATCGCCGGTAGACGACTTCGTCGCCGATAGTGACAGTATATGGGTCTGTCTCCTTTAATCTCACCAAAACTGCAGAAGTCCTTTTCATGTCTCTTGACGGCTAGCAATGCTAAGCAGTTTTATATGTTGCACATAACCGAGTCACAATTATAACCTAAAGTTCCCCCTTCGAAAATGCTGTGTGGACTTGACGATTTTTTCTCCCACAAAGCAAGTCAAAGCCCGGATGTTAAGAGATTTAAAAACATGAGTTAAATCCTTTTTCTGTGTTCGCCTTTAAAAGTATGGCTAGTACGTTGTCCTGCGGTTTACAGCTATGCCCAACATACCCGCAAGCGTTCATACAAAGAAATTAATCCACTGAGCTGTGACTATCCAGGGTAACGTTAAAAACGGGGGAATGAAGGGGACAACGTACACACAGATGAAAAATCGGATGTTTCGACCAGAGCCTGTTTCAACACAATAACAGCAACAAGGGGCAGAGTACCTGGCTCCCAATCTCCACACAGGAAAACACGGGGAGGGAGGACTAATAACTAAAATATAGAAAGAGGAAAAGGTGAAATCAAATAAAATAATTGAAAGCGAAATTAATAATAATAATATTGATAAGAATACAAGAGGGGTAAAAGAATAATAATCATAGTACAGATTGAAATAATAACCCCCGTGTGGGTTCCGGGGCCCTATTGTGGGGAAAACAAGAATAGACCCACTGCCTCCCCAAAAGCATGTCGTAAGAGTCGACTAACTGGGGAGCTTCCTTTGAAGTCGGAGTGCATCTGCCTGAGAGGCAAGGAACCAGCAGTCTGCATTCAATTGAATCAGATCTGTAAAACTGATTGTGACGTGACGCGTGGTTTGAATGTTTATGTTGTTGAGTAGGGATCTTCCTTTCAACACATTCTCTCCACTAGATACACCGACCTAAAATCTGAGCTATGTTGCTCTCAGACAAAGTCCTGGATATCCAAGAAAACAGCCATATTGGCTCGTTAAGTACATTAACATTAGCTGAACTTGGTACCCACAAGAGAAGGCAAGGAATTTTAGATGTCTATCATACTTAATGAATTATTAGACAGGGCAAGTGATTCCTCCGTCATCTACCTTCTCCCGGTGTTATTATAAATAATTAAAGAATTATTATATTATTAATTGAGCCCCCACCAAATGTAATTCTATCTATGTTTAGTTAAACAGGTAAGACTGAATACACTTGGAATTTAACAAACGATGTAGTATAAAACTTGACATACAGCTTTATTTTCTAACAATCAGTTAATTGACATACCCAGTTTGTTGTGTTTACACAAACAGTGACTAGCTAAAGTTATGATAGTAATGGGTTGTTTCAGCGCGAGAACAGTACCTGGGATTAGAGTGGTGTGATGAAGGTGATAAAGTATGAACAATTTATGAACATAACTCAAG
>CAJHNH020003535.1:91063-382909 GCA_905116865.2 Candidula unifasciata | reverse complement strand
TCAAGATGATGGCTTAAGCTCCTCCTCCGAAGTACCTATCAAATCACATTAGCTAACAAGTGGCCTGTCAGTCAATTATGGACTGACATCCCTAGAGCAAACATTCTTAAGTGCCCCAATCTAGTTTACCCCGAATTACACTGACGTGTTAAACTTTTAAACTTCTCCTCGCCTCAATGTCTACAGTCCGCTCAATTCCCCTGTTCAAAAGGGCCCCACTCAGGCTGTGTTAGGAGATAACATTATGACACTGGCGTGAGAATCAAACCTACACCCCTAGTCTCATCAAAAGTCTGTTCAAAGCAGTCTGGTCAGGAGATAACATTTATGACATGGGCATGTGAAAGGGAATTCTCTAGCCCCGGTGTAATTGTGTAACATTACCCAAGACTGAGTCGCTTTGTCTGGACTAAGGACTGGAAACAATTTAAATCCGTGCGGTTTAAAGCAATATTAGGATAAAGCGCAGAGTAAATATAATTCTGTCTCTTTAGAACCAGAAGAACTTATTACAAGTACTAACTTCTGGAATCACTGAGATCGTCTCGTGACACTGATGCACACGCAACACTCAGGTTCTGGAACAGGACTGCAGTCCAGAAGTGGACGAACAACCAGAACTTTACACCAGAGTTTACAGCTGGTGAACGCGAAGAAGAAAGAAGAAGAAATAATAACAGTAACGTCATTGTGATAACAGGAGTAGCGATAATAAAAACACTTTTAGTGGCGAGATGTGTTGACCGGCTCTCTGCCTCGATGTCTTTCCTTTACAGACAATATTCAGACAGTTTCGAAAGTCGCCCGGTACCATTAATGAAAGCGGTTACAGCTTTAAGGTTTTCACTTGAAGTCTCCTCTCAGCGTTGCCGAGAAAGTATTGATCTTTTGGACACAGCAATATTGTTGGGACTGATGATATCAGTGGATGCTACCAACTCTTTCTTCCTTGCACAGGACTGCAAGATACACAATCCGCCAGCTTACCAGCCCGACAAATAGAATAGTTTTAAAATAATGAATACAGAACACGACGTACGGGTTTTTGTGGATAGACATGATCGCCTACAGCATGTGGAAATCCATATGATAATGATGAAGTTCCTAAAAGTAGTTTTACGTTCTTTGTTTCCATAATAATGCTTTACAAAATAACGTACTTTCGAAATTGCATGTGTACATTAGAATAAACGCTAACAAATGCGTAAGTACATTAGAAAACACCCTAAAAAATACATTAGATTTATGGCCCCTGCATATCTTTTTGTGTATGTATATTTGCGTATGTGTTGTTTGTTTGTTGATATGTCAGTTAGCATTAGGCAAATATTTTAGCATGAATAACTTGCCCCTTGTGTCACCTGGCATGGGCTGGCCTTGTGCGACCCGCCAGGGTCACGGCGCTCTAGCTCGTCTCGTGTACTTTTGTTGTCTAGAGGAGAGATCACGTCTTTCCATTCTTCCCGTGCATTAGAATGTCCAGATCTCATTCGCGAGCCACTCTAAGTGAGGTTTAGTTAAACACTCGGCAACTGGAGCCACTCTATGTAAGACTGAGTTAATCACAGAACAACTGGAGCCACTCTATGTAAGACTGAGTTAATCACAGAACAACTGGAGCCACTCTACGTGAGATTTAGTTAGTCACTGAACAAGTGCAACAACTCTAAGTGAGGTTTAGTTAAACACTCGGCAACTGGAGCCACTCTATGTGAGATTGAGTTAATCACAGAACAACTGGAGCCACTCTATGTAAGGTTTAGTTAAACATTCGGCAACTGGAGCCACTCTATGTAAGGTTTAGTTAAACACTCGGCAACTGGAGCCACTCTATGTGAGATTGAGTTAATCACAGAACAACTGGAGCCACTCTATGTGAGGTTTAGTTAAACACTCGGCAACTGGAGCCACTCTAAGTGAGGTTTAGTTAAACACTCGGCAACTGGAGCCACTCTATGTGAGATTGAGTTAATCACAGAACAACTGGAGCCACTCTATGTGAGGTTGAGTTAAACACTCGGCAACTGGAGCCACTCTATGTGAGGTTGAGTTAAACACTCGGCAACTGGAGCCACTCTATGTGAGGTTGAGTTAAACACTCGGCAACTGGAGCCACTCTATGTGAGGTTGAGTTTCGGCAACTGGAGACACTTAAAGGTTTAGTTAATCACTCGACAACTGGAGCCACTCTAAGTGAGGTTTAGTTAATCACTCGACAACTGGAGCCACTCTAACGTAAAATCACTAAACAACCCTAATTTGGATACTTCTTCTTCTCTAGTCCGGTTCTGCTTTTCCGCTCAGATTTTGAAGAGGTACCTTATGCGTGTCTTGGTATGTGCTGCGTAGATGCTGATATTTACGGCCTCAAATATTAGATCTATCCATGGCTTGTGTGCTCGACCTCTGGATCTACTTCTGTTGTCTGAGTTAAGTACACCTATGCAAATATACATAAATGAATGTCGTTATCTTGGCTATTTTGATGACCCAGATATGAAGTAATTTCACCAGAAAGGCACGGCTAGCGGGAAACACCGATACCATGTCAGTGGAGGGGAAAGTTGTGTTTCATACTGGAGGCGCCCAGGGACCAAGAGTGGCTTACACGGAAGCTAAATTAGGGTTGCCATATTGGCATTTTTAATGCCAGATTCCACAAATCTGGCATATTTGAAATTGAACTGGCATAAGATAATGAACTGGAATATTCTGGCATATTTGGGGTTTTCCTATCATTTCTTATCAAGATGTGCTCAAATTTTCTTCATGGTTCCTCTGTTAGAAACACTCAAATTTACTAAAAGCAATGTAGACCTACAGTTAAAATCTTTATTTCAGTTTGACTTTGTTGTGATGTCCTGGTACGGACTAACGGAGATTCGCGCCATTTCTTATTGTTTTGTTGTCTCCCTAAACGGATCGTGACTGCTATAAACCTCTGTAATTTATGGTAATTTACTAGAAGAAATGCGAGATATAAAGCGAAAACCCACCACTGATACCAAGTAATTCAGACTGTTCAGAAACTACTTGAGGACAGAAAATAGATAGGATATAGACATAGTTCCATCTGTGATACATTTTATTACTTTTACCAATGGCCATAAAAAATCCGAAAAACACAGGATGAAAACTCCCGCAAAAAGTCAGTCACAGCTTATTACAACAATAACTTCTAGGCAAAGTAATGATAAAGTTAAAGCAGCAGAGTTGCAACTTGCTGTAAGCATGACCTGCCATTGTGCAATACGCACAATTGATCATCTAAGTGAAATCCTGAAAGCGCATGGTCAGGGGAGTACATTGGAGCACATACAGTTGCATAGAACTAAATGTTTATGCCTAATAAAAAAATATTTTATCGCCAGCATGTAAGGATGACCTTATAGAAGATTTTCGGAACAAAAAATATGCCATCATTACAGACGAGTCTACGCTGATTTCTTGCTTTAATTTCCTTGCATTGTGCGTGGAAAGATTATGTTCAAAATGTTGGTAAACTGGGAAAAATTGAAAGCTTATTTCACATGTGCTGAATTAGCACAGACAACGTTTGACACAAAATATAAAGTAAGATTGTTAAAGAAAATGCTGTTAGACCACAATAATTATTTGAACTCTGTGTTTGCGACACCAATTGTACAAGAATTTGAAAGACTGAACAGTCTTTTTCAACAAACAAAAGCTGATCCTCATAAACTACACCAAGAATTGTCCATGCACCAGAAAAGTCTTAAGAACAGACTGTATGACGTCAATGAGCAGAAAAAAATATTCATCACGTTGACTTTGGTATTAAATTCATAACAGAATGTAATGCGTTCCTACAAAGGAATAACGGGACTGAAGTTCAGATAGAAATAGACAATGTTAATGAAAGATGCATGTGTGTGCTAGAGGAAGCTCTCAATTAAATTACGTGTAGACTTCCCACCGAGAATATATTTCAAAATCTGTCAAAATTGAGCCCTTTGGCAGTTTTAAATCAAATATCAAGGACACAGTTTTCAGAGCTACCATTTTTACACCTGGCAGAAAACAACATCAGTATAATAGAAGAACAGTACAGAAAACTAATTGTTGTCAACTGGAAAGAAAGAAGCTACATTTAAGAAGGATGGACTACCTACAAACAGGGAAGATTTTTGGATAGGCGTACTTCGACACCAGGCATTTAAAGAGTTGGCCACTTTCGCCCTGACTTGCTTAAAAATGACAATTAGCAATGCTGTAGTTGGGAGAATATTCTCTCTTGTTACTTCAACTAAATCAAAAACAAGAAACAAAATAGAACTGGATTTTCTTTATGCAGTCTTCAGAATTAGAGTAGAACTATTGATATCAAAGAAATGTTGCAAAGACTTCATTCCATCTGAGAAAATGCTTACAGATTTTACATCCGAAAAGGTTTATGCTGCATCTTCCACTGGTTCCAGTGAGGACAGTGAAGAATTCAATCTAGAGCCTTTGATGTGAAGTGACTGACTGACTTTCTACCCCACCAGGACATCACACAAGCGACAAACACCCGATGACACAAAGTGTCACCATACGGATGAGGATCGCCGTGGAGAGGTCCCAAAAACCGCGTTCAGACAATTGGCCATATGTATGGCCTGCCTATATTGCGGCCCCTGGCAAAAGCCAGGGTAGGGCTTCAAATAACGAAAAATTTCGTCCTAATAAGGACGAAAAAGATATTAGCTATGTGAAGTGAGTACAATGTTACACTTTATTTGACAATTTTCTGACATATTTTGGGTGATGATTTGGCATAAAATGAAGTTTTTTGTCAGGCAACCCTGGGAAGCTTTGCTTCAGCATGGGGCCGAGGTGTGTCGGTGATGTTGTTTCTCGCTCGCTTTCATCCATGTTGGTGATAGAGAGATTTCTCACCGACACCTTGTTCTCCGGTCCTCGATCCTTTATGGCTGTATGACAAAGTCTTACTTTGTGTGTGTGTGTATGCGTGTGTGTGCACGCGTGTGTGTGTGAGTGTGTATGCTGTGTGGCACTTTCACTGGTGTTTCCTGAGCGGGGGATGCGTTGAAGTACAATTACTAGTAATAGTAGTAGTAGTAGTAGTAGCAGCAGAAAGAGTAATGGTAACAGCAGTAGTAGTAGTAGTAGCAGAAACAGCAGCAGCAACAGCAGTAGTCGTATGCACGTAGCAGTAGTATTAGTAGTAGTAGTAGTAGTAGTAGTAGTAGTAGTAGTAGTAGTAGTAGTAGTAGTAGTAGTAGTAGTAGTAGTAGTAGTAGTAGTAGTAGTAGTAGTAGTAGTAGTAGTAGTAGTAGTAGTAGTAGTAGTAGTAGTAGTAGTAGTAGTAGTAGTAGTAGTAGTAGTAGTAGTAGTAGTAGTAGTAGTAGTAGTAGTAGTAGTAGTAGTAGTAGTAGTAGTAGTAGTAGTAGTAGTAGTAGTAGTAGTAGTAGTAGTAGTAGTAGTAGTAGTAGTAGTTGTTGTTGTTGTTGTTGTTGTTGTTGTTGTTGTACAGTAGTAGTAGTAGTACAGTGGTGGTAGTAGTAGTAATAGTAGTAGTAGTAGTATTAGTTGTTGTTGTTGCTGTTGTTGTTGTAGTTGTGGTAGTAACAGCAGCAGCAGTGGTAAGTAGTAGTAGTAGTTGTTGCTGTTGTTGTAAGTAGTAGTAGTAGTCGAAGCAGTCGTTGCAGCAGCAATAACAGCAGTAGCAGTAATGTGTGTCCATTAGATTTATATTAATGGTATCCCAATCCAAGACGTGTAGTCACATTTATTTGGGCAGTAATGTAGTCACACATTTATTTGGGCAGTAATGTAGTCACACATTTATTTGGGCAGTAATGTAGTCACACATTTATTTGGGCAGTAATGTAGTCGCACATTTATTTGAGCAGTAATGTAGTCACACATTTATTTGAGCAGTAATGTAGTCACACATTTATTTGAGCAGTAATGTAGTCACACATTTATTTGGGCAGTAATGTAGTCACACATTTATTTGAGCAGTAATGTAGTCGCACATTTATTTGAGCAGTAATGTAGTCACACATTTATTTGGGCAGTAATGTAGTCGCACATTTATTTGGGCAGCAATGTAGCTAAAGATAGGGAAATTTTTAGAGACATCAAAATACGAATGCAAAGGGCGAGAGGAGTTTTTTATTTTTTGGAGGTAAAAAAAAAAAAATTGAAACTGATATTTAACTTAGAATTGTTAATTTTAATGTGAAATCAGTACTGGCATATGAAGCGGAAACAGAAAAGAGCTAAAACAATTACCAATAAACTACAGACATTCAGTAACTGGTGCCTGCACTGAAAGCAAAAATTATGTGGTATGATAGAATCACTAATATTGGGGTTTGGGAGAGGACTAAACAAATTCAAATAAGCAAGAGGTGAAGGAAAGACGCTGACGCTGGATAGGAGACACGGTGAGCAAACAACTAGAATGTCTTTGTGGAACCCACAGGGGTTTAGAAATAAAGACAGACCAAAAGCGCATGTAGAAGGCAGCAAAAGAATAAAGTTATAAGGGCTGAAGATGAGATGGGTTCAGCTGCGGTGTTAGCAAATGATAAGGGCACTTAGCGTGAGGGCTGATGGCCTATGCTCCACTGGGGGGAGGCAAAAGAATGTAACATGCAAAATATCGGCAATTTCAAAACAGCCGTGTGTAGTTGTGTAACACAATTATTCACATAGCCTCTGCCTGGATTATGATAATATTTCATGGCGCCTGCACAGAAGAACCCTTGTCTTCTCTTTACTTTTCCTTTTTTTTAACTTTTTAGCAGGGAGCTACCTATTGTCCTAACAAAATTTGATTTTTCCTGATCTCCTTACTCCTTGTTCTTCTTGTTCTTCTTCCCGCTAGCACATTAGCACTGCACGCCACCAAAAGCCCTGAAAAGAACTCCTGCAGTACTGGTGCCATCAGGGGAGACAGACCCAAATACTGTCCTGACCGGCGACGAAGTCGTCTATCGGCGAGCCAATGGGCGACCTGATCGCCCATTTTGAATCTATGAGTGGCAAAGCTCACCTCCTTAAGTGTGCAACATCAACAATTTGAGTGTTCTATTTTACATCTTTGAGACAATTGTCCAACTTTGCATTTGTGTTTTCAATATCATTTCTTTAGTATTCTAACATCACCCTACACCACTGTTGAGAATTATTCTAACATCACCCTACACCACTGTTGAGAAGTATTCTAACATCACCCTACACCACTGTTGAGAAGTATTCTAACATCACCCTACACCACTGTTGAGAAGTATTCTAACATCACCCTACACCACTGTTGAGAAGTATTCTAACATCACCCTACACCACTGTTGAGAAGTATTCTAACATCACCCTACACCACTGTTGAGAAGTATTCTAACATCACCCTACACCACTGTTGAGAAGTATTCTAACATCACCCTACACCACTGTTGAGAAGTATTCTAACATCACCCTACACCACTGTTGAGAAGTATTCTAACATCACCCTACACCACTGTTGAGAAGTATTCTAACATCACCCTACACCAATGTTGAGAGTCGTCCATTTGAGAGTCTAACTTCACTTCAGTGAGTGCCTCCTTCTTCTTTGTTCACTGGCTGTAAGCTCTGGCAGAAAGTCCTGGTTGTTCGTCCATTTGAATTTGTTTTGCGTGCACATCCGTTTAACTGGCTTGTTTGTGTACAGTTAGTTGTTCCTTGTCTTTCTGGCAGATGTACTCTGACTTCGAAGGAAACCCTCCAGTTGGTCGACTCTTTTTTTTTTCCAACTTATATTTTGAATTACAAATTCAGTTACAATTTCTAAAGTTGCATGATATGGTGATATTACACGAATGACGTTTTAAATACATGACATACATATATGCAGAACATATATTTCTGCCCCTCCCCCTCCCCCTCTCACCCTTTCTTCCAACCCCACACCCCTGCCCCCTCTCTTTCTCTCACTCACTCGCTCCATGTCCTCTCTCTCTCTGTGTGTTTATCACTCTCTCCTCTTTCACTCGCTGCCTCTCTCTCTCTCTTTTTTCCATTTTTTTTGGCGGGGGGGGGGGGGGGGGTGGTATGTGCATTTATTGATTAAGTAAGACAAATAGTCCCTGACAGTGAAACAAAATTGGGGGTAATATGCAAAAATGAGGCATGCACCTGTGAAAGAAAGTTCAAAGAAATGACCTGTGTACACAAGTTACGAAGGAAGAGGTGTTCTAATAAAGCCGTGAGACTATAGTGTAATTCACTCGCATGGGAAACCTCAGGAAACGGTTTCTCCACTAAACCCAGAGATTAAAGACAGAAACACACCCACCGCCCTTACGACATGCTTATTGGTAGAGGCACTGGGTCTTTTCGGAGCCGTCCTGAGAGTCACGGTCTATTTATGTTTACAGTACAATGTGGCCCCGGAACACACACGCGGAGATGAGTACCTAGAGTTACCTCTTCGAATATCAGAATCACTTTTTCGAGTGTCAACACCAACCCGTTTTTTATATTTTTAATTCTCCTTCATGACTGATTCTTCTTCTTCTTCTTCTTCTTCTTCTTCTTCTTCTACGTTCGACATCAGCCAGGCTAAATATTTAGTCCCGTCTGGGTCACAAATAGGTCGTGCGTCTGAGGTCGTCACCGGTCGCCCACAGCTTCTCTGGTAGTGTGGCTCCCTTGGGCCAGATTCAGTCTTTGCTGAGAGTAGTTTGGACAGTCCTGCAGTATGTGCTCAGGGGGTCTATCTTTCTGTCCCACAATCACAGGCAGCAGATTCTTTTATGCTTATCTTGTACAGATGTGCTCGAAGACCACAGTGTCCAGTCCGAAGCCTACAAATTGATGTCTGTGCTTTCCTGTTGAGTTTGTTTATGCTGTCGTTCTCTGGTCTGTAATCTCCATTCTGCCTTCTCCATTCCCGCTTGAAAGACTGCTTTAGCGCTGTTTTGGTTTCCTGTGTGGTGGATGAGGCTGTGGAAAATTACTCCCAGCTTTTGCCAGCTCATCTGCTCTCTAATTTCCTTGAATACAACAGACACATCTTCCTATGAACCCCAGACACATGATGTTACGGTAAAAAAACAACAAAATAGTGAAAAGTACCATCCAAACCTTTATCCAGGAGGTTCTTTTGCCCGCCCAGGGCAGCTCTCTATTTGTCGAGACAGTTGTCTGGGGAAGCCTGGTCTTCACATGCTTCCCAAGATACATAAACCGGACAACCCAGGTAGACCTAACGTGTCCGCCTGTGCTTGTCCCACAGAGCTCATATCCGGATTCCTCGACCGTATTCTGCAGCCCCTGCACGTTGATCTCCCGTCTTACATCAAAGACACCAACCATGCCATCTCTATCTTTCAGTCTATCCGGTTCACCTCTTCTTCCAGGTACCACATCTTCACCTTAGATGTTACCTCCCTCTACACCTTTATTCCACATTCGGATGGCCTCCAGGCTTTGCGGTTCTTTCTAGATCAGAGAGTCAGTCCTGCCATAGCCACTGACCCCTTGATTCGTCTGGCTGAGCTAGTGCTTACTCTAAACTCATTAGAGTTTAATGGCCAGTATTTCAACCAGATTAGTGGTGTCGCCATGGGAACCAAGATGGGACCCAGCTATGCCTGCCTCTTCATGGGGCACCTCGAGCACCAGATACGTCATGCATATACCGGTAGGCTCCCCGAGCACCAGATACGTCATGCATACACCGGTAGGCTCCCCGAGCTCTACAGGAGGTATATCGATGATTGCATTGGTGTAGCCGATATGCCCCTACAGGAACTGCAGAACTTTATTCATTTTTTTCTGTAACTTTCATCCCAGCATCCGATGCACTTCTAGAATCTCACCTTCGTCGGTGCATTTTCTGGATCTCACTGTCACCGTGAATTCTATAGGCCTTAGCACCTCAGTTTACTACAAGCCTACTGATTCCCACGCTTTTCTTCTCTACACGTCCTCCCACCCCTCTTCTTGCAAGGACTCTATTCCGTTCTCCCAACTTCTACGCCTCCGCAGACTATGCCAGGAGAACGACGCCTTTCACAACAAGGCCCTGGAAATGCTGGACTTCTTTCGGCTTCGAGGGTATCCTGAACATGTCTTATCTGCCGCCTTTCACCGCGCACGGTCTTTCCATCGTACCGAAGCTCTCGCTTCCAAGCTGAAACGTCACAACAACAGACCTATTCTCACACTTAGCTACCACCCTCATAACATCCGCGACAAGAATATTTTCCTCAGGCATCTATCCATCCTTAAAGCCGACCCTGCCACCAGCAGGATTTTCTCTGAACCTCCACTAGTGGCCTACAGGCATGATCGTAACCTATAGGACATTCTAGTCAAGAGTAGGTTACGCCCCGCGTCTGAGCCCCACTTCGGCACGGTCTCTTGCCATAGACCTGCATGCAGAACCTGTCCATATGTGGTACAGGCGGCCAGTCTAGAATTCCCCAACGCCACCTTTCACATACGTGAAGCATTTTATTGTACCAACCGCAATGTCATTTATGCCATCAACTGCAAGAGATGTGGCATGAAATACATTGGTGAAACAGGTCTACGGCTGGCTGACAGGTTCAGACAAAATCTTTTGGACGTGCAAAATGGTGCCCTGAAACCAGTACCGTTGCACTTCAATTGCCAGGATCACTAAGGTGTCCACGACATGGAGGTGACAGCCATTAAATCCAGCCATTCCAGCGACAGAGTCCGCAAGTCTCTTGAGAATCGCTTTATTTATACTCTGGGGACTTTGACGCCGTCCGGAATGAATTCCCAACACATTTAAACTCCCAGGGGATTGAATTACCCTCACAGTTTCAACCCCTACACCCCAGATATGGCCCCCTGATACTCCACTGGGGGGTAATTATTCCCCCAGCTGACACGTGCGGTCATTCTGCTGAGTAACAACCGACCTGGCCGCATCGTGATACCAGCTAAGTGATTTTTTGTATCTATGTAGTATTACTTATTTTGTGTGTGCTGATGTAGGCTCAATAGCCCCAACGTTCACGTTTTGTTTGTATTTGTTATATTGTGAAGCTTGCTAATATACTTTTCGTTCGGGTTTATATCTTTTCTTGAATACCACAGTGGGCTGGTATCCACTGTAAGACCAGTTCTGCTTCCTTGGAAAGTAAGGCAGTGTTGGTCCTTAGATCTGCAATTAGTTTGTTTTGTTTTTTGCTTGACAGTGCTTGGAAAACAGACAATTAATCACTAAGTGTAACAATTTTACTTAAGAGTAAGATTGTTCACTGACATCACGAGAGCCAATGGACTTAAATAGTGAAGCCTACTGAGATAATATCAGACGAGAGAGAGAGAGAGAGAGAGAGAGAGAGAGAGAGAGAGAGAGAGAGAGAGAGAGAGAAACTGTACACAAGTGAGCTGAATGGTCGTTGACCACGAGGCAGACCGAGAAGACCATGGAGAGATAATATCCCAACTGGAAAGAAAAGACCAACCAAACAGATGAATGAAGGTGAGTGGCGTCTGTAGCAAGGAATCTCAAGGACTTGAAATGCTCAAGAAGAAGAAGCAGTTACTAGATAAATTATACTGCCCTTAGTCAAGATTTTAAAATTAGTTTCTTTTATTGAGCGGTGATCTAAGGTCTATTGAGATCATAGCAATCAGGACATTCCCATAAACGCACTGTCCTCACTTTCGACAGCAAGAGAAGAGTTCAATTTCGAACATTTTTGTGTGTGACTTCCATTTACTTCCTAACAGTAGTTATGAACATGGTAGGCAGTGTGTCCTCTCCAGGATTGCAGTCTACAGAATTAACACCTCAAAGGTGAGAATAAAACGGATACAGATCCTATAAAACATCATTCACTAAAACCCCATTCACCAACGTAAAAGCCAGACTGGAGCACCCGACAATTATATAGTAGCCTGAAGTTCGGACTGGGCGGGGTTTATATGAATAATAACAAAACGCAATGATATCTTCCCAGCCATGTAGTAGCAGTAATTTAACCCCCCCCCCTACCCCATTTAACCCTCAGGGTTATAATTGAGATGTATAGTGTTAATTGAGTTCTCAAAGTATATATTTGTTATTTTTTTTTATGTATCATGTAATTATAGGTATGGTTAATATGTAATTTGTATTGTTCCACATTTTGATTTGATTTGTGTTGTGATTGTGATAGAAACTGTACTATGAATAATTAGACAACCTCACTAGCATTGATTATATCGTCGATTGGGAAACTTTTTCAAAGATAGCACGGGCATTTTTTACCCTTCTATATACATGAATTTTAGTCCTAGTAATAAACTGCTTGACCTTGCCATGCTGATCTCTGGTGTTGTTTAAAACTTCTTCAAAGATAACACGGGCATTCTTCACCCTTCTTTATGTGCAGCTCTTTGGGGCTGTTTATGTGCAGCCACAGATTCATGCTCTGGCCGGAAGCAGACGACCAGTGTTGCCACTTTGGATGTTTTACATCCAGATTTAGATGTTCTCCATTGCATTTAGATGGTATTTTTGACGTTTAGATGGTAGATGTTTTTGTAAATGATTTTTATTTGAAGTTAGATATTTTATAAATTTCTTTTCTTTCAGTTAATAATTACTGTGTAAAATATTTACTACAATATTTTTGTTTTGGTCTGGCACGTACATTGTGACAATTGCGATTACTTAAACTTTGAACTTTCACTAGGGTCAACGCTCACTGTGTTGACTTAGTGTTTCATTTTCATATTATTTGAAAAAAATAATTGCTCACCTTTATATGTGGTTTTCACTTTGAAAAAACCTTCCAACATGCCAAAAGTAAAGTATGAGTAAAAATTAAAAGACTGGATGATGGCAGTTCCTGGAGATATGACCAAGGCTCGTTTAAAGTACTGCAAGTGTGAAATTAAAGCAAAAATACAAGACTTAAAGAGTCATGCAGAGACTAAAAAGCATACAACTACAGTTCCATTCAAAGATATTACACAGCTGACAGCTGTTTTCCGAACTACACTGATAAATGAATCATCAAAAGTTGAAGAATCGGTCGCAATGTTTTAAAGTTTTTAAAGACCTGATTGTGTATTTAAAGAAACTGGAACAGCTAAAGCACACCAAAATCATTTTGAATCTGAAACTTCCTCTTCATCATCCAAGCTACGTTTATAGTATAAATTATACTGTGGTTCTTGTGAAGCAGACATAAGTGAAGATGACCTGATTCTAAATTATGTCATATCAATAGCTATGTAATTTGTGACTCTTTCCATTTGGATGTTTTTTATAGATGTTTTCCACTCAAATTTAGATGTTTGTAGATATTTTTTGACTCTGTTCTGGATGTTTTTTGTCAAAGAAAAGTGGCAACACTGCAGACGACAAGGGGAGGTCAATCAACCTGAGGCTGCCGTGTCGGTCGGTGCAATATGCGCTGTTGGTTTCCGTGGACAGTGGTCAGCATACATACAGTCTACCTCAGAACTTCTCTCTCATCAACACACACCTTGTCTCATCTAACCCGCAGTATTGTCCAAAGGAATATGTCGGCCGGGACGGGTAATAAAAAAGCGGGTAGCAAGGAGGTGTCACCTTCGACTGTTGGAAAATCGCCGCCCAAGTCTAAAACTAAAGCTAAAAGTAAAGACAAGAATGCTGAAAGCAGCAGCAGTAAGGACAGCAGCAGCAGTCATGTAGAAGATAAAACTAAAACAGCTGGTGAGACTGAGACCAGCAGCGAAGTCCGGGACACATCGCCGTCGTCTCCCAAAGGTGGCCGTGTTACTAGACAAAACATTCGAAAGAGGGAAGAGGTTGAGGAAATTAGAGGTAACATTTCTGAAAACTTGACAAATGGTTTTCTTGTGTGAGTCTTATTACTCTTTTTGTCTGCATACTGGAGTCAGATTATTCTGATTTAGAGTCTGCTATCGGCAGTTATTTCGATATAATTAATATTATATTTTTTTTTATGTGCATATACATGCAACACTTGATCAGCAGTGTTTTTACACTTGAGACTTTTTGAGTTATTGAAGATGAGAACACCAGTGAGAACAAGTCCCACTGCCTCTCTAAAAAGCATGTCGTAAGAGTTGACTAATTCGGTGTATTCTTCCAGGTCAGAGTGCATCTGCCTTAGAAAGCAATAGTCTGCATACAAATAAGCCAGATCTGTAAAATGGATGTGCACACAGAGCTGAAGTAGTGGAATAAGACTAAAGTTCAGAGGGGGATGAACAGCCAGAACTTTCAACTAGAGTATTTCTTCCATCTGCTATTGGTGAAGGTGCTGAAGCTCAATTATGTGACTGGCAAATGCCAGGTGTTCAGTTTCACGGCAGCATTCAAATTCCTTGAATAAATTTACTTGAAATTCTGTTCTGATTCCATGTTGTTCGAGCTTAAGTACCACTGTATATACAGAATACATGACAGTGCTAAAAACTGCCATATTTATCTATTTTGAAGGCGGTTTGGAATGGGCCTGAGGATTTAGTGCTGCATGGCTGGAGCAGTCACCTCGAACTGCAGATAAGGATGTTTATTTTTGCCACCAACAGAAAGTACTTCCATAGCCCTGCTGAGGGTTTGACCCAGGCATCCCCTGTGAGAGCCCAGTGTTCTGTCCACTCAGCCAGTCACGTATTCCTGTCCACTCAGCCAGTCATGTACTCCTGTCTACTCAGCCAGTCATGTACTCCTGTCTACTCAGCCAGTCATGTACTCCTGTCCACTCAGCCAGTCACGTATTCCTGTCCACTCAGCCAGTCACGTATTCCTGTCCACTCAGCCAGTCATGTACTCCTGTCTACTCAGCCAGTCATGTACTCTTGTCTACTCAGCCAGTCATGTACTCCTCCTGTCTACTCAGCCAGTCATGTACTCCTGTCTACTCACCCAGTCATGTACTCCTGTCCACTCAGCCAGTCATGTACTCCTGTCCACTCAGCCAGTCATGTACTCCTGTCTACTCAGTCAGTCCTGTACTCCTATCTACTCACCCAGTCATGTACTCCTCCTGTCTACTCAGCCATTCATGTACTCCTGTCTACTCACCCAGTCATGTACTCCTGTCTACTCAGCCAGTCATGTACTCCTGTCTACTCAGCCAGTGATGTACTATTGTCTACTCAGCCAGTCATGTATTCCTGTCTACTCAGCCAGTCATGTACTCTTGTCTACTCAGCCAGTCATGTACTCCTGTCTACTCAGCCAGTCATAAACTCTTGTCTACTCAGCCAGTCATGAACTCCTGTCTACTCAGCCAGTCATGTACCCCTGTCTACTCAGCCAGTCATGAACTCCTGTCTACTCAGCCAGTCATGTACTGTCTACTCAACCAGTCATGTACTCCTGTCTACTCAACCAGTCATGTACTCCTGTCTACTATCCCAATTATATACTCCTGTCTACTCAGCCAGTCATGTACTTCTGTCCACTCAGCCAGTCATGTATTCCTGTCTACTCAGCCAGTCATGTACTCCTGTCTACTCACCCAGTCACGTAATCTAACTTATTATATAACTTATAATATACATAGACTGTAGATGATGTCAGACATTTTGGGTCATCTCGACACTTACCAAAAAAAGCAGTTAACATCCAGAGATGTCTTAAATAGCAGCCTCAGAGAGTGTTCAGCTTCATCAAGTGGTATAGAGTGTTGACAGTTCATTGCAGCAAATCTTTATTATGGAGACAGGCATTAAGTCTTTCTTTTTCTTACTTTGTATCTCTTGCCTAGTTGTTTTTTCTTTCTTAAATAAGGCTGCTTCACTTCTCTGTTGTGCCTCATCTTTTGATATGCTTCATAAATTGTGCTTGTTTGAAAAAAATAATTTTTTATATATGAATGTGATTTATTATCTGGCAACTATTGTATTTACGAACAGACAAGTACTTGTCAATGGACTTGAAGTCAAAGAGAAAACTCTACAAAGGAACTTACATCACACTTGAGAAAATTAAAACATGGCCTGATTATTTCCGTGAGGATCTGCAACAAAAAACAGACAAGTCTAAGTTAGGAAAAGGTAATGCATTATTAGTGTTTTGAAACATTTATTATTTTTATTTTTAAAAATCATATATGTTTTTACTTTTATTATGAACATATAAAGACATCAAAAAAGTGTTTGCCCACCTAGAGAGAATGCCTTGTGACACCATATCATATAGGGCATACACCAACAAAGGGAAGGGGTCATGGAGCATGAAATAGACCCAGAACAAGATGGAAAAATAACATCATAGAAACTTACAACAGCACTGTGTGTCAGTGGTCGAGGTGGCCATAACAGCAAGCAGCAGAATCAGATCTTCCTTGACACCTGAAGCAAAAACAGAGGGAATGAAGAACGAGAAGAGAAGAAGATTGATGAACAATTAAATATTTTGTTTTAGACATTTTTAGAACGTGTCTTTCTGATGTATATATTGTTTGAAATATTAAAAATATTGTTTCAGTGTTAATTTAATTTCTTCTTCTTGTGTTCGCTTTCTGATTTTAACTGACAGACAAGTTCTAGTCTAAACTATTTTAGAAGTTCCCTCTTTGTTCCATACAACTTTGAGTGCAGTGTTGACTCGTATTCCCTTCCTGATGGGCTGTACAAGGGACACTCTTGCAGGACATGTTCTGTAGCCTGCACACACAACCCACACGAGCACAGTGGTGAACTGCTTAGACAAAGCCTGCATATGCTGGTTAAGTTTGTTATGCCCTGTCCTGAGGCAAAGAATAATGACCTACCCATGCCAGTCGAAGTAGGTGGTAGTCATCTCTGACCAGATTCTGTTCACTTCTAATTGACTGGATGCCCCTTTTCAGTTCACCATCTCCATGTGAGTTCTCTGATGTCTAGCATAAACATTCCTTCATGAACTCCACATGGTTCCTTCCTTCCATTGCACGGCTTTTCAGGTCCTTGAGCCTTTGATCCCGGCAAATCCTGAAATCCAAGGGACATACATTTTATTTGTGTGTAGACGATACTCCCAAGGGACGTAACCCTTATATATATATATATATATATATATATATATATATATATATATATATATATATATATATATATATATATATATATATATATATATATATATATATATATATATATATATATATATATATACATACATACATACATACATACATATATATATATATATATATATATATATATATATATATATATATATATATATATATATATATATATATATATATATATATATATATTGCTGATAACACACATGTTTGTTTCAGCAGATACCTTGCTTTTACAGAACATTCACTTCTTAGTTTTCTATACATAGTTGATATAAGCCTCCGCCAACTCTTGCCACGTTGTCCTATCCTTTACTGTCCTATGCAGCTCACCCTCTGTCCTCCCTATCTCAACTTCACTGTCTAGCTCCCTTCTCATGTTTTTTTGTGTCTACCATTATTTCAGTGCCCCCATGGGTTTCAGCGTAAAGACATTTTAGTTACATTGTTGAATGTGTCCGTGACATGTCACAGTGCCTGTGTTGATGGTGGTTTTGGTTTAACTGTTTCACAGAGAAGGAAGTCAGAGAGGATCTCAACCAGAAAATCTCATTGTTCCAGGGAGATATCACCACTCTGGAGATTGATGCCATAGTTAATGCAGCAAATGAGTCCCTGCTGGGCGGTGGTGGGGGTAAGTACATCTACACATTTGTTACTTATAGAAAAATTGTCACTGCTATTTATATTTACGACTTTTTAAGAAGAATTGGCAACCTTCTGTGAGTATTTTGCAAAGCAAAGTTTTGAACTTCCAATGTAAATAGGGCAAACTTCAAACAACTTGATATGTTTAATTACTTGGGTACCCTGATACCATCAGATGGAAGTTGTAATAAAGAAGTTAAATGTAGAATAGCTCCAGCTAAGGCAACATTTTACAAAATGAAGAATATTTAATGCGGTTTTTGTGTGTGTCAATTTAGACAGTTTGAAAGCTATATAAATTATATCTTGATGTATGGACACAAGAGAAGGTTGTCGATAGACATGACTACCAATACCACACGCCATGGACTTTAAGAAAAAGAAAAAGATGGGGGTAGGGGGGATCTTAAGCTTAAGGATATAGATCCCCATGGCTAGAGCAGGCTGTGTGTGTTATGATTTTTTTTTTTGCCACCGACAGAAAACAATAATTTCTGTTACTTTACCAAGGATTGATACCCAGTCTCCTGCATGGTTGGTATTAACAGCGAATCTTTTTTTTTTTTTTTTGAAAACCATATGGAACCTTGTCAGATATAAGAATTCAAACAGACAGCCATTTCTAGTTATTGACTCACAATGTAGACAGTGGAGTCTAGAAGCCTGACGATGACTTAAGCTCAACTGAGTCCCAGGGGGTTTACATCACAGGAGCCCAGGGCGTAGTAAATAAAGTCATAAAATCGGGCTCGTGAGTTCATTTTCTAGATAGGAAAGCCATGAACTATGTGGTTCCTTGGACTCAAAGAGGTTAACCCTACCAGACCTACCTTGAACCTAACTGTGAGCTCCTGGGCAAAGCGAAAAAAACCAACTTGATGTACAAAAATATTAGTTACATGCAGAGTGGCTAGAATACGATGAAACTTGGAGACATTGTAGAAAATAGGCTTACCTTTTATCTAGTGCCAATATTCCACCTTTGTGCAAATTCACTCATCAGGATCAACTTTGTTTCACAAAGTGAACACCAGATGTTGCCGTTTTATGGACACACCCCCTTCTCCTACTATCGATTTATTTTAATTTATAATTTTCAAGATTTTCCTCATCATTCGCGCTCTCACTGACAGTGTCACTTTCAAAAACGTATTCTTTATGAAATTATCACAGATAATGAATATATATATATATATATATATATATATATATATATATATATATCTATATATATATATATATATATATATATATATATATATATATATATATCACAGAGCCTGAATAAACCAAAGTATCGATCACCTGTTGGACTGTGAAAAGCCTAGAACTTGGTTCATCAGCCGCTCGTTTCATTGTGAATTTTCAGAATTTTTTCCATGTAAAACAACACAAAAATAATCCACACATGCGGGCAGACATTTGCAATGTCTAACAAAGAGGATTGATAATGATTGGGTGGTTATTTTTAGTCCGTGACGCATTGTTTTACCTTACTACGCAAAAAGCTGAAAATTAGGGCTAGCGGTATATAGACAGGTTGAGAAATTCCCGGTAAACTGGGCCAGCGGTCTGGTAGGGTTAAGGAGAACTTTTAGTTTATTGAGTAACCTGCAGATGATCATCAGCAGTGTGTACATTCCTTTCCTTTCTCTCAGTTGATGGGGCTATCCACCATGCAGCCGGCCCGCACCTCCGATCTGAATGTGCAACTCTACATGGTTGCCAACCTGGCGAGGCCAAAATCACATGTGGCTATAATCTACCAGCGAAATGTAAGTGATCACTTGTCTCTCATATAATTTATATTTTCTGTGCCATATTCTTTATATATTATCTGCCAATCTGGCATGATGTTCACCACATTACTCATTAAATGCTGATTGGTCTATAAAGATACAAGTCTACAATTTAAAAAAACAACCCTGATGCTCCACCGGTGTGTCGAAGGTCATTTACTTTATGTAGTCGTCTGTATCAAATTTGTTTAGAAGTACGAAAGTTCTAGATCCCTGAATTTAAAAATAAAAATAACAAGCTGCTTTCAAGTGATTTGACATCACATGAGACAGTAATGATAGCTGAGAGAGACCTCCAGTCACTATTACGAATAGGCAAGCTTACTGTTTTTTAGTCGTGGCAAGTTTTTGTTTTCTGACAATTGTTAGCTGTTGCATATTCTTTCATATGGACTGAAAGCATATAGTTCTGTGGCCGAGCTACTGATCTGAGTGCTTGGTGCAACACTGTAAGCTGTAGATTTTATTTTGAATGTTTTTTTTTTTACTGTGCCCAACATGGTTTATGGGTTTTGAGGCCCCATATGGGGGGGGGGGGGAGTAGACCCATGACACCCTTATCCCCACCAGCACAATCAAGCACATCTTAACAACTAATTAGGGGTATTTCTTTTGAAGGCTAGGTACATCTGCCTGAGAGGTTAGAAACCAACTGTCTGGATGCAAATAAGCCAAGTCTTTAAAACAGACGTGCATACAAAATCAAGATGTGGAACAAGACCAGATTCCAGAAGTGGATGAACAAACAACCAAAACTTTCCACCAGGTAAAGGCTAAGAAGAAGAGTAAACCACAATATGCCAACTTGCCCTTTAAAGGCCAAACGTAGAAGATGATGAGAAAGAAGAAGAGCCAATCTCAACACTACTACTGACCACGTTCCTCATTTCCATGTTGACTCTTTTGTGACTGTTGCTAATGGGTTGAAAAAACAAAGTGCTACAATTGTTTTGAAAAGGCTTTACAATTGTTAAACATGAAGTTAGAAGTGTTAGCACTAACATAGACCACTTTCCTGATTTCCATATTGACTCTCATTCTCTTGTCACTGGTTTGGTAATGGGTAAAAGACATTAAATGGTTTTAAAAGGTGGTAAAATAGT
The DNA here is from genome assembly GCA_905116865.2 of Candidula unifasciata. Classification (NCBI taxonomy): domain Eukaryota; kingdom Metazoa; phylum Mollusca; class Gastropoda; order Stylommatophora; family Geomitridae; genus Candidula; species Candidula unifasciata. The sequence continues at coordinate 362,341 of CAJHNH020003535.1, read as the reverse complement.
TAAAGTGAAGAAAAAAGAAGAAATGTTAACACTAATATAGACCACTTTCCTAATATGTTTGGTGTTGAGATGAAAGAGAAGTGCCTCGGGGTTCGCAGCAAAAGCCAGTGGAAAATCTTTAGTGCAAGACAGCCTAGCATTCGACCTCACAACATCTAGCATGAGAATGGAGGTGGAGGCGGTAACTGCAGCTCTCCGGTGGCTAGAGAACAAGATGCATACACATGTCATAATTGTAACAGACTCTGAAGGCATGCTGATAAAGATGAATACAGGGATGCTTTGACCAAAGTGGCAAGCTTCACTGGGAAGGTCACGGATAGTGAGCATACTTTGGATCTTTTCTCCAGGCCATGCCGTCGTTGTGGGTAATGAACAGGCAGACAGATTGGCTGGATCTGCACCACTGGGTGGTGAATTGATACATTACAAGGCAGATGTGGTCAAGGCCCTTTGGGAACAAGCAATGAAATCAGTAGAGAAACAGGATTATTATGGCCTGGAGAGAATGAGGAACCTGGGTGTAACCAGAGGGTCTGACCAGCTCACTACACTTAGAGGAAAGGCAAGACGGACATATAACCAGATTGTGACTGGTACCATCTGTATTGTAACTCTGCGCTGGCTGCTGAAAATGAGGACGGAGCACGCAAGGGAATGCCCGAGTGCTATGATGTCAATTCTTGACTCAAATAAACTTTCCTAATTTTTGTACTGACTCTCTTTCTCTTGTTGCATAATGGGTAAAAGATGTTAAAATAGTTTTAACAAGTGTTCAGATGGTTACAGGTGAAGACAGAAGTAGAACAGCAAGTGTTAACACTAACATAGATCACACTAACACAGACAACTTTTCTAATTTCCATGTTGACCTGTGATTGCTTTATATTTCAGATATCATTCACACAGTGGGCCCCAGGGGAGAGAAGCCACAAGTGCTGAACCAGTGTTACACACATTCTTTGGACCTAGTCAGGGAGCACAAGTTAACATCAGTTGTAGGTTGTCTCTCTTTGATTCTGATGACCCCTCTCTTCTGTCTCTGCCCCATCATACTCTCTCTCTCTCTCTCTCTCTCTCTCTCTCTCTCTCTCTCTCTCTCTCTCTCTCTCTCTCTCTCTCTCTCTCTCTTTCTCTGTCTGTCTCTCTTATCTGTTGATCATAAATGTTTATGCTTCTTGTCCAGGTCTCTCTGACCTTTTTGTCCCTGTCTGGGTCTCTTTCCTCTCTTTTCCTCGTATGCTTGCCAGTCTTTTTCTCTGAAAATAAGGGTACAGATCAAGACCAATAAAAAAAAAACAACTTGAATGCAGAGAAGGAAACAGGAAGAGCATGAAATTGAAATGTGTCATTTCAAAATTTGAACCATCAGGAAAGCCCAGTGGCAAAGAGGTATGGTGGCATCCCTCAAACCTGGGCAGATCCTGTTTGAATCACACAGAAGCTGAAAACCTGAGGATATGACTCCCTCTGATCCCATGGTAGTGGATAGTACACCTAACCCTTTGAGATAAGGACAAATAATGGAAGTTCCAATATGCACTTTGGACACATTAAACATTGTGGGTACTTGGAAATTATAAAGAAAAGGCCATTATTGTTCACTGCACTGAAAATATTTAAAAGTATGAAAACTACTCCAGTAGGATGTTTTTTTTAGCAGTAATTACCTTGCATAAGTGTGTCATGAAGAGCAGTACACCTCATTTAATTTAGTTGCAAGTTTTATTTCTGTTTGTTTTTCTCCCCAGGCGTTTCCTTGCATTTCTACCGGGATATTCGGTGAGTTTTGCTGGTCGTTACTAAACATTGTCAATTTTTAATATAATATGGATAGTCTGCTTTAGTGATAGTTCTCTGACACAAACTGTTTCATTTACCTGTCCACACCATACGGTCCATGGCACTTTGTTTCTACGAATCCACCTCAGTACCTTATCATTCCTGTCTCACTAACATGCATCTTTATATCATCGTAGAGGCTGTCCATTGTAATTCACAATAGATGTCCTTAGTGACTCTACCTCCTCTATTCTCCAAGTTTGACCCAACCACCTGAGGTTATATTAAATATTTTGTTTGTATATACAGATACTATATTGAATATACAGATACTATACTGAATATTTTGTTTGAATATACAGATACTATATTGAATATTTTGTTCATATATTCATATACTATCAAACAAACGGAAACATATAAGTACTTGGATGCAAACTTCACCTGTTCCAACATGTTGACAGAAGAAATACAATCTAGAATACAATCTGGAAATCTGTAAATAAATTATATTATGCCCTTCAACATCTGCTAAAGTCGAAGTGTCTGTCTCGCAACACCAAGATCAAAATATATAAAACGTTGATAAGACCAGTCATTTTATATGGCTCTGAAACTTGGAGCACAACTAAAAGAGATAAATCCTTATTACAAGTTTTCTAAAACAGCTGCTGTATTGAATATTCTGTTTCTACTGCTTAGGCTACCCTAATGTCAACGCTGCTAAGGTTGCCTTAAGTGCTGTCCGACAGTGGCTGGAAAAAGACGAGTATGCCAAACATGTATGTTCCGTTTGTTAATTTGTATATGTGCATTTTGTAAAAACATTTGCAAATCATTTAAAACATTTGATTGTATTTAACGCATTTGATAGAAGTTGCCTAGCAGAACCAGAATTGCCGTGCAGTAGGTGTCTTTTCACTGAATTAAAAACAAAAGGATGTCAGCCACACTATCTGTCCCCATGTGGGTTCTGGGGCCCTATTGTGGGGAAAACAGGAATATACCCACTGCCTCCCCATACAAGCATGTCGTAAGAGTTGACTCATTGAAGGCATCTTTCGAATTTGGATCTGCCTGACAGGCAAGGAACTAGCAGTCTGCATACAAAGAAGCCAGATCCGTAAAACAACACTCAGGTTCTGGAACAAGACTAGAGTCCGGAGGTGGATGAACAACATAACTTTCCATTGAATTTACAGCCAGTGAATGTGAAGAAGAAAACAAAGAAGAAGAAGCCCACTATCTCAGTCCAATTGTTTCACATTTCAATGCCTGTCTGGTGATTCTCTGTTGACTTTTCTCCTCATGTGCCCAGTATCTGGCCGTCTTCTTTGTCTCATAACTGTTGATACCAGCAGTTGTACAGACATTTGCTTCAATTAGTATGGGGTCTTGTAACTGTTGATACCGGCAGTTGTACAGATATTTGCTTCAATTAGTATGGGGTCTCGTAACTGTTGATACCGGCAGTTGTACAGACATTTGCTTCAATTAGTATGGGGTCTCGTAACTGTTGATACCGGCAGTTGTACAGACATTTGCTTCAATTAGTATGGGGTCTCGTAACTGTTGATACCAGCAGTTGTACAGACATTTGCTTCAATTAGTATAGGGTCTCGTAACTGTTGATACCAGCAGTTGTACAGACATTTGCTTCAATTAGTATAGGCTGTCAATATTTGTGTGCAAATTACAATGCGTAAATGAGCAGAGAAACATGATGTGGCCACAGAGATGAAAATCACCTATTAATCAATAAATTAGATTAGAATCTTTTTTCTTCCTTAGTGTTAACCGGCTATAAACTTGGCAGAAAGTTCTAGTTGTTCGTCCACTTTTGGACTTGTTCTGCATGTACAGCTATTTTACAGATCTGCTTATTTGTGTGCAGACTGTTGGTTCCCTGCCTCTCAGGCAGATGCACTCCAACTTTAAAAAAAAACACCCCTAATTAGTCTCCTTCTACAACATGCTTGTCAGTGGGGGGGGGGGGGGGGGGGGGGGGGGTGGGGGGGGGGGGGGGGGGGGGGGGGGGGGGGGGGGGGGGGGGGGGGGGGGGTGGGGGGGGGGGGGGGGGGGGGGGGGGGTGGGGGGGGGGGGGGGAGGGGGGGGGGGGGGGGGGGGGGAGGGGGGGGGGGGGGGGGGGGGGGGGGGGGGGGGGGGGGGGGGGGGGGGGGGGGGGGGGGGTGGGGGGGGGGGGGGGGGGGGGGGGGGGGGGAGGGGGGGTGGGAGGGGGGGGGGGAATTCCACAAATTTACCCAGGTTGTTTTAAACTAGGGTCTTTCACATGACAGCCCAGCATTCTTAACCATTTGGCCAACCACTCACTCGTTCCTTTTTCTCCAAAATGGAGTTCTGGAACTAACCCACATGGGAAATAGGTTATCAGTGTGGAATGTTTGAGCAAGTTGTCTAGACAGCCAGAACTGAAGACGTAGTGGTAGTTAAACTTCACCGGATGGAAAAAAGAAATAAAATACCTGTATGGTGACCCTTCTACAGCAGCAAAGTAGAGTAAGGTCCCTTTACACACCAGTGATGCATCAGCATAGATGGCTAAACTTATATTTGACATGTCCAGTATATCTCAGCTTTTGGGAGAGAATGCTGTTTACTAGCCAGTTCTCCTTGATGTTCAAGTCATGTCGTCATTTTTCTTCTTCTTCTTGGTCCATGGTATTCTATGAATCTTTCTGTTGTAGTTCATTTCAAAAGCTGTGATTTTCTTCTTGAAAAACTGAGTCACATCCATAAGTTGCCATTGGCAAAGATGGATTCTCTCAAAATGTCTACTTTAACTTGCTTGCGGGTGCTGTGTCAGAAGTTCTTCATGCTGTTTAGCCTCTGCATTCTTTTCTGCTATAGCAGGTAGAATTTTTAAAATTAAATTGCACAGCAAAATATCAAACAATATTTTCTCCCCTCTGTGGGATGGAGGCCCCATTTTTGTAGGAACACAAGAATAGACCCACTGCTGCCTCATAAACATTTCATACAAGGTGACTAGTTAGCAGTGTGCTGATATCAGACATCACAGCCTAGCTGTAAACCACATCTTGCCAGCTGCTTTTTTAAAGGCAAGCGCATAAAAAGAGGAAGAAAACAATATTTTATTTCTCATTTGAAATGCAGCCTCAACAAGTTCAAATTTAAAAAAAAAAGGAAACAACCATTTTTTGCCAGTGCAGCATCGGGTTATAATGCTATGCTCATGTTTTTATAGAGCAGTTGGTGCTTATTGAGTAGTGTGATCAACATCACACAGGCTGACTTTACTTCCCAGGACTTTGCCTGATATCCATTTCAGGCTTGGTTGACCTATGAGCCAAGGTCATTTATGAAATAAATATGACTTGATGTGGATTCAAACTCATGGCTTTGGCACTGGTGAGTGGAGCATCCAACCACTACACTACCACATCCCCACCCTTTCAATAATTATTATTGTCTGTTAATTGCTGATTGTTCTTATTCACATCTGTCAGGTGGAAAGAATCATATTCTGCCTGTTTCTGAAGGTGGACGTGGATGCCTATCATAGCCTGATGCCTGTCTACTTCCCTGTAGATCCTTCTGCAGACAGTAATGTTAACAAGAGCCCAAGTAAGTGTTCTGCTTGCTTTCTAGTTTGTCATGGTGAGATTGTGTTGGTGGTAAAGATTTGTGCTGCCATGGACCATATTGCATGGATGGGGAAAATCAGTCATCATTTTTCGGCCATGTTATGAGAAGAGGAAAAATAGAACATGTTGTGACCACTGGAAAGATCTGTGGAAGGAGGGATAGAGGAAGACAACGAGAGAAGATGCTTGACAGTCTTGTTGCATGGCATGGAGGTGTATCGGCACACGAACTGATACATGCTGCAGAAAATCGCAGATTATGGAGAGGCATGATAGCCCAAGCCAGTAGGCAAGGCACCTGATGATGATGATGATGATGGGGAAAATCGGGAAGAGGATATTTACATGCAGACTGTTGGTTCCTGACTTCTTGGGCAGATACACTCTTGACTTTGAAGGAAACATCCCTAATTAGACATCTTGTATGACATGCTTGTTAGGGAGGCTGTGGGTTTTCTTGCTGCTGGCGTATACAGAAGGCAGGTGGCTTACGTACATTCATTACATTTTCTAATGGGGTGCAGTGGTATACACTACTGGCCCTTTTTGAGACAGATTTTTTAGCGCTACTGTAAACAACACTTTGTGGTGAGTATCAGCACTAGTTCTAGAGAAAATGCCCGGCATACACTGATATTTGCTGAAGGATCCTGACTGTTTGTAAAGTTCAAGACTCAGTGACATCATTTCTAACTGTTGGTAAACACAGTTAGTTAATGTACTGAAATGAATGGATCCAGAATAGGCATCACTGTACTTGGGACATTTCCACTCATGCTCCATCCCTTTCTTGAGTAGCAAACAAAAAGTCGACACACTAACAGTACCAGATGCAATCTTAGTTTCCCACTCAGTGTTGAATAACTTCCATATTCCCTAGTCACCCCCTGTTGAACTCGCCTTTCAATGTACGGGTTCTCTGTTTATGCTTTTGCACTGCATGTTTGATCCCAGACAGCCTTTATCATGACCACTTTATCATAAAGTAGCTCGCCACCCAGAGGATGTACTGAAATAATATCAAATCGCATTCATTCTTAGGTTGGTATGGTTGTTTTTTTTTCCAGTTTGTTAACTTTTGTTTATTGTTTCCTCATATTAACAAATAAAGGTCTGGTCTTCACATTTTACTTTAGGTGCAGAAAAATCGGAAAAGGAAGAATCTCCTAGTCCATCCAGCGAGGACGGGAAATGTGATACTAAAGAGGAGACGGAGCTCAGGAAAGACTGATGGCAGTAGTTTGCTCTCATGTCTCTCAAATCTTCTCTGGGTATCTGTCCGTCTTTGCTTGTGATTGTAAATACATGTTCTTAGATCCCAAATCTTCTCTGGGTATCTGTCCGTCTTTGCTTGTGATTGTAAATACGTGTTCTTAGATCCCAAATCTTCTCTGGGTATCTGTCCGTCTTTGCTTGTGATTGTAAATACATGTTCTTAGATCCCAAATCTTCTCTGGGTATCTGTCCGTCTTTGCTTGTGATTGTAAATACATGTTCTTAGATCCCAAATCTTCTCTGGGTATCTTTCTGTCTTTGCTTGTGATTGTAAATACATGTTCTTAGATCCCAAATCTTCTCTGGGTATCTGTCTTTGCTTGTGATTGAAAATACATGTTCTTAGATCCCAAATGTGGATGCTGTGTTCTGCTCTGTTAAGCTTCTTTCTTTCTTTTTGTTGTTGTACATCATGTACATTAATTATGATGTACATTAATTATATTAATTGTGAGGATTTTGTACATTATTTATAATGATGTTGTACATTAATTATAATGATGATGGGCCTGTCAAACTGTGCATTGTGTTTATCTGTCAGTAGTTGACCATGTTCATTCACTGACATAGCCTGGAATAAGTTACCTCATTTTATTTGTCCCACTTTTTTGTTCCATACAAATAGAAGTCCTTTTCCTAACCTCATTCAGTATGGGTCCTAAAAAATCATTATTTTGTCCATTTGTTTGATATGCTTCCCATACACATATTTTCAAATCGCATTTTTTAAAGTAAATTTGCAATTCCCATTTTTGGAAGCTTCCTTCCCAACAAACCACGCTTATCTCCAGTTTATGAATTTTCTTCCTAAAAACATATTGCTCATTCATCTTGCTGTTTTTATTCAAGATCTCTCACTTTTTGTTTTTGTTCACACACACCCCCCTCCCTCCCACCCGAAATTACAGTTGCACTGATAAAATTTAGCCCAAAAAAGGGTGCCGGTACTGCATACCACACAAAAAAAAACAGCCCTGCGTCTGTGTAAGTATGGACCTAGCACCATATACCAAATTCAGCTCTGGCCTAGTAATGGTCGTGAGAAGAAGAGTGCAACTAATTCTTGGGCTGGAGACATAATTGTGGATTTAAGTTTGTTAGTGTAGTGAGCCGCGTTAGCACAGTCGATAGGAGGCTTGCTTTCAAATACAGCTGCGACTCGCTGCAGTCACGGTCGATGTTCGAAACCGGTCGGTTCCCAGGGTTCACCCAGCCTCTAGGAAATGGGTACCAGAGTGACACACTGGGTTAAATGTGGGAACGTTGCTGTAGCTACAGAGTTACGTGCGGACGGCGACACAGGCGGACGGTTTCTTATCAGCTGTCCGTACTGGTGGCAGAGCACTTATGGTTTATAACCGTGTGCAATGGCGCTGGTTCACATCTCCTGACTTTACCTTTACTAGGTAATTATTATATATAGTTATAGAAACCTGTAGTAGAATGTCTGGTCATGAAACTTTGTCCGATGAAAATGGTCCTTGTGGGAAAAACAGTTTGAGAATTCACAGTTCAGGGACACACTTCTACATTCAACCTAATAAGGACAGATAGCTAATTGGGTTGTGGTTTACTGTAGGTATCTTCCTTTCTGCAAAACCATAGTCACTTTGGTTGTCAAGCTTATTGAGGCGCAATAGGTCTATCCCCCCCTCAAATGGGTTAACGAAACAATAAACAGCATTGTGGCTTGGAGAATTTAGGAGCAGCTCCTCCTGTCTCAAAGGTGTATTAACTTGTGGATATACAAAGAAGAAGAACCATTAGACAACAAAGTCGTACCCAGATTTAAGCCTCCAGAAAGAAATCCAGAAAGCAGTGGCAAACTACTGAATGTAAATCTTACTAGAAAAACTACAACAGCTAAAAGATGCTGGGTTAATTCTGCAACGTCCTATAAAACTGACAACCTAGAAATGGACTGGAAAGTAAGGGCGGTTGGCTTGGTGCCCACCCACGAAGTGCCGATTGGTCTAACCCTGTATGCCCAGTACGCCTGAAGGGGTGAAAAAGGTTACCAGAAATGGAGGTTAGGCTACACTGAATAACCATATAATAGACTGCGTTGGTTTGGGCAATTAGAGAGAATGACAGATGACAGAGACAAGAACTGCATACACAAAACAGTTGAATGGGAGAAGACCACAAGGAAGACCAAGAAAACTGTGAAAAGATAATAAACATGCAGACCTAAAACAACTCGGAGTCGCCAGCTCTAAAAAGGAGGCTGGTTGCTGAGAGTTGATGGTGGGTGATATCTGCAGCAATGAAACTTGAACAAGGTTCAAAATGCTGAAGAAGAAGCACACATGTTTTTATCATTCTCTTGTACTCTATGGATGCTAATCAGTGTATATGAATGTATTCTCATGTTGTATCGGTGATCCCTGGGGTTACCCATTGTTTCATATTTCTGTGTATTACATTAATAAAATTAAACCAGCCCTCTGGTTTCTGATTTGTTTGTTTTATTTGAACTTTACTAAGTGAACACATACATGAACACATAAATAAAGAAGATCACCTATATCAGTTGGTTGGAACCTATGTAGTACAGTGGCTAGACGCTTGCCTGCCAGCGCTGGTCTAGGGTTTAAATCTTAATCAAATTAGATTTTCTTCGACATTGGCTTAGCTTCCTGGTCAACCCAGCCTAAAACTGGGTGATTTGGTGGAAAGTCAAGGAGTTAGCATGATGTTGATCTCATCTTTGGGTCTGTACAAAAATAGGTTTAGCACTACATGCCCGATGTACCTATGGTATAAGAAGGGTCCTTTTACATCAGTTGATTGCCTGAAAACTAAAGAAGATAAAATGTTGTCCAAGAATTATGGTCGCAGTATATGAAAGACTCCTGCAGTGATTCACATGAGGAACAGTTTGATGTTTTCAGTAGCAACGAATGACTAGCAGGCACTGCTGCATCTTTCCAGGCAGTTCTGCTATAGGGAGGCATGAGAACCACAAACCTTGGGGTTGGCCAGAGTGAGGGTCAAGACCAGCCTGTGTTGAGAATAAGAAGTTTTCCACAATATATGTATGGGATTTCAGGACCAATGTCGGTATCACATATTTTTTAGATGTTCTTCTCAAATGCTCAGTTCTTAACCCATCTGTGACCCTCGTCTCCTTTGTTCCTTCATTTCTGAATTTTACCCTGACCGTGGCATCCTGTTCCAATGAATCCACATTAATACCTGTATCATTCTTGTCCCACTTGCACGCCTCTTTAAATCATAGTAAATGGCAACCTGTGAGGTCTTATACCTATCTGTTATTCATTCTAGAGGATGACCTTAGGGTCTCTACTATCCTCCAAGTGTGGCCTAAACATCTGAACCTTCCAAGACCTAGCATTGAGAAAACTGTAATAATGAATGACCACTGGCTGAATATTGATGTTCAGCGTGTCCTTAACCCACTTCTGCTTAACAAGCATGTTCTAGAAGGTGACCGAGGATTTGCTGAAATTAGATGTGTTTTTCAAAAGGAGCTGATATCACAGCCTATGTGTACAACACAGCATTTAAAGAGCAAGCATAGAAGCAGAAGGGACAGTGACTGGGCGGCCAATGTTTCTAAAGGTTCAAGATGTCTTGTACAGGACTGGTTTTTTTTTTATATGCCCTGGTTATAGATGCCAAATATCCAGTCTGTTACAGTTTATAACATCAGTATAGTTGTGAAAACCATGCCAGTAATTAACCCTTACTCTTTAGCAGTCAAATTAACATTCAGAGATTACCCAATCACTAATCTTTATGTTCTTACAAGATGTCTGCATGAAGTTAAACTTAGCAAACAATATAGAATTGGTTTGATCACTTTTATTATAAAGTAGCAGTACCTTAGTACTGTATTAAAAACACACTCATTGAACAGTGAAAGTAAATGTTGTTGACAGAGTAATAAAATGTGAAACTAAACTAAAAGTGAAAAGCCAAAGACAATGTTTCTCTGCCATCCTATTGGGTGAGTGGTATACAAACTTTGTCCTGTCTCTGGTTGACTACAGGCTCAGTATTCTGACACCAATGGAACCCATTGTGAGTGGTTGTGTACAAACCCACCTAGTGTCGATTGGTCTGTAAAGATATGGGTGCTCTTCCCATTTGCCTTATGTGCCTAAAGACATGAAAAGGGATCTTTACTTTACTTACTCCTTGGGCCTGTGATTCTCAACACCTGCGAGTGAAAGTTAACAAAAGGTGTCACGTTTCTCTGTCTCATACGACCACCAGATTCACGGAAATGATTGCATTTTCAAGTTTATTGTTTGTAAAGGACATTACAGACCTGTTTTATTCTTTTGATCATCAAAAAGGGAAACACTCCTGTGTCACTGCCTAATGAGGTGGAGGGACCAGTCCCCTTTCTGACATTTTCTGCACTCAACTCTGAGACAAGCAAATATCTCATCACTCACTGCTCAAGTTCAGAGCCATCATTTGGCTCTACATGCATTTCATTATGCTTGTTTATTTCCGGTGGTCACACACATGTCAGAGATTCAAGTGGCCAGATAGATATGTGATTCCTCTTAGAGACACTTCAGTTAAGTGATTTTGGGTATTCCTGTTTGTGATATTGTATATTCACTTAATGAGCTGACGAAGGCTTTCCAGCCACAATGTTCACTTGTCATTTGTGCCTGTGATAATGTCAAGCGTACTATTTCTACTTTTCGTTTTATCTGATATCTTTTTATGCATTCCATTAATGCGTGCATGCTATTTTGTTCTGTCTCATGTAAAGAGGAAAAAAAAGCTTTCTTTATTGGTTGTATTTACCACTTCTTCAGTGTAGGCAGCCATTGAGCCTGAGGATTTAGGGCTGCATGTCTAATGCTGCTGTCACCATGGACTGTGCAGGTTAAGATTTTCTTTTTGCTTCCAAAAGAAAAATCCTCAACCTTACTGAAGGTTCAAACCCAGCACGAGAGGCCTGTGTTCTTAACCTTTCAGCCAGCCATTAATCTCTGCCATATGTACTGCACAATAATTTATGATTATGCCCCCCCCCCCCCCCCCCCATTCTAATAATGCCAAACTGTATCTCCCCAACCTCTCTTCCCCTCTGATTTTCCTGTGGACACAATTTACTCATTTGCCTCTTCTGTCGATGTGCTCAAAGAATGTGGACTGTCTTCTTCTAATACTAGTAACCAGTTCTCCTTAGAAACAATTATAATTATGCTTTTTATCTGTCCATTTCAGTTAATAGATGATACCCAAAAAAAAAAAAGTCTTAAAAGAAAAAGAACCAATTCTAAAACTACATACAAGGACAGCAAATCAAATGGTTTGCCCACTTAGATTGCCTTGTGAGGCCCTACCCTACAAGGCCTACACCAAAAGAAGAAAAGAACATGGAGCGTGAGGTAGACCAAGTACAGAGGAAAGATAACGTCAGAGAAACTCTACAACACCACGATGTGTCTATGGTCAAGGCAGCCAGAAGAGCAAGAAGCAGGACCTTATATCTCCCTCGACACCTGAAGCAGTGAGAGTGGAAGTGAAGAAGAAGAAGTAGATTGCTTTTTATGAATACATTTTAAATTTATAAATCTAAATTATGAAACCTATATTATGGCTGCTGAATTAGCTGAAGATCCTCAGCATCAGGCTTATCTGGCAAATCACCGGCATGTAAACGTAACTGGGGTATAAGTGGCATGGTGCCGTCTCTTTCATCTTTCGTCAGGCTATTCAAAATATCATCGACTAACGGCTTTGAGGATGAGTTCAGTCGTAGAGTTTCAGGTGAAATCTGATTGGCCCGATGAAGCTGAGTGCGAAGAAATTCTACTTCCCTGGCCAGCAGATGGCGCTCTCGGCAAACCTGACTGTACTTGGTTAATGTTTCAACAAGCTGTGGAAAGAATTGAATATGAAATAAAGTGCATGAGAAAAGAAGTTTCAAAACAGATATCAATATCCAAATGAATGCATCCATTCATGAGCTGAGCTTTGTCTATATCATGATTTAAAACTCAAAAAATTAGCTCTAGTTGCTTCTATTATCTCTTTGATTTCTAGTAATCTGTTACTCTGTGTGTGTATGCGTGCATGGGTGTGGTTTTTCTTCTTCTCATATTATATCAAAAAAATTATGCTGACTGCTTCTATATGAGAATGTGATGAGTTGTCTCAGTTAGTTGGGTTATCCTCATTGCACTCCGGACATGTCCATAGGTGCTCAGATCCTCCCCTCAGTATGAACCCCAACCTCCGATGGCTAATAGTACCAGTTCTATGTTGATTAACAAGTCTTCTAGCGTGTCTGGTGTGCGTCTCGTTTTTTGCTGTGCCGATCTTAATTCCCAAGTCTGCCATTCTGGCGAGTGATGTGGATTCACTGCCACCAAAGTCCTCTATCCTTCCCATTGCTCGGAGGGCATTGATAATATCAGCATGATCCATAGGCTGACCGTCGGTAGTGATAGCGGATCCAGCCAACCTGTCAGCTCTTTCATTTCCATCGACGCCTGCGTGTCCCGGAACAAAAATAAAGGTGACTCCACGCACAGTGGACTTCTGTAATGATTCAAGCCATTGTCTTCGCACTGAACCTGCTTGAACCCTCCGGATCATACTCATTGAATCACTGAGTATACACACACGGGTGTATTTTTGTGTTTCAAGCCAGGCAAGCGCTTGCGTCACTGCCATCACCTCCATCGTCATGCTGCTGGTTGTCATGGAGAAGGCGCCGTTGGCTTCTTTGACTGTTCTGCCCGCTGAGCGTGCTGTAAATGCCCATGCGCTTCTTCTTTGGCGTATAACGGATCCGTCTGTATAGATTATTGCATCTGCTTCATCTGAATTTTCACCGATGAGAGCGTTGACCTCTGCATTAACAGCGACAGGATTCTCTTCTCTACATAGCCTGTTGTCTCAGTTGTCTTTGGCTATGTTGAAAAATCAGATAACCATGCTCACAGTGGAGACAGAGCAGTTAACATATGTGTGCTTGTTTTTAGATCCTTATGTACACACCATAATGGTGGGCTTAACTCTTTCGGTCATAGGCATGTATCCCTTTAACTCATTGATTTCCAAGTATTGATTACCTTCTGTATTGAATGTCAAGCTTCAGATGGGGAAAATAACAAAGGTGAGAGACAACCTGAGGAGTTAAAGTAGCAATGAGATAGCAATGTTTATTACAATTGTTACATGAAGAAGAATGTGCTTAGAGAAGCATGTCATGTCAGGTGTAACCACTAAACACATGGTGATTCGGCTGGTAATAAAAGAGTTTCAGCTTCCTCTGAAGTCAGATCGCATCTGCCGGAGAGGTGAGGAACCAAGAGTCTGCACACAAATAAGCAGATCTGTGAAAAGATGTGCATGCAAAATTCATGGATGAACAACCACAACCTTCTGCCAGAGTTGACAGTCGGTGAATGCTATGAGGAAGAAGAAAGGTTTAAAGGAAAGGCCAAGAAAAATACAGACACAGACTGCTGTATGTTCACCTCTTATGAACTGGTAATATGATTCATCTTTCTGCTGACTAAAATAGTCAAGACAGAAGATGATGATGATGATGTGGAAGGCTGTAGACAAAGACAACCATCTGACCTGTACTGCCTGGTTCTGTCCCTGTTCGTCCAGAGACTTGAGCCTCTCCTTCATCTTGTCATGGACACGGGAATGTTGGTCCGCTAGATCCTCCAGCTCTGTCACACGCTGCACCATGCGTTCCATCCGTTTGCTCATCTCAGCGTTGGTCTGGCTGAGTTTGTTATTACCAGCTCTGCCCCAATTAAAAAACAACAGTGTGATTGATTCTCACAGCAGATTGTGAAAGGTGAACTTCATGTATAATATTCAAACATATATTTGGATAAATTGTCTTACTATGTGTGTGAATACTGACCTAAGTTAATATGTCTTCCTCTTCTTCACATTCATCAGCTGTAAACTCTGGTTGATAGTTCTGGGTGTTTGTCCACCTCTGAACTTTAGTCTTGTTCCAGAACCTGATTGTTGCATGCACATTTGTTTAACAGATTTGGCTTTTTTGCATGCAGACTCTTGGTTTCCTGCCACTAAGGCAGATGTACTCCGACTTCAAAGGGTGTCCCCAAATGGTCGACTCCTACCACATTCTGGGGAGGCAGTGGGTCTATCCTTGTTTTCCCCCACAGTGGGGCCGCATAACCCACAAGGGGGAGCGATATGTGTGAATACTGAGATATTCTAACTAAGATAAAAAGACAAATTGTAAAAGCAATTTTTATTCCAAATTTAGGTTCCCAATATCAGACTTGGACATTAGCAACAACAACAACAACAACAACAACAACAACAACAACAACAACAACAAATACTAACCACTTGTTGAATGAAATATCTGATAAATGCTGCAAAAAAAAACAGAAGTGATTGTGTGAGAGATGAAAATATTAGAACAAACAAAACCAGAAGTGATTGTGTGAGAGATGAAGAGATTATCATTAAATTGATTAAGAAACAAATATTTAAATAGTTTAGCCTCCTTGTGAGAATGTATACAACGATGCCGACAGTCAAGGCAGTATGAAACATGAAAATGGAAACACCAAGAGGCAAAGGCAGACCTATAAGGAAATGAATGGAGGAAGTCACAGACAACCTATGATTTCACAACATCCCAGCATATACGAAAACTTAGCATGCCCTGACTCGGCTACCTATCATTTGTTCAACGCCTAGCGGCACAAAGCAAGTACTGACAAAAGAAGAAGAGAATGGAGCTTAACAATAAGTAAAAATATAAAGCTTAACAAAATGTGTATATACTGCGTTTAAAAATATGTGTGAAGATTGTCTGAGCTTTAAACTCTTATGGACTAAATATCCGAGCTTGAGGATACATGTGGATGAACTGAAAACTGTCTGTATGTACTAGACATGTGGAACTCAAGTAAGTTAAAAACCAATATCACAGCACTTGGGAAGTTCTAATAATACTGAACCACTACCTACGTCAGCCAGCACAAAATTCAAATTCTTCTGTACCAGTAGCAGTATGATTATATAAATTATGCATAAAGATACACAGTCTTCAACTTCACTCATCCGAGTGATATAATTGTGTTGTGCTGTTTACAGCACAGCTGCGATTTAGACATCTTTCGGCCAAAACATCCAACTTATCAGGCATTTGTTCACCTCGCCAGTTGGTTTCGTAGGACACGACGTAGCCTTATTTGTTTCAGTGGACCACTAACTCTAAAATTCACTGCCAGCTGAGTTAAGGTCGATAGTCACTATCCATAGTGCACGACGCCACCACACAGCTGGAGTCTTGCATGAAGATCTGCAAAACCAGCACAAAGTCTGCTGGTGTCCGAGGTGAGGTACCCAGTTATCTCCTTATACACAACACAACGGTCTTAACTTGCCCTCACAGTAAACTATCTACAAATAATAATAAATGGGTTAATATTTTGAGCCTTGCTGTCTGCAGATAACAATAAATATGTTGAACCTAACTGTCTCAAAAAAAAAAAATGGTGTTAAATATGTGGAGCCTAGGCACATACAAAACTTACCTGTACTTTTTCACAGTCTTCTCCAGGTTCAAGGCTTGTCGCTTGCACTCTTCCCTGAGTTTCATGATCAGCTTGTTCTGTTTCAGCAACATACTGTCCATCTCATGTACGTACTGATCTGTATGTGCAGGGAGAATTAACATTTAACTCATACAGATGGTGTTCACAGACAAGAACTAACATAATATAAACACTGATCCCTGGATATGTACAGACAAGTTCTAACATAATATAAACATTGTTCCCTGTACATATACAGACAAGAACATAATATAAACATTGTTCTCTGT
Organism: Candidula unifasciata; assembly: GCA_905116865.2. NCBI lineage: Eukaryota > Metazoa > Mollusca > Gastropoda > Stylommatophora > Geomitridae > Candidula > Candidula unifasciata. Next base: position 345,823 of record CAJHNH020003535.1, on the reverse strand, counting down.
ATATGTACAGACAAAAAATAACATACTATAAACACTGTTCCCTGGATATGTACAGACAAGAATATAATATAAAAATTGTTCCCTGGATATGTACAGACAAGAACTAATATAATATAAAAACTGTTCCCTGGATACGTTCAGACAAGAACTAATAAAATATAAAAATTGTTCCCCGGATATGTACTGACAAGAATGAAGACAATATAAACATTGTTCCCTGGATATGTACAGACAAGAACTAATATAATATACAAATTGTTCCCTGGATATGTAGCTACAAGAATGAAGACAATATAAAAATTGTTCCCTGGATACGTACAGTCAAGAATGAAGGTATTATAAACATTGTTCCCTAGGCATGTACAGACAAGAACTAACAATATAAACATTATTCCTTGTATATATACAGAAAAGAACATAATATAAACATTGTTCGCTGGGTATATACAGACAAGAACTCGGATAATATAAACACTTCGGTGGGTATTCACAGATCAGAACTAACATAATATAAACATTGATCTCTGGATATGAGCGACAAGAACTAATATAAACACAATATAAATATTGCTCCCTGGTATGTACAGACAAGAACTAATATAAACACAATATAAATATTGCTCCCTGGTATGTACAGACAGGAACTAATATAAATACAATATAAATATTGCTCCCTGATATGTACAGACAAGAACTAATATAAAAACAATATAAATATTGCTCCCTGGTATGTACAGACAAGAACTAATATAAATACAATATAAGTATTGCTCCCTGGTATGTACAGACATGAACTAATATAATTACAATATAAATATTGCTCCCTGGATATGACAGACAAAAACTAATATAAATAAAATATAAATATTGCTCCCTGGTATGTACAGACAAGAACTAATATAAATACAATATAAAAATTGCCCCCCTGGTATATACAGACAAGAACTACAAACTAACACAATATAAACATTAGTTCCTGGGTGTCAACAGACAAAACCTAATACGAAATGATCTAAATGCAACACATACGGTCAGAATCCATTCAGAGTGCCCTGTAACTGTCTGGTGTGATGACCAATTTGGGGCTACACCCACCTACAACGAAACCTCTGGTAAATGCCAGTGAAGCATAATTATTTCCTAGACTATCTGGTTAATGTGCAAGTAAACAGCCCTAGTGACTAGTGAGATGCGCCCTACTTTATGTGTCCAGACCTAACTTACGTCAGCATATAATGTACTTCAATTAAAAAAAAAAACAACTGCGGCAGTAGTTACTTGCTAGGCACAAGGCAGATTACTGTGGACAACTCACTATGTTTATCTTCGGATTCTTCCATTTTCATCTTTATTTCCTCCTCTCTGTCTTGGGCCTTCTTTCGGATGATCTGTAGATCTTCTGATCTAGTTCTTTCTATTGCATCTCTGGCCATCTTAGCCAGGTGTAGCTGTAGGAGTAGCAGAGTTGGCATTAAATGTTTTCTCTTTCTTTCATACAGGTGCATTTAAATTCATAAAATCAACAGCACTAAATACCCCCCCCCCCCCCCCCCCCAAGAATGTTATAACCCAGTATGGGATGCCATTTTTTTTTTTTTTGTAAAGCCCCCTCCCAGCTGTTGTCAGGGGCCCCAATATAAGCTAAGGTTGAACAGGGTTTCTATGACCTGTACCTCGGTGATTCTCATCTGAACAGTTGGTACTTAGTGTCACCTGATGTTTATTGCTCATTGTGAAGTCTTGGTGGAGTTGAACATCACTCCCTCACATGCATTTTTTAAATGTGATTTTAATTGCTATCTCTTAAAATTGCAATACATTAATCTAAAAAAAAAAAAACATTTGCCCTGTAAGAATAATACATAACATGTCAACTGTATGTGTTCATGCTGCAATTACTCTGATACATCTGAGTGTTGCATGTTTGCTTTGATCACTCAAACACAGGGCAAGATGTCAAAGGGGCCTGGGTGCCCATTTCTTAACCCTCAGAACATGCATGTGTGCATGTGTCTGTCTCTCTTTCTCACTCTAGTGCATTCATCTACAATTGTGTGCATGTGTCTGTCTCTCTTTCTCACTCTAGTGCATTCATCTACAATTGTACTGATGTAACAAATCCCACAATTTTGAGGATTTAACTTTTTACAAAACTTAAAGATTCAAGTACAGATGATGGCTTGACTCCATTTTGGCAAGGAATGAACACTTATTGTCAACATCGCTATGAATTTCCCCTTGCATGTACGCTAGACAGCTGTGTTATATCAATGAAAGAAGAAATCGGAAAACTGTTCAGCATACTGATAGCAAAGCCAATGGCTCAGATGATATCCCAGCACTATATACATAGCAACTGTTTTCTTTCTTGTATAATAAGAGTAGAAGAGCACAGACTGTGACATAATAAAATGTATATTTTATGTAGAAGAGAACATACTGAAATAAAAAATATATTAAAGGTCACAAAGAAATTACAGAATTAGTTAATTGTAATTCCGGAAATACCATGAATGACCAAACAAAATCCTCTCTTCAATGATGAGCACATACTACTTGTACAGGTATACCTCTCTCTCTAGAGCCTGCACATTACTGGTGGTGTGTATACATTCCTCCTTGGAGTTAATTAGTTCCCTTTCTGCTTTAGTCAGCCTGTGCCTCAGATCGTCCAGCTCTATCTTTGTTCTGATCATTTCCTAAAATACAAAGTATCAGTGACCAGAATGAGATTGTCAAGTCAGTAAATATCAACATGGCTACTGTGACATGGCAAACTTCACAACGACCATGTGACTAGTGGAATGTTCAGTCAATGATTAGTTCTGCAGAACACTGGGTGGCTGTTGGATAATTTTACCACTTATAATATTTCTTTGCAGCTGGAGTGCATACATCTGATAGACAAGAAAACAACAGACTGCACAGGTCTGTAAAACAGATGTACATGCAAAACACAAATCCTAGAACAAAGCCCAAGTCCAGAAAAGGAAGAACAATAAGGACTTTCTGCTGAATAAAGATGATCAACTTCAGTGGCCAGGTTTTTACCCTGTATAGTTAAGATGCTGAGGTACATTTTCAAACCCCAGAAGGCAAAAATGCAACAGTTTTCCATGTTTGGGGCAGAACTGTTCTGTTTGTGAGTTTTCAATGTTTTTTTCCATGTATGTGAATATACATAGTGAGATTCCCCAGCTCAGTATTTAAGAGATACAGGGGTCTTCTCTGCTCAGTGACATGGTAGAACTGTTAAGAAGTCAGAGGTTCTATCATTACAGCCACAAGCAGTATGGCAGTGCAAGTGCTGGTAGTGACAAAGTCATTATGTTGGCTTGAATCACAAAACTACACCATGTATGCCCACCCTCAGCACAATCCAGAAAGTTAAGGAAGGTTTTGCTTGCATCTGCTGGATTAATTACATCACCCACAATTCTGAAAACTACCCGGACATTTGGCTTTTGTAGACAACAAAACCTGGATAAACCAGCCCTGACTGTCACTGTACAAGATGGACAACCAATGGATTGAGCTAACATGCTCTTAAAGGTGTCAGCCAAAACAAGGACTTACAACTGAAGGAATCAGCATTAATAGAATTCAAATGTTTGGACTAAATATAGGTCTGGTAAGAAAAGAAAACATGGATATGCACAAATTGGTTTGACAGTCAACACCAAAATGGCACAGTAGTCATTATATACTGAAGGATTTACTAAATGATACCAGAGCAATTATAGAGACACCAAGAGCGCAGTGATGATAATAACAGCTGAACTGAACATTCTATAACTCTTGGTTTTCATCTTAAACACACAGAAAATCTGTTTTTCAGAACCTTCACAAACAATAATCATTTGGATAAGATTCCCCATGTGGGTTCTGGGACCCTCTTGTAAAGAAAACAAAAATAGACCCATTGCCTCCCCAACAAGCAGGTTGTAGGAGTCAACTAACTGGAGGCTTACGTTGAAGTCAGAGTGCATCTGCCTGAGATGCAAGGAACCAACAATCTGCATACCAATATGTCGGATCTGTAAAATGGATGTGCATGCAACATTCAGGTTCTGGAACAGGACTACAGTCCAGAGATGGAAAAACAATGATCACTGTCCACAGAAGTTTACATCCCGTAAACGCCAGACTGGAGAGAAAGATTTGGATAAAATGAAAACAGATGCATCCAAACAGGTCAAAAACAATATTAAAACACTCATCATTTGCTGCAAATACCTGGTCATGTTCATGTTTCAGCTTTTCTAGCTCAGATCTCAACCTGTTTGATTCATATAATGCTGAATTGCGCTGGAGTGATGCATTGGTCGTTTCTGAACGGAAACTTTCTGCCGTCTGAGGAGGAAAGTATACAAGTTATTGACTGATTATACAAACCACATGACATGACCTCTAATGTACACCACAATTGGAGAACACACATTTTTACATAAATCATGCGGTTATTAGTCGTCTGATCATGTCCTACCACTGTTCCCTGTTCTATTCAGTTCTTTTCAATTTAATAAATACTTGAACAACAAGAGCACTGCAAGCTTGTGTGATCTAATCATTTCTTGGATGCCCCTTTCAGCTGTTCCCCTTCAACTTATTCTAAGAATGTAGTTTATGATGAAAATACACAACACAGCTTGTATGGACACAATAACCAATGAGACAGTTCTTCGAGAAACAAACGCAGCAAGGGTCCTTTGGGAGCAAGTGAACCAATGGATCATCACGGTTTGAGGAGAGTTGTGCTGCAAGGAGTTACCAGGGAATCTAGCTGCAAGGAGTTACCAGGGAATCTAGCTGCAAGGAGTTACCAGGGAGTTGTGCTGCAAGGAGTTACCAGGGAGTTGTGCTGCAAGGAAAAGACAAGATGGATATAGTCAGACTGTTACTGGTGCAACTGGAAGTGGAGCAAGGAGTTACCAGGGAATCTAGCTGCAAGGAGTTACCAGGGAATCTAGCTGCAAGGAGTTACCAGGGAATCTAGCTGCAAGGAGTTACCAGGGAATCTAGCTGCAAGGAGTTACCAGGGAATCTAGCTGCAAGGAGTTACCAGGGAATCTAGCTGCAAGGAGTTACCAGGGAATCTAGCTGCAAGGAGTTACCAGGGAATCTAGCTGCAAGGAGTTACCAGGGAATCTAGCTGCAAGGAGTTACCAGGGAATCTAGCTGCAAGGAAAAGGCAAAATGGATATAGAGTCAGACTGTTACTGGTGCAACTGGAAGTGGAGCTCTAAACTTGCTGCTGAAGATGGGAATGAGCGCTTATGGGAATTCCCAAGTGCTATGACAACATTTTCTTAATTCAACACTCAAGAAATAGATGACAATGTTCCCCGTGTGGGTTCCGGGGCCCCATCGTGGGGAAAACAAGAATAGACCCTCTGCCTACCCAAAAGCATGTCGTAAGAGTCGACTAATTGGGGAGCTTCCTTTGAAGTCGTAGTGCATCTGCCTGAGAGGCAAGGAACCAACAGTCTGGTTCAAGTAAATCAGATCTGTAAAACTGATGCACACGCAACATTCAGGTTCTGGAGCAGGACTGGAGTTCAGAAGTGGACGAACAACCAGCACTTTCCACCAGAGTTTACAGCTGATGAACAAGGAAAAAAAAAAAGGAAAAGATGACAATGTACCCGCAGTCCGCAACCATCCACAGAAGTTAGCAGGAGGCTAAACAACTTAAAATCTACATGACTCAACCTAAGACTACAAAATAGGTAATCACAGAATGTCAGAATACCTAATACTAGACACTTACAACGGTAACTTCTCTGTCACAAGTTCTCAGCTGAGACTTCAACTCATTGATTTCTGCAGACAAAGTTGCTTTATCTCTCACTTCCTTCTCGTACCTGGCTTGGATCAGAGAGTAGTGCTCTCCTAGTTCTGACAACTGTTGAATAGGAAACAGTTTATTTCTGTCCACAGAAACATATAACTTGTGTCTGCATGTGCTGACTGGAATGCATTCAATGACAAATAATAGAAAAGTAGATCAGGTAATCAGGTAATACAATTCCAACTTCATAGCAAATGGGTTGCCCCGTAGTTACTCCGTTCCTGTGCCAACAAAAACTGTACAAAATCTCTATCACTGACCTCGTGAAAACCATGGACAACACTGCAGACAGCAAACCAATCATACACACTACACAAAAATGCATAGGCAGAAGTGTCATCAAACAGTTGATAGAAAGCAGCAGTTATGACAGATCAGCAGCTGCACATGCTATTAATTGCATAAGGCACCTCCACTTATCTCTGGCAACAGACTGCTTGCCATTTTCTAAATTTGTACTTCACAACACAAACCATGTTATGCGCAGTCAAAAAGCTTTTAAAAATGAGGACGGAAACAGACACGGCACATCACACAAAAGATTAAACATGGGGACATAAATAGATATTTTTAACACTTATAACATTCCTTTGCAGTTGGAGTGCATACGTCTGATAGACGAGAAAACAACAGACTGCACAGATCTTTGTTTGTTTTAGTATCCAGAAGCAATGAGTTGTTAACCCTTAGGCTTGGTATTATGGATATTGCAACCTTTCGGCCTTGATTCCATTGTAAATACAGTAAATCTGGGAGAAGTGTGGCTTTTCTGTCTACCCCCGGGAGTGAACCCGGACCACAAGCAGTTCGTCACCCGGTCACCACGCAATCCGGTTTAGTCAACTACACTAGAGAACCAGGCGCACAGATCTTTAAAATAGATGTACATACAAGACTCAAATCCTAGAACAAGGCCAAAGTCCAGAAAAAAAAAAAGAACAAGCACTTTCTGCTGGATAAAGACGATCGACTTTAGTACCCAGGTTTTTATCCTGTATAGCTCCATCTATCTTAGCAGAACGGCTGGCTGCCTGATGAGGTCATCACATGAAGCATGAATTCTGTAGCTCCAAGGATGATCCCCAGGAACCTCTATAAAGAACTGCACTCATAAACCGAAGGACTCAGCTGCAATACGAGCCCACAAACTTGTGAGCTTGAGGCAAACAGCTGGACCACCTCACCACAGAGATCTTCTCATATTATCTCATTTGCTGGGGCTTACAGCCAGTCAACGCAACAACAACAACAACAACCAATTATAACCGGTCTGAAAGCCATGGAAACAATTAACCCAACATCTGTACTGCTAAATCCATCAAGTTTTCATTAATACCTTCAGTCCTCTAACAATTAGCTGATACTACTCTCATCAAACGCTCGCCGCGGATCGGAAGGTCGTGGGTTCGCTCCCTGGCGGAGACGGACTTTTCTTCAAAAATGACCTTGGCTCCCAGGTCGACCCAGCCTTGAGTGGGTAACCGGTGCAATCCAGGGAAGTAGAGGTGGCCGGCGTGATGCTGACCACATCACCCATCTTGTGCCGTTGGTCTATAAAAATATAGGTCTAGCCCTATATGCCCTATACGCCTAAAGGCGTGGAAAGGGTCCTTTACAAGCAAAAAAATTTTTAAATCTATCTCACACTAAATCAAATGTCTACGAGTGTATATATAAATATATGGGTGTGTGTGTGTGTGTGTGTGTGTATATATATATATATATATATATATATATATATATATATATATACACATGCACGCACGCACACACACGCACTCACACACGCACACAGACACACAAGTATTCTAGATAGATATTTCAAGTGCATGTGACAACATATTGTGGGTGGATTAGATATAGAGTATTCTCCTGGTTGAACCTACCTTGCTGTTGAGGTCATCGATCAACAACTGATTCTCTCTGCGAGCCGAATCTCTCTCTGCTTTAATCAGATTCTGTGACTCTATGATGTGATGCTCAAACCTCTCCCTTAGCCGGGCCAGCTCATCACAGACCTGCTCCTTTTGTACAAATGCCTACAATATAAGATATATCCACAATGCTGAAATATCTCAATATCATCATTTAATGTCATGGAGAGTAGTGAATCTCTCTCTCTCTCTCTCTCTCTCTCTCTCTCTCTCTCTCTGTCTCTCTCTCTACCTATCTTTTGTCCTTCCCCATTACAGTGAAGGCTCTTGACCAACTCCTATATTTGTAAACACCTATACACCACATAATTCAGCTAGTCAGAAAAGAAATCGAATGAAAACAAATGTTAAAGACACAAGAGAAAATTACAACCATCAAACATTATTTGCACACAAAAAAGAAGGTTATTTAGCAATAAGAGTCTCAGAGATCATACAAGAATAAAAGGACACAGACGTGACCTAGGTGAAAAGAGTTGCTGGGCTGGGAATCGCAGGCTGTAGATCTCATGGCTTTAGCACCAAATTTTGACTAACGGACCTAATGAGTATGCACGCATGCACACATACTGCCACTCAGGTATTAGACAAGATAGGTAATCTCAAACCACCATGGCTATGGACACCAATCACCTACCTCCGTCTGCTCCAGCTGAGCCTGCTCAACCAATTGTATTCCTTTCTTCATCTGCTGGTATGCATCTTCTTCTCGCTGCACCATTTCCTTCAGCTGAGACTTCAAGGATGTTACATGGTCCATCAGCTCGTCACGTTCTCTGAAATGACAAACAGAAAGGCAGCAATATAAAGTTTACAGCTTGGCTGTGATATCTGCACCTTTCCGTCCAACATATCCAATGTCAGCAAACCCTTAGTTAGTCATCCTTTAGTAAGTAGCATCCATAAAGTGATAATAACAGGTGTGACTACAGTCAAGCTAATACCAAGAAATGAATCCACTGAACCGTGACTAAGAACTGATTTTTTTTTGTTTTGGTTCCACCTCGTCTTTTTCTTTTCACGTGATGTGATGCAACCCCCCCCCCCCCCCCCCCCCCCCCCCCCCCCCCCCCCACCCTGTGCCGGGCACTTGTATAATCTTTTGTGTGATGCATCCCATCTGTTTCTGTCCTCTTGTGTTATTTTTCACTTTTTGCATTCGGTCATTTAGTCTAATCTTCTATGCAAATCTACTAAGAAAAACATTGCTTCTGGTCAGTATGCCAGATAGGCAGGTTTACTGTTTTTAGTCGTGGTAAGTTTTTGCTTGTGACAATAGTTAGCCTTTGTATTTTCCTCTATATATAAACCACAAGTTCCGTCACCTAGCTACTGAGATGAGTGCACCCAGTGAGCTGCAGATTTCATTTGGAATTCTTTTCAACTGTGCATAACATGGTTTGTATTGTGAAGTAAAAATTCAGAAAATCGCAAGTAGCCTGTTGCCAAAGATAACGGGAGGTGCCTTATGCAATTAATTGCATGTGCCCTTTGTTGCTTTTGTTGTTTAGGTCAAGAACTGAAACATCAACAATTCCTTGTGTGGACTGTATGTGTTGTCACACCCCCCCCCCCCCCCCACCTTTTCCCCTTTTCGTTACGTTTCTTTGTCAATGTTTATTGGATTAATGTCTTGGGAAGAAGCTCAAGAACCCATAAGGGAATCCATGGTATACAGTTCCTACAGGAGTTTCTTCTTGTTTTCACACACACTTTTCTCGTGTTCAGTTAAAATCAAGAGGACTGGCTTCATAACATAGAGTTACCCAATATAGCTGTCACTAACCTAAGATTCAGAGTGCAGGCAAACAAAGAAGACCCCTCCCCCCACTTTCCCCAAGTGAGATCCTGGACCGTATATTTAAAAAGGAAGAAAAAATAACAGATTTACTGCCCCCCCCCCCCCCCCTTTCCCAACAAGCATGTTGTAAAAGGTAACTAATTAGGGGTTGGACAAAATAAGATACGCTGGGTTGAAACTGCAGCCACAATACAACATGCCACCATTTTAAAGGTGAACGCAAAACAAGAAACACACATTTACAGATTAACACAGATGTCCCACAATTCCCCCTTCCAGTCTGTTGCCGGCACAAACTCTCTAAACAAAATGATCCAGCAACCCTTACTTTGTGAGCTTGTCTATTGTACTGTGGGCAATGTGTCTCTCCGTCTCGGACACAAACATTCCACCAATGAGTCCATTTTCATGTGTGGGTATCGATTCCTGCATCCTCAGCTGAGCTTTGAGGTCTTCCACTAGCTGCTCCAGTCTCTCCACCTCCATCCTAAATTGACCAAATGTATATTATTATTAAATCTGTCTTCACAAAATACAGCGAGACTTAATAAGGAGAAATTAGGGATCCTAGAAATACTTCTTATCAGAAATTACTCCTATGCAGATAAGAGTTGAAGCTTATGGTAATAATGCATTAGGATAATCAATGATGAACAAAGAAGGTGAAACATCTCTTTATGAATCTTCTTAATTACGGCTGTTGATGTGAGTAATGAAATGTGAAAATGCCGTAATGAGTGCAGGTAAAGACAGTTCTACAATTAAGGTAACCACATTCCAATAGGGACGATCATCCATATCTTCAACTTAGCTGGGAGAGACTAAACCTTTACAGGCCTGTCTCAGTTATAGTTATGTTTCCACGGCACTTAGTATCATAAAATCTATTATAACCACCTTGTATGTTTTGTGTGTGTGTGCTCAAGTGCACACCTGCTATATTGAGAGGATTTTTGTAAACCTCTTTGCTTCATCATGTTGAAACCAACAAGAAATGTACTTAACTCTTTCAGGACAACATTTGGTTCTTAATTTATAACGTACCCCAAACAGGAAATCCCCGTGGGAAATCCACAGCTGACCTGACAGTCCATTATTTCAAGGGGTGAAAGTGTGCTGTTGTGTGGTACTTTTTTTGAGTGTTAATCTAGTGTCTTCTAATGCTAACCCTAACCCTAAACTTGGCTGTAGATAAATCGCAAGAAACTACAACCTGAACACCCTAGAATTTATTGGGAATGTCTCCCGTGACGTTGTCATGACGTCAGGGGTAAGTTATAATTTAAGTACCCAACATTTTTTCAGGATTTTGGACAGCATTAATTTTGAGCGGAATTTTTTTACTGCAACATGACAAAGCTAAATGGTGTTCCGTATTCAAAGAGTTAAGCTTCATATCTGCAGTGAGGCAAGGCGATCTCTGGTACATTATTCAGGTGGGAATTCATTCTTTAGAGTCACACACTGCGAAGATGTGCTCCAAGGATCTGTCCTACAGGCCTCTGTAGCCCATAGCTTACCATTAGATGTGTGAGGAATGAGCAACTACTGGTCCGCTACCTGCTGATACTATTAAACAACTTACTTTGAATGTTGAAGCTGGGTCTCCAGCCGGTTGGCTTTTGCTGTGTGAAGCTTACTTAATCTTTCCTAAGAGATATATTAATCAAAAATGAGAGAAATTAGAGGTGACACCTTCTTTTTAAATAGGAGAATGTATCTTTTCAGGAATTTGTTAACTAAATATGGGTCCTTTAGGCATATGTTAACAAAATGTAAAAGATAGCAGGGTCCTTCAGCTATGTTAACAAAATGTAAAGGGTATCTCTTGACAAATGCCACCATAAAACCGTGATCTGATGACTTCATAAATATTAGGCCACATTTTATGAATAAACAAACTTTATGTTCAAAGGGTTCAGAATTGGTATATGAGACAATAGTTGCCTGTTGTCTATTATTTCCTTTCTCAAGTCCAATTTAGTACAGCGATGTTTAGCTTTGCTCCCCCGTGCATATCTTCAGGGAGAATGCTGCTGCTTCAGTTCTTTTCTTAATTATTTTATTCAGTCTTTCTCTCCAGTTTTCTTCTCTTTCTTTTTCAACACTTATTTTCTTCTTCTTCTGCATCCCATTAACCGGCTGTAAACTCCGGCTGAAATTTCTGGTTGTTCGTCCACTTCTGGACTCTAGTCCTGTTCCAGAAACTTGGTGGTGCGTGCACACCTGTTTTACAGGTCTGACTCATCTGCATGCAGACTCTTGGTTCCTTGCCTCTCAGGTAGATGTACTCCGACTTTGAAGGAAGCTCCCAACTAGTCGATTCCTACAACATGCTTTTGGGCAGGCATTGGGTCTGTTCTCGTTTTCATCCACAATGGAACCCCGGAACCCACACAGTGACTCACTTTCTGACAATCATATGTATATTTTTCTAAAAGCTGCCAACTTCTCATCTCATACGATACACAAAGGACACACCTATCTTGACAAGAAAGTACAATTTTGGTCTTTTCATAGGGTGTTGAAACGGTATGAATTTGCCCAGCAGGCTAAATTATATCTACCAGTGATCACCACTTCAAGCCTCACTCAGTAAATATATATGAATGAAAATACGTGAAACAGAATAAACAATATCATGGACAACAAAGGCAGATGCACAATTTCTAACACTGACCCAGCCACACAAAAATATTAAAATGTAAGCACAGAACCAATTCTAAATTACACACAAAGACAGCAAATTAAATGGTTTGGATAGAATGCCTTGTGATGCCATGCCATACCATACCGGGCCTTTGCAAAAAGAGGAGTCGGATACAGAGCACAAGATAAACAAAGAACAAGATGAAAATATCAGATCAGAGAAACTCTACAAAAGCATGATGTGTCTATCGTCGGGGCGGCCCAAAAAAAGTAAGAAGCTGGAAACTTATCCTCTACACCAGAAGCTGTAAAAGAGGAAGTAAAGAAGAAGAAGAAGAAGACCCTGGCAAAGAATTATTTTAGGAGGACAGGGAGAGGTGTCAAGAGTTGTCAGGATGAGGACAACTACTGTCATGTAATGATGCCATCTGCACCTCATGTGCCTGCCATTCTGTCCTTTCCTGTCCACATCAATCTGTAATCCAAATCTGGCATTTCCTTGTAAAAACATGCCACCATTATACAACTGAATAACTTGATAAGAATTATAAGTACTTTCAAATTCTCCTACCAGTTCAACCTGCCATCTTTTGAGATCATGACGACCCATAACATTAGAATATGATTCCACCAAAGAGTCATCAAAAGTGCCCAAGAACTGAAATATGTTAAGATAATTGCATGAAATAAAACACGAGGAGGGAAAATGCTTACATGTATAACATATCAGGCAACCATATAATGAATATTTGTTACTGCTACATACTGTCATACATCTGCTAACTGGTGTGATTATCAAGTTGAATCAAAAAAGTGCTATCCCCACAATGAATGCTGGTTGTGGTGGGTTTGAGCATCCACAACTGTGAGAGTATCACATGGTGAGGCCTCAGCCTTACATGGCACGGCTCTCGCACTAGTGTCAGTTAGCCATGAGAGCATATAAGTTTCTAAACGGCCTAATGCATAAACCTGACCCAAGTGTGTCAAGAATTGTGACACAGCATTGTTTAATCTCTGAGCCATACAGCGATAGTGAAATTATTTTTTATTCTGATAAATTCTGTTTGTTGGTAAATTTAGTCATTTTAGTAAACCCATAAATTACAATTGGTACAAAATTTAATCAGAGTGCCATGCCCCCATCAAACTCTCTTCTTTCAGCTAGCTTCTTTGGGAGAGGATTCTGTAATGCTGATGTTCTCTGCTTGTCTTCCTCTTCTTTGATCCTTCTGTTAGAAAGTGTATACCAGAAGGCCAGTAGCCTTGAGGAAAGCTACTGTGCTGTCCATTTCACCTCATTTACCACATCTTCCCTGAGGTTGGAACAGGCCAGACTGAGGTTGGAACAGGCCAGACTGAGGTTGGAACAGGCCAGACTGAGGTTGGAACAGGCCAGACTGAGGTTGGAACAGGCCAGATAGAGGTTGGAACAGGCCAGATTGAGGTTGGAACAGGCCAGATAGAGGTTGGAACAGGCCAGATTGAGGTTGGCACATGCCAGACTACTGTTGATACAGGCCAGATTGAGATTGGAACATGCCAGACTGAAGTTAGAACATGCCAGACAGAGGTTGGAACAAGCCAGACTGAGGTTGGAACAGGCAGGCCAGACTGAGGTTGGAACAGGCCAGACTAAGGTTGGAACATGCCAGACAGAGGTTGGAACATGCCAGACTGAGGTTGGAACAGGCCACACTGAGGTTAGAATAGGCCAGACTGAGGTTGGAACAGGCCAGACTGAGGTTGGAACAGGCCAGACTGAGGTTGGAACAGGCCAGACTGAGGTTGGAACAGGCCAGACTGAGGTTGGAACAGGCCAGACTGAGGTTGGAACAGGCAGGCCTGACAGAGGTTGGAACATGCCAAACTGTGGTTGGAACAGGCCAGACTGAGGTTGGAACAGGCCAGACTGAGGTTGGAACAGGCCAGACTGAGGTTGGAACAGGCCAGACTGAGGTTGGAACAGGCAGGCCTGACAGAGGTTGGAACATGCCAAACTGTGGTTGGAACAGGCCAGACTGAGGTTGGAACAGGCCAGACTGAGGTTGGAACAGGCCAGACTGAGGTTGGAACAGGCCAGACTGAGGTTGGAACAGGCCAGACTGAGGTTGGAACAGGCAGGCCTGACAGAGGTTGGAACATGCCAAACTGTGGTTGGAACAGGCCAGACTGAGGTTGGAACAGGCCAGACTGAGGTTGGAACAGGCCAAACTGAGGTTGGAACAGGCCAGACAGAGGTTGGAACAGGCCTGACAGAGGTTGGAACAGGCCAAACTGTGGTTGGAACAGGCCAGACTGAGGTTGGAACAGGCCAGACTGAGGTTGGAACAGGCCAGACTGAGGTTGGAACAGGCCAGACTGAGGTTGGAACAGGCCAGACTGAGGTTGGAACAGGCCAGACTGAGGTTGGAACAGGCCAGACAGAGGTTGGAACAGGCCAGACTGAGGTTGGAACAGGCCAGACTGAGGTTGGAACAGGCAGCCCTGACAGAGGTTGGTACAGGCCAGACAGAGGTTGGAACAGGCCAGACTGAGGTTGGAACAGGCCAGACAGAGGTTGGAACAGGCAGCCCAGACTGAGGTTGGTACAGGCTAGACTGAGGTTGGAACAGGCCAGACAGAGGTTGGAACAGCCCAGACAGAGGTTGGAACAGGCCAGACTGAGGTTGGAACAGGCCAGACTGAGGTTGGAACAGGCAGCCCTGACAGAGGTTGGTACAGGCCAGACTGAGGTTGGTACAGCCCAGACAGAGGTTGGAACAGGCCAGACTGAGGTTGGAACAGGCCAGACAGAGGTTGGTACAGGCAGCCCTGACAGAGGTTGGTACAGGCCAGACTGAGGTTGGAACAGGCCAGACTGAGGTTGGCACAGGCCAGACAGAGGCTGGAACAGGCAGCCCTGACAGAGGTTGGTATAGGCCAGATTGAGATTGGAACATGCCAGACTGAAGTTAGAACATGCCAGACTGAGGTTGGCACAGGCCAGACAGAGGCTGGAACAGGCTAGATTGCTTCACTGTTAGCAGCATGTTTTAGTGTTAGAGTACATGCTCAGCATTTTCTGGTGCCAGGTTGCAGTGACACATCTCCATGTTTCCAACATTACAAATTATAACAAATGTCAGCAAAGACCGTTGTGCCCTGTACTTAGTCTGAATCTGACACACTGACCCTCTCTATAGTGTGATGAAATGAGTCTTGTGATTCATATGTTATACTGTCCGTTTGTTAGGTCTGTTTTCAGTTGTCATCTTCAGCGATAGTATCCACAACATTACCACAGTTTCCCATTACTAGCGCTGTTTTATGTCCTTCACAATCCAGTTACAACGGGCAAGACTGATGGGAAAAGAGCACAGGAATAACAAAACAAAAAAAGAAGAAGAGGAAAGGCATGCTGCTCCTTCCTGGCCAACTGATCTTCATTCACTCTGAATGCTTGCATTCTTGTTATTTTTGCCATTTCATTCAGCTGAAAAGCTGTATGTTAGCCTCTTTGAGCATATGCTTTACAATAAGAACATCTTCCTCACAAATTATGGACCATAAATAACTGTCAAAGTCACTGACCTGGACCAAATCTCCTCCATCTTTGAGTATCTCATGGACAACTGCAGTCTTCAGTTCTTGATGAAGCATTCTGTTCTCCTCAACAACCTCGGCAAGTTTCATCCTAAGCATTGTCATTTCCTCCTAAAATATAAATACTGCACTGGACAAATGCATGCTCATGTATGAATGGCTGCTCTTTATCTGTACCAAATGTGACATGTATGAATGGCTGCTCTTTATCTGTACCAAATGTGACATGTATGAATGGCTGCTCTTTATCTGTACCAAATGTGACATGTATGAATGGCTGCTCTTTATCTGTACCAAATGTGACATGTATGAATGGCTGCTCTTTATCTGTACCTAATGTGACATGTATGAATGGCTGCTCTCTATCTGTAACAAATGTGACACGTATAAATGGCTGCTCTCTATCTGTACCAAATGTGACATGTATGAATGGCTGCTCTTTATCTGTACCAAATGTGACATGTATGAATGGCTGCTCTTTATCTGTACCAAATGTGACATGTATAAATGGCTGCTCTCTATCTGTACCAAATGTGACATGTATGAATGGCTGCTCTTTATCTGTACCAAATGTGACATGTATGAATGGCAGGTCTTTATCTGTACCAAATGTGACATGTATAAATGGCTGCTCTCTATCTGTACCAAATGTGACATGTATGAATGGCTGCTCTCTATCTGTACCAAATGTGACATGTATAAATGGCTGCTCTCTATCTGTACCAAATGTGACATGTATGAATGGCAGGTCTTTATCTGTACCAAATGTGACATGTATAAATGGCTGCTCTCTATCTGTACCAAATGTGACATGTATGAATGGCTGCTCTCTATCTGTACCAAATGTGACATGTATGAATGGCTGCTCTCTATCTGTACCAAATGTGACATGTATGAATGGCTGCTCTCTATCTGTACCAAATGTGACATGTATGAATGGCTGCTCTCTATCTGTACCAAATGTGACATATATGAATGGCTGCTCTCTATCTGTACCAAATGTGACATGTATGAATGGCTGCTCTGCTTCTGCTTGTCACTCATCTTACTAGTGAAGAACTAGCTGTTCTGCGGAGAGAGAAACTGAGCCATTTGGGAAAAACCCAGAGCAATGAAGTCGATCCTCACATCTTGACTTTACCTTTTAGATTTGCTATTTTTATATCAAAAACTGGAAAATCAGTCGATCAAGCTTTACATCTTCAATGAATGTTAGCTACAATGGATTTTCTAGCTTTCTAACTCTGGCTTTGGTTGAGCACTGTGATATATTGCTGTTCATCCATCTCTTGATGTCTTCTTTATACTACTATTTTTGCTTACCTTCTTAAGCTTTTCTTCAAATATGGGGGGGATGGGTGGTGTTGGGGTTGGCGGGGTGGGGGGGGGGGGGGGTTGAAATTTAACCCAAAAAAAACAAATTTACAAATAAGAATTAAACAAATAAAGGCTGACACTGTTGTGTCTATATACAGAAGAACAACTTTTTGATGTCATGACAGTTGTGATACAGATAATGATAATGTGTTTTAGCCAAAAAGATTAACACTTGAACAGAACAGACCAAGTCACAGTTTTTCGCTTACGCACTGGACACTGCAGACTCAATAAACACTCACATAAATTAGGTATGAGCCAAACAGCTCTCTGCCGGTGCCTTCGTGCTGAACAGACTCTAGAACATGTCCTGCAAGACTGTCCTCTCCTGGCAGAGCTGCGGAGCGATATATGGCAACACCCAGTAGAACTGACAACTAATCTTTGGGGAAACCTAAGAGACCTTGAAAAGACATCCCAGTTTATGACCCACAGTGGATTATGCGCATGACCAGAGATCGCTGAAGAAGATGAAGAAGCCAAAAAGATTCATTGTTATGCTTCATTATATGTTGACTATAGTAATGTTTCTGATGAGATACAGCAAAATAGACCAGTTTATGAGGTTTATTTAATGCCATTTTCTAGACTGAAGGATCAAAAAGTCAAACCTTAACATAACGAGACTCAGCCTCTAAGTGACTGGTGTAAACCGCTTGATTCTTGAGTAAAGTCGCAGCTTCTTCTGCTGATGGCAGTGCTTCCTGTCCCCTTGGCTGTTCGGGTTGAACATTTGAAGTCTACGATAAATAAAATAAAAAAACATGTTTACAAAAGTGACTGCTCTACATAGGTTATGGCCATAGTGATATATGGAGCCATAATGAAAAAAAGTAAGTAAACACATGGTGAAAATACTGGGTCATCAAGAATGACTGCTGGAATTGTATATTTACAACAACAACAACAACAACAACAACAGAGAGATACAGTTAGTACTTTAACTAATTCTTGGTAATCATTTTTGACGAGCCTGTACTTATCAAGATAGTGGTTTGAATTTGATTCCTAAAAGTACCAAAATTTACAATTTCAACCAGTAGAGTTATCAAATTATTGCTGGATAATGTTCTGGGAACAAAAGTGGTTACGAATCAAGGTGACAACTCTACCTCAGTGTGTGTGACCTAGAATATACGAAGGTCAAACACTTCAAAATTCAATAGCAGTATGTACCATGGGATTACAATTATCTATTAACATTCTTACAACATTCTTCCTCCTCTGGCCCTGTAAAACACATCATACAAGATTGTCATCTGTTGCTCATCCCCAAGAAGCCGCTAAACCAGCATTGTTGCATCAACCAGTCAAGCAGAGTTAATGGCATCGGTTCCATGTGAATCAGCAGTGTTTAAGAGGATCTTGTACTAAAAATAGCATGAGGATTGGGAGGGGGAGGGGAGGTCAGGTGAATGTCTTTTTTAGTCTTCATAACATCCCAATTCCTTTTCAGCATTTAGTAGTTAAGAGTCAATGATCACCGTATGAGGCACCATAAGTATTTTTATTTAGGCCTGATGGAAAGAAATTGTTTAATTATCCCCTCCATTGTTTCTTTTCAAGAATGTTTTAAAATTTGTGTGCGATATGTGTGTGTTTTATTTTGGCGGAGTAGGCGGAGGGGTGTCTTTGAGCCTGAGGACTTACAGGCTGCATGTCTGGTGATGTCTCCCCGGACTGCCGGTTAGGATTCAATTTTTGCCCCCAACAGAAACAATCCACAACCTTACCGAGGGTTTGATATGAGAGCCCAGAATTCTTAACCCTACAGCCAGCCGCTCCGCAGATGAATATATTTAGTTAAATTACAACTGCTGGATGGCAGCTGAGACAACATGCCTGCCTGCTCATGTGTTCAAATCTGCATCAAGGCAGGAGTTTTTTGTTGTGTGATTAGTTTTACTCATGCTTTCAGTGTGACCTAGTCTACAACATGTACCAGGAAATGTCCTGGGAAGTAAAGATGACCATCATGATTTTGACCACATCACTCATTTAGTGCTGATTACCTAAAAATGAAGGATTAGCACCGTATATCCAATAAAGCACAAAGTATGGAAAATGATCCTTCGCCTTGTTCACTTTACAACTGTTGGGTGATGATCCCACAGTCTTCTTCTTCTTCATGTTCACCGGCTGTAAACTCTGGCAGAAAGTTCTGGTGGTTCGTCCACCTCCAGACTTTAGTCTTGTTGTCATGACAATGAAATTGTTCCAGAACTTGAGTGTAGTGTGCACATCTGTTTTACCTATCTGGCTTACTTGTATGCACTCTTGGGTAATTGCCTCTCAGGCAGAAACACTCCGACTTAGAAGGAAGTTTCCAATAAGTCGACTTCTATGACATGCCTGTTGGGGAGGCAGTGGGTCTGTTTTTGTTTTTCCCACAATGGGAGCCTCGGACCCACTTCAGGATATGCTATAGTGGTTAAAAAACGAGATTATAGTTCACAAAAATCATGTCATCACAGGTGGTGTTGAAAGGAGTCTCAGATGCACAAACACAGTAGCTTCGGAAAAATTTGCAAGCATACTTTTGTAGCCACCAAGTGCCGATTGGTTTATAAAAATATAGGTCTAGCACTATATTTCCAATACGCCTAAAGGCGTGGAAAAGGGACCTTTACCTTACTTACTTTTCAGTACCTGCTTACGGAGCTGAAACACCTATGGGTTTATCAATATTGCAACAGTTCCAGATGTGAGAAAACACTTTCCCCTGTGTGGACATTGTGGATCAAGCCAGAATGAGGGCCAATTCGAGGGTCAGTCCTACCGCCCCCCCCCCTAAAAGCCAAATTGACCGATAAATGTCTGCCAGTGTCTCTCTGCTAATGCCAAAGTCTAACGTCTGTACGATGAACCAACCGAAAGCTTGTCACTCTGGTCGTGAAGGTAGTAGGATAATTTATGTATGTAAATATATGACACTAAATCTCACAATACCTGTTGTAAGTTCGATTAAGTGCAGCAGGGGATGTCCGAGGCCTGGCGTCATGACCCAGGTCAGCCCACGTTCCAAGATTGTCTAGGAAATTAATGGGCCGAAACTATCGTCGACAAAGGACCTCTCTACTGATGATCGGTGGACCACTGCTATACATGCTTCCCTATGGAGTTCTTCTTATTCTTATAGAGCAATAGTTCCAGTTGTGAGAAGAAACTTTCTCCTGAGTGGCTTTGGCTTCTGAGGATTCTATTGGGGGGTGGGGGCGGGGCGGGGGGGGGGGGGGGGGGGGGGGCAGACGCACCCCCCCCCCCCTAAAAAGCATGTCATAATAGGTGACTGATTAGGGATTTGCTAAAATCAAAAGCTGGGCCAAATGGCGCAAATATCGCAGCCTTGTTGTAAACCACAACACAATGTGGTAATCATCCTTTTAATGGTGGTGAACGCAGAAGAAGAAGAAGAAAGAGGAGGAGGAGGAGAAGAAGAAGAAAAAGAAGAAGAAGTGGGAGAAAACATTTAAACACGTATCAAACAGTAACCTTATTGTGCATAGACAACATATTTCGAAGCTGGATAGCGGCGCTGGAATCCTGGGCTGGCCGCAGCTTTTCATCTTCCCAAGTCAGAATTCTTGGATGAACTGTCCTCGTGAGCTGTGATTTACCATCTCCACTACCCACATAACCTGACCTATGAGAGGCTGCTTCCAGGCTGTTTTTCAGCTCATCCAGGCTTTCATTAGCTCGTTCTTTGTGGGGGAAAATAATACAAATAAAGATTTCAGCATAATGAACGCAGTGTGTGCCTATCCACTCATCTTCTTCTGCTGTTTGTCTCTTAATGGAGCAAACATAAGTCCTCAAATAGCTCACAGGAAGCTGCCTTCAGACCTATTCATGATTGGCTGATTGATTTTGCACCTAGTTTTCTATGGGATAGGGTAGATGTTTCCACACCAACCGTTCTTAAACTCTCTCTCTCTCTCTGTCCATCTCTCTCTAGAGTATTTTAGAAACAGCAAATATATACCCTAAATTTCTTATAATCACTACGGTTTACTGTAGTTAAAAATGTGCACATTCCAGTGCTGGTATTTAATTTTTAGCTGCTGTTGATAATGTTTACTGTTACTTGATGTATGAATGAAATGATGTAAAAAAGGAGGGAGACCAGAAGGGCAGAATGTTAGATGGGCCTGCATCACCAATTCCTAACCATCTGAAAATAAAGTTTGTTTGTTCTCTCCGCCTGTCTCTCAGTCTCTCTCTTTGCCTCTGTGTCTCAAGTGGCATGACAGGTCAAAATGTTTCTATTCTTTGCTTCCAGGACCACTTAGCTACGTGCTATTTCGTTAACGATTACTAATTCTAGACTGGTGACTGTGCGAGATAGTGAACCATGATCACCCAGGCATATTGCATGCTACTTGATGATAAATAAATAATTTACTTTTCTTCTTCTTTTCATAATCGCTGCCAAGGGTTTTCAGATGAGGCCACAGGCCACCACGAAGGTTGTAGTGCGACACATGTCCTCCACTGATCCATACAGTCTGGTTACCACCAGAATGCCAAAAGGCCAGACCTGGGATATCTCTGTTGCATGAAGAGAGCATGTCTGCAATATGTGTTCAATATCCTGGGGTGCTTGTCCACACAGGCAGTTCTGAATCCCTAATCCTAAATTTCTTGTGCACATGTGCACAGGACAGAGGCGTGTTGTGTCCAATAAACAATCTAAATATAACTGTTTTGTTTGTTTGAGGAAATTGTCTTTTCTCAACTGCTTCTGTTTCATGTTGAGTTGAGTTAAGTTGAGTCAAGAACTGAGATCACAGCGCTCAGGGCATTTGCATGCATGCTCCATCTTCAGCAGCCAGCGCAGAGTTCAGAGTTCCAATACTGATGGTACCAGTCACAATCTGGTTAAAAGTCTGTCTTGTCTTTCCTCTGAGTGTAGTGAGCCAGCCAGACCCTCTGGTTACACCCAGGTGCCTCATTCTCTCCAGGCCATTATAGTCTTCTTTCTCGACTGATTCCGTTGCTTGTTCCCAAAGAGCCTTGACCACATCTGCCTGGTCATGTATCAATTCACCACCCAGTGGTGCAGGTCCAGCCAATCTGTCTGCCTGTTCATTACAGACCATGCCGGTATGGCCAGGAGAAAAGATCTTCTGTTTCATTTAACCACCATATAAACCTAGTGGTATTTGAACCCCCCTCCCCCACAGTGAGTTTTTTTAAAACTTATTTGAGCTCCTAGGTAAACCAGCCTATATAGGGAACCACTAATGTTCTGGGAACCAAAGGCAGTAGACATGATTCTGACATCTCTATGTAAATATAAACTGGGATACAACAATTATGAATCCAGCATTGTATGCCCAATTATAGCAATAGTATACAGATTTTTCAAGCAACATAAGACTGGGACTATCAACCGCGGGATTCTGATGTATATGTTGAAGGGGCAATATGAGCACCTATGGATGTGTCAGGAGTGCTATGAAGATAATCGAACACAACTCAGTTTACACACTAGGGTGTGGACAAAATATTTACAAAGCCCATTTTATCTCAGCTGCTACTTTATCATTCGCTTATAAGTGTATTTTATCTCCTTTAACTCATTCATGCTCAATCAACGCAGTGTGCCATGAACGAGAAATTCTAATTTGCCCAAACAGCTCACTCTGCATCAATTATATATCCCTCATATATACTGATCCACATGGAGACATTCCTATTTGCCTAACAGGATAGAATAAAGCAACAGGACAGAATAAAGAGACCCTACAAAATGTAATCTGAAAGTATATAGTTCATGCCTCTGTGTCATCATCATCATACATCACCTCTGCCGTTAAGCCTGTGGGGAGGAAAAATTTGCGATCCAGTGCATGCTGGCTGCCACTGGCTATTGTCATGCCGTGAAGGCACAGAGTGTCTTTAATGTTGTCGATAAATGTTTTCCGCGACCATTCTCTAGCTCTTGTAGCTGATCTTCTGAGATGACCAACCACCTGATCTGCTGTTTCTCAATGAATATAATACAAGGTGTCGTTCCCACAATGTGTCTGATGGTATTATTATTCACTCGACATGGCTAGGTTGGCTGCTTTTCTCAGGCATCTCATCTCGCAGGTGGTGATTCTGCATATATGGGCTTTAGATAGTGTCCATGTTTAGCACTGGTAGCTTCTGTTTCAATTATAGAATTATCAATAAGCCTAGATATATATTTGCAACGGATTTGGCTTTTTTCTGACGGTAAAAGCAACAGTGCGCAGTACTAGAACCGTTATTATGTATCTTTTCTCAGCCTTACTGTAAAAGACACTATGTGGTGAGTACCGGCACCTTTCTGTCTAGAAAAATCAAAAAGCTCTGACAATATGAAAATGAACAAAAACTATTTCAACAACTTTGCAACAAGCTCTTTTTCAACTTTCAATCAAATAAAAAAGCCAAGCATCTGTTGTAAATTGGTTTAATGTTGCTAGTTACTGTTTCAAAAGTAATAGGCAGTTGCAGTTTAATATAATGTGCATTCGTTAGTTAACGTACCTCTAACAGAATGTTCATAATCTTTGTGTTCTCCGCCCTGAGCGTCGCTATACTGTCTGAAGTAGTACATGACTGATCCCCTTGCAACCGACCGCCGTCTGCTCTGTTGTCGTATCTAGGACTCCATCTTGTCGTTCACATGGCCAGTGTTTTACCGCAAGAGATACAACTTGCATTTAAAAGTGTTTAAAAAACACACTTTATACTTATGAAAGATGCATTACGAATGCAATAAAAATATCACTTGCTTTAAAGAATTTAATTTATTATCTATGAGTAAACTCATAGGGTAAACGAAGTAATTTATTTGTAAGTTTGAAATATGATATTCAAATCCCTAACAGGTCACTCGGTACCATTCATTGGGAGTTGGAAGGGGAGCAGTAGACAATATAGATCTCAGTCATGGAGAAGATTACAGATGTGACTGTTGGACCCTGTGAATGTTCCAAGTATATCAAACCAAAACGAATTCATTACAAACAGGTGAGAAAATTTAATAATGATTTAATTAGGGATTTAATGAACAGCATGATTTGTAGAATGACTTAGTTTCATTACCTAAATTCGAATTCGTAGACGTATGTTTAGAAGGGAGCAAAATTTAAAGTGAAAACAAAGTTTAGGAAAGTCAGGAAACTAAGTAGATAAACAACAGATAGCCTGTAGTTAGCTTTAAATGAATTATTCTTCAAATACGATTTTCTAACACACGCACACACACACACACGCACACACACACAGATCTATATATATATAGCAATAGATGTTTCGTCCTTTTTAGGACGAAAATGTTTGTTATTTGAAGCCCCACCCTGTGGTTTTTGCCAGGGGCCGCAATATAGGCAGGCCATGGATGTGGCCAATTGCCTGAACGCGGTTTCTGGGACCTCTCCACGGTGATCCTCACACCCATGGTGGCACTCTGTGTCATCGGGGTTTGTCGCTTGTGTGATGTCCTGGTGGGGTAGAAAGTCAGTCAGTCAGTTATCCTCCGAATAACCGTCCCACATTATCAAGGCTGAAAATATACCCTAACAGGGCCTCAGTCACATGTAAATTGCGGACTTCCAGCGACCTAAATTGCGAACTTCCTGCGACTACCGCCACCGCTGAGAGTATCTCCTATGCCACTATGCGCAACGTGGAGCGGGGCTAAACTAGGTGGCTGGGACTCTCGAGCTACTACATCTCCTGCAGCTTCCTTCATTTTATTTGCTCGTGAGTCCCAGCCATTTAGTTTTGCCCTGCTCCATGCCGCTATGCGAGGCATGGGAGATACTCTCGGCGGTAGTCAATGGAAGTCCGTAATTTACATTGACAGAGGCCCTGTTAGGGTATATTATCGGCCTCGATAATTTGGGACCGTTATTCGGAGGATAGCCTAATAATATATTTGGAATGCATGGGGCTCTTGACTCATTTTACACCCTGTTCCTTTCATCACAGTGTGTCTAAAAAGGTGCCTGTACTCACCACATTCAAAAGAGCAGCTTTAAAGATGGCTAGGTGGCTGCTGTCCATGTAGCATTCGTATTAACAGTGCAAAGATAAAACAGACTCCTGAACTCAAACAAACTGGGACTATGTCCACTGAAAATATACTTTTTCTTGTTCACCGGCTGTGAGCTGCGGCGGAAAGTCCTGGTTGTTCATCCATTTGGACTTCTGGCTTTGTTCCAGGACCTGAGTTTTGCGTATACATTCGTTTTACTGTGTGCCCTGCCTCTTTGGGGAAAGATGGCGATTCAATCTCTAGGACGACTGTGGCCAATGTTTCATGGGAAATGATGTTGCCTCATTTGTGTGGTATCCTCTTCGGCCCTTTATCTACATGTTGCCCCCAGAGAACCCCATTAGGGCAACCATTGTAGACTGGGCAGCCCTCAAGGGAAGGCAGGGCCAGATGATGGGCATTCCCCGCCTTTCAAGGAGGCTTCCATAAATGCGGAGCTGACACATAGCGCTCTGATTCAGGGCTCCATCAGGACATGCCGCAGGAGTCTTGCATAAGGTTCTGTAAAACCAGCACATAGAAGGCTGGCACCATGGATGAGGTACAGAGTATATCCTTATACAAATCACAAGGGACTTAACTTTCCCTCTCACCTGGGACCAAAATCACAGCGCCACAGAAAATATACTGTTTGACGAGATTATAAAAATAGATGTCAGAAAGGTCGGCAGGCAGTCGATGGGTGGTCAGTATCAAGCTGGCCACTTTTACTTCCTAAAACATCTTCTGGTAACCAGATAGGGTAGGTAGATTAAGGAGCTCAAGTAAGTGTTTTGTAAATCTGTCAAATCAAATACATGACACCTGGGTCAGCAGGCAAGAGACTCTTGCAAATATTGAGGTTAAATACTGACCTATCAGGCTTCAAGAGTTGATACGTTGACTGTTTTCAGAATGGTGTGGAAAAAATATGGGATGCCATGAAGGTACATGACGGGTAAGAATGTTTATTAATTGTAGTCATTTTATAATTAGTTTGAGTTTGTTTTACATGCAGTCTTACTAAAAATGTAGTGTAAGTGTAAAGATAACTGCAGCTCAGTATAAAGCATAAAACAGATGGCTGTTTTAAGGAATAAACTTAGTAAAAGTAAAGGACCCTTATTATGTCAGTGGCACAAAGGGCATTTGATGTTAGACTCATATCTTTATAGACCAATCGACACTCAGCGCCTTTACTTTCCAGGACATTACCGGGTACCCGTTTTAGGCCAGGTGGACCTGTAGCCAAGATATATTGTGAAAATAAATCTGTGTGTGGATTTGAACTCACACCTTCAGGCCAGCCGTCTTTGCGCCCCTTCCTATAATGTGCTTCCATGGCCTGAAAGGAAAGCCAAGAACTGACAGTGCATTTTGTAAGAAGCATGTGAAGAAGATTGGCCTGAGGTTGGCTACATCATCTTGTAGGAAACATTAACTTCACACTCCAGTCACCAATGCTGAACTGAGAGGTGAAAGGCAGAAGAAGAAAAGAAGAGATACAGAACTGAGAAGGAAAGATGACTTTTATAGAAGGTGGTAAAAGAGTATCCTTTACGTACCATATTGCATGCTAATAAGTAAAGAATTAACAACTACAGTATTTTCACACTTTTGCATATAACTGTAGAAAAGGAGCAGTGGAAGATCTATATGTCTGATATGTTCCTGGAAGATCTATATGTCTGATATGTTCCTGGAAGATCTATATGACTGATATATTCCTGGAAGATCTTTACGTCTGATATATTCCTAGAAGATCTATACGTCTGCTATGTTCCTGGAAGATCTATTATGTATGATATGTTCCTGGAAGATCTATAAATCTGATATGTTCCTGGAAGATCCATGTGTCTGATATGTTCCTGGAAGATCCATATGTCTGCTATATTCCTGGAAGATATATATGTCTGCTGTGTTCCTGGAAGATCTAAACTCTATAGTTCTCTCTGGGTTTTTGATTGTCTTCTTCTTCTTAAGCCGTCTGAGCCCTTGAGGTGTACTGATTGCATCAAATATTACCTATCTCCATTCATCTCTGTCTTGGTCTTGAAATGATGAAGTGTCTACAACTCTGTGAAGAAACATGTGTAATATGCCTTTCTGCAGTTGTAAAGCTCCAGTACTAAAATGTGCACCCTGTTGGTTTCTCATCTTAAAGTGAAAAGGAGCTCCTCAATACAGTCCCCATGGAGATAGTATATAGGTACCAGGTCAGAGAAAGAGTCTCTACTCCCTCTCTTAGATAGGTGCAAGATAGGTGCAATCCTATCTTAGGGCTTAGAGGTATCTGTCTTAAAGTATTAACTCTGTTAGGCAACTCACTATTAGGTCATTAGTTACACTTTGTATAGTACACATTTCTGTACTTGTCTGTCCTATTCTTCTTTTATGTTAAAACATCTTGTGTTTATATCATTTTGCTAACCTCTTGTACTTCATTCATTACTATAATGCCTTCTGTGGCAAAGCTGTATGAGTCTGTATGAAAGCATTCGTGCTACAAGACTACAGAATTGTTTCTCTAATTTACAAAAAAAAACCTGACTGAAAAAGCTCAGTCTTCTAGAGAATTCACCTGCCAGACAACCAGTTATCAGTTTCTTTGTTGTTTCACAGAGTGGCATGTCTTTTGTTTAATACAACAAGAAGGGTTTTCATTTTTGTGCGACAGTTCAGACCAGGTCAGTAAATTTATTTTTACATTTCATCTTTTTTTTTTTTTAAATAAATGTATGTGCTGATCAAAGTTATAATTTTGAGAGCATGCCTCTTTCCTGTAGCAACATACAGATGTGAGTCATGGACTATCTCCCAGTCCTTGAGGAAGAAAACAGGCTTGTGAGCTGAAATTCTTCATAAAGATTCACAGAATACCATGGACAAAGAAGAAAAAAAATATGACATTCTAAAAGATCTAAACATCCAAGGAAGATTGGCTAGTAAACAGCATCTTGTCTTGGAAGCTAAATATTTTTGCCATATCAAGCGCCACCACGGGTAGGAAAAAATAATAGCAGAAATAATGATACCAGGAAGGAAGAGCAGGGGCTGATCAACACGAAGATGGGCACAGGACACACATGACTCCTTTAATTTGACAGACAGTGAGCGTGGTGAGAGACCGAGTTTCTTTTAGGCAGAGCGAGGTGAGAGACCATTTCTTTTAGGCAGAGTGAGGTGAGAGATCGAGTTTCTTTTAGACAAAGCGAGGTGAAAGATCGAGTTTCTTTTAGGCAGATTGTGATGAGAGCGACGTTTTGCCAAAGTCCTGCTACCTGATAATTAATTGCTTCATGCTTGGATGCACAAAAAATACAGCATGCAGAGCAATGCTTTACCTCCTTGACCTTCCAACCATGGAAGTGAGAACAGATCTGTCGAGCAAGTGCGTATCTACATATCAGTACTGATATACACCATCCATTGCACAGTGAGATTCGCAGGTTGAAAAGAGGAAAATCCTGGGTGGGTCAGGCTGAGGACATTATTCAACAAGTTTGTTCAATTGAGGACATAGAACCTGGTGAGGAATGGATATGAGTGCCAGCAGAGTTGGGTATATCCTTTTCAAGCAAGGAGGCAAATTTTTTGCTTCTGCCGGACAGTGGCCGATGCATTTTTGCTCCATTTGTAGACTGAATATAGTTTCGTCGCCCAGCTTCTGAGTTGAATGCATGGCGTGACCCTGTAAGCTGCGGATTGCATTTGGAATGTTTTTTCGACTGTGACCAACGTGGTGTGAATTGTAGATTCATAAAATGGCGCGATGCCTGTCGTGCAATGCTGGCGGGGCCCGTATTAAAATTGATCGCGTGGGCAACTGCTGATCTGTTGGCAACAAGTTCTGCTATCATCAATGATGAACTGCATTTCTAATGTTGGACTGTTTGTGTTAGCACTTCGGATGGCTACCATATGCTTTAATGCGAGTGTATGCTAGATATGCTGAGACAGCAGTCTGTCAATCTTTCCACAAGGGACTGTGATAAACATTTTGGGTGTTTTTCGCTGGCACAGGAGCGGAGCAAAGATGGGGCGACCCGTTTGCTATGAAGCTGAAACTAAGACTACCAGACTACCAGATATCCTTTTCAGTTTGCATAAAACTGGGTAGAGATTGCAAACAAGGCCTGTTGGTGGTTAAAGCAAAAGTTCAAACCATAATTCTTGAAAATTCTGCTGATGGAGGTGCAGTTATCTACACTGACAGATCCGTCATTCAACACATACATTTCATCAGCTTTCACGGTTCTGGTTCAAGGGAAAACTGTAAAAGAAGAAAACAGGGGTTTTGTCTCAGCTACAAGTTTGACTATGGAGTTGATGGCACTAACTAAAGCAATGATGTTGCTAGAGACACAGCAGTTTTCCCATGCGTGCTTTCTAAGTGATTCCATGAGCTTGCTTAAAAAGATAGAGACAGGATGCATTCGAAGAAAATGGTTGAAGTCGCTGATGAAATCTCATCTCAAAGGAATAAGTTTCATTTTTGTGCCAGGACATTCTGGGGTAAGAGGGAATGAATGAGCAGACTGCCTTCCTGGCAGGGCCATGGTAGGTACAGGAAAATCAATGGACCGAGCCGACATTCTCAGTGTTCTCAAGGAGGCAGGACACGAAGAGATTCAGGAGATGACCTTGAATCGGCAACACTCAAAAGACTACAAGAACTTCAGGTCAAAAGAGGTGTGGCCAAACATGAACTCAATACAGGTAGTAAAAGTAGTAAACCAACATAGAACAGGTGTTATCAGTCACCATACGCTGGGGGATATATTGAAGATGGGATCTGAGCGCTTATGGACTGGACTTGTACTATATGCAATGATAATAATCGTTTGATTAACTATTAACTATTTGCTTCATGTATTTGCAAGGGCCATAACAGACTAGCCATAACAGTAATCACTCATTAAGAAATATGGATACTATCACTGAATGTCTATGGGGCACAGAAAAACAGTGGATGATAAATAAGACCTCTACAGTTCTGCCCAGGTTTTGAAGTTTGGAGAGGAAGAATTTTATTCCCAAAGGACAATATAACACTTTCATCTGGAAAGATACCAACAAAAACAGTTATCAATACAGTATTACTAGCTTTAAGTGAGTGAATGACTTGGTTCTTCTTCTTCTGTTTTTGCTCTTAAAAGTGATGTTGGCATGCTTTGTGGTTCACAGCTGGGCTATGATATCTCTACCTTTCAGCCTAGCACATCCAGTTTCAGAAAGCCCTTAATTATTCACTTTTTATGACATATTTTTACGGGGAGCAGTTGGTCTATCCCCTCCTCCCCACTAACCCATTCAAAAATGGAGCTCCGGAACCCACACATGAATGACTTAAGAATTGTTTCACTTTGTTTAGTTTTTTCCCCACACATTCTCTGTCCCTTTGCATTCCATCAAAGAGTTTCAATGCTCATGGTGGTAGTGACAACCTGTGTGATAGTCTGCATCCTTACCTCTGCATATTGAGTGATTCAAAACCCTTTACTCACTCTTACTAAATCAGTCTGACTAGTTATGGATACTTTGTTCTGTGGCACTATCCACTTGATCCCAAAGAACCGCCACCATGTTTGCTGTTGTTAAACTTCACAGTGTTTGCTGTTGCCATACTTCACCATGTTTGCTGTTGCTAAACTTCACAGTGTTTGCTGTTGCTAAACTTCACCATGTTTGCTGTTGCCATACTTCACCATGTTTGCTGTTGCTAAACTTCACCATGTTTGCTGTTGCTAAACTTCACAGTGTTTGCTGTTGCTAAACTTCACCATGTTTGCTGTTGCTAAACTTCACAGTGTTTGCTGTTGCTAAACTTCACCATGTTTGCTGTTGCCATACTTCACCATGTTTGCTGTTGCTAAACTTCACCATGTTTGCTGTTGCTAAACTTCACAGTGTTTGCTGTTGCCATACTTCACCATGTTTGCTGTTGCCATACTTCACCATGTTTGCTGTTGCTAAACTTCACCATGTTTGCTGTTGCTAAACTTCACAGTGTTTGCTGTTGCTAAACTTCACAGTGTTTGCTGTTGCTAAACTTCACCGTGTTTGCTGTTGCTAAACTTCACCGTGTTTGCTGTTGCTAAACTTCACAGTGTTTGCTGTTGCTAAACTTCACCATGTTTGCTGTTGCCATACTTCACCATATTTGCTGTTGCTAAACTTCACAGTGTTTGCTGTTGCTAAACTTCACCATGTTTGCTGTTGCCATACTTCACCATGTTTGCTGTTGCTAAACTATCTTTAATGAATCATCCTGAGCTAGTTGCCACACAAAGATCCTCTTTGTTTCCAGCAATTTACATCAACAGTGTGGCTACAGAAGTCAGAGATGGAGTAGAGACAGTTGACACCAACAAGTATCCAGCATCTTTGGGGATGACGATAGAACTCTGCGCTGGGATCATTGATCGGGACGAGCCTCCTCAGAATATTGCTAAAAGTGAAATATCAGAGGAATGTGGTTATGATGTTCCGCTGGAGCATATAAGAAAAGTGACATCTTGCAGGTGAGTGGATTTAGACAGGTACAAACAAAATTTGCTTGCTTATCCTTTACAGGACATTACTTTTCTCCCTAGGGGACATCTGCTTGATCTGTTGCTGGTGTCTTCAGTAAATTTGTCTTTTCCTAACTCATTTGTAGTCCACCCTCTGCTGTTATATTTGCTAAATCATCAGTTTTCCTTTGCTGATTTTACTTAGCAGAACAGTATCATCAGCAAAATCAAGATCTTCCAACTGTGTGTTCTTCATCCAGTCAGTGTTTCCAATACAACATACCCAGTAAATGGTTATGCCAAATAACAGGGGAGATAAAATACATCCCTGTATCACTCCAGTGTCATCTTCAAAGCAATCACTTAAACCATCATCTGTTTGCACTATGCACTCTGAACCTTCATTCATTGTCTTAATATTTTTTTTTCCCATTGGTATACCATAGCATTCCAAAATTCCAGATAGTGATGTTCTGTGTAAAATATCAAAAGCCTTCTTAAAGTCAATGAAATTTATAATAAAGGGGTTGTTGTTTTTCAATAAATTCCTCAAAAATCATTTTTTGAATGAGTATTTGATCAAGCAGCTTATTCTACTTAGAAAACCTGCTTGTTCCTCTCTCAGGATTTTATCCACTACCCATGTAATTCTATTAAGAATTATTGTTAGTAATTCCTCTCCAGTTGTTACAGTCAGTAAAATTATCTTTCTTTGGAATTTTAGCAATCATTCCTTTCTTCCACTGATCTGGGATTTTTTTTCATCTGCCCATATTCTGTTAAACAAATCTTTCCTTCAGTTTATGACTACACCATCTGCCGTCGTGAACATTTCTGCGGTAATATCATCATCTGCCGTTGTGAACATTTCTGCGGTAATATCATCATCTGCTGTCTTGAACATTTCTGCGGTAATATCATCATCTGCTGTCTTGAACATTTCTGCGGTAATATCATCATCTGCCGTCGTGAACATTTCTGCGGTAATATCATCATCTGCTGTCTTGAACATTTCTGCGGTAATATCATCATCTGCCGTCGTGAACATTTCTGCGGTAATATCATCATCTGCTGTCGTGAACATTTCTGCGGTAATATCATCATCTGCCGTCGTGAACATTTCTGCGGTAATATCATCATCTGCTGTCTTGAACATTTCTGCGGTAATATCATCATCTGCTGTCTTGAACATTTCTGCGGTAATATCATCATCTGCCGTCGTGAACATTTCTGCTGTAATATCATCATCTGCTGTCTTGAACATTTCTGCGGTAATATCATCATCTGCTGTCTTGAACATTTCTGCGGTAATATCATCATCTGCTGTCTTGAACATTTCTGCGGTAATATCATCATCTGCTGTCTTGAACATTTCTGCGGTAATATCATCATCTGCTGTCTTATTGTTGTCAAATGGATTGATTGCCTGCCTGATTTTCATGCCATTTATCTGTCCTACATTTATTGGTAATAAGGCCTCTTCATCAAAATTCATTGGTTCTTGTGGACTAGGTATGTTTAATATATCTTGGAAGTTTTCTGCCCATCTCTTTTTCTGCTGAGTATCAGATGTTCGCATTGTACCATCCTGACTTTTAATGGGACCAGCCTGCAGTTTCAAAGTACAAGTTAGCTGTTTTAGCGTATTGCGTAGTATTTTACTGTTTCCACTCTTAGCTGCTTGTTCTCCATCTTCAGCTAATCTTTTAACCTATGCTCTCTTATCTCGCCTTGCACAACTTTGGATTTGTAATCTTTCTTGTAATCTTCTTTAGCCCTGATTTCTTGTTCCACTGTTTTAGCATTGCATATAGCAAGCTTCAGTGCCTTTCTTTGCTTTATACACTGGCTTTTGTCATCACTTATCCAGGGTTTTCTGTCATGTCTCTTTAGTCCAGCACTAATCCTTGCTGCTTCTAAAATTGTGGTCTTTACATCATTCTAGTTTCTTTCAGTACTCTGATCTCCCTCTACTTCAAGTGCTTCAAATCTGTTTTTCAGATTTTATGGATTTATGTATGGTGTTACCTTTCTTAACAATATCCTTACCCTGATTGGTGTATGGTGTTACCTTTCTTAACAATATCCTTACCCTAATTGGTGTATGGTGTTACCTTTCTTAACAATATCCTTACCCTAACTGATGTATGATATTACCTTTCTTAACAACATCCTTACCCTGATTGGTGTATATTACCTTTCTTAACAATATCCTTACCCTGATTAGTGTATGGTGTTACCTTTCTTAACAGTATCCTTACACTGATTAGTGTATGGTGTTACCTTTCTCAACAATATCCTAACTGGCATGGGTCTGCGGGATAAACCTGGCTACTGTTACAGGTGCCCTGATTATTATAACTTCTATGGAGATCAAACAGGGTATCTGGGATCTGCCTTGTTGGTCTGCCATACAGACTGAGATTGTTAAAAACCATTAGGTAGCAGTTCAGTGTGAACAAACTGATTGATTAATACTTTTCTTAATTAATAACTAAGGTATTTATTGCCATGAAGCCTTCCTTAGTCTCTTCCTCTTTGCGATTACTGGCTGTAAACGCCGGCGGAAAGTTGTGGGTGTTTGCCACCTCCACAGTCAAACATTAGTGTTGTGCACATCCGTTTCACACATGTGGCTTATTTGTATACGTACTGTTGGTTACTTACCTCTCAGGCAGAGGTACTCTGACTTTAAAGGATGCCCATAGTTGATTTTCTCCACACTGGGGCCCCAGAATCCACAAAGGGAGGTGCCTCCCATAGTACTGTGGCAAGTAATAACCAATCTCTTCCATGTTACAGTAACCTCCTTCTTGTAGTATGCTTCATGTTCTGTTCCTCTTTTCACTTTCACACAGAAGTGGAGTTGGAACCGCTGGAGGCACACTTCACATCTTCTACGCTGAGGTCACCGATGAGATGAAGGTTGGACCAGGGGGAGGCAATCCACACGAAGGGGAGATGATCGAGGTTGTTGAGATGTCTATAGAGGAGGGGAGGAAACTTATACTTGATGAAACAGTTAACAGAGTGCACGGGTTGTTATTTGCCTTGCTCTGGTTCTTTGAAAATATATCCTACAAGGATTCCTAGGGCTTCTGAATGTGAACGGTACAACAGTCTGCTAATTAACATGGGGAACAGGGTGTTCTTTGTCTGACCGTCTCTTTCACTCATCTATTCTTGCTCTCTTTATCTCTATTTATCTCTTATTCTCTCACTCTCTTTATCTCTCTCTTACTCTTGGCTCATGATTGATTATTATAATTTGTAACTAATTTAGTCAGTAATCTGATTCTGCTGATTAACAACATAGGGAAAAATGAATGTCCTCCCATTCTATCTAACTCTCTGCCACTCTGCCTGTCTTTCTTATGCACACACACACACACACACACACAAATATAAACACATACAGTGGTTTAGTATCGTTTGTAACTGATGAAAACCAATAATCTGATGGCTCTGTATGGTTGCATACTGTTAGGATGTTTTACCATTAACAGGTGAGATTTCCCACTCCCTTCCTCAATACTGTTCCTATACAGATGTCTGTTCTTGTGAACATTTTGCCAAACTCTATCGTAACAAATCAGCCACTACTAGGAAGTCCACCAGAGCACTGACCTCTGTAGATTAACCAGAGCACTGACCTCTGTAGATTAACCAGAGCACTGACATCAGTAGATAAACCAAAACACTGACATCTGTAGATTAATCAGAGCAATGATCTCTGTAGATTAACCAGAGCACTGACATCAGTAGATAAACAAAAACACTGACCCCTGTAGATTAACCAGAGCAGTGACCTCTGTAGATTAACCAGAGCAGTGACCTCTATAGATTAACCAGAATATTGACCTCTGTAGATTAACCAGAGCAGTGACCTCTGTAGATTAACCAGAGCAGTGACCTCTATAGATTAACCAGAATATTGACCTCTGTAGATTAACCAGAGCACTGACCTCTGTAGATTAACCAGAGCAGTGACCTCTATAGATTAACCAGAATATTGACCTCTGTAGATTAACCAGAATATTGACCTCTGTAGATTAACCAGAATATTGACCTCTGTAGATTAACCAGAATATTGACCTCTTGTGTGTAAATGAGTATGAGACTGGTTGGTATTATTTTCTTTCACTGAAATTTCATATGTAACCATTTTAGAATTTATGTTCACATAAAATGATGTTATTCGTTACACATAACTTGTTTCACATTAAATCAGTTTTGTAACAAAGAATATGACTTGCATAGATTTTGTTTGATGAATTGTGACACAAGAACAGTTTACAGGTAGAATTTATGTAAAAAGACTTTTTTCCCCCATGTCATTAAGCATATTGAGCATCGAGACCTAGATCTATTTTTTATAGAATAATCTGCACCCGGCTGATGATGTGGTCAGGATCATGTCAGCCACCTTTACTAACATGTTACCTGGACCCAATTTTAGGCTGGGTTGACCTGGAAGGCAAGATAATTTTTGGAAATGTCAAGCTCAATGCAGATTTGAACCTAAAAACTTCTAACCCGAGGCAAGCAAGAAAGCATGTGGCACAGGCTTATTTCTAGCTGATAGTGTTTGCATCCCAACTTAAATGGTCAAATAGGCTGATGTGGATGCCATCTCATACAATTCTGTGATATGTCAGTCATTCCTTATGATTCTCACAACATAGTAGCTGATTGCCCACCGAGAGCATCACACAAGGCAAGACAATCCATTGGTCTAGCTACAACCACCAGGTATTTACGAAACACCTGCATTTCTGAATCAAAGGATGGCATCGGAAATTGAGCCAACTTCAGAGCATGAGGCAGACAGTTTCAGTACTTCTGCATTCCTGAATCAAAGGATGAATGATATTTTCAGTACTTATGCATTCCTGAATCAAAGGATGGAGTCGGAAATTGAACAAACTTCAGAGCATGAGGCAAATAGTTTCAGTACTTCTCAGAGAGGCTATGTTTGGATTTGTGAACTATGAGAGCGATTTTGGCAGTACTTATAGGCAATCCTTTTAAAACTGATATTTTATTACGAGATTTTGCATAAAATAATTAACCCAGTTAAGGCTTAAAATGGGAGCTCTTTAGGCGGGGCAAGGGGAACTAGCATTTGAAATAAGGACAGGATACATCAGAGTCTATTGTAATGGAATGAGGGCCAACTGTCCTTACTGGTTTTTTATTTTGTTGCTATTATTTACCTCCACAATAGCATACATTCCTGGTAACGTTTGAATAAAGATGTAGAAACTGTCACCACTGTCTGTATTTACCACTTTTTAGGCAGTATAGAAAAAGGGGGGGGGGGGTGGGTGTCATGAGCCTGAGGAATTAGGGTCACATGGCTAGTGGTGTCACCACAGACTATGCAGGTTAAGGATGTTTAATTTTGCTCCTGACAGAAAAACTCGATCACCTTACTGGGGTAAAACTCAGTTCTCCTGCATGAGTGTTCAACATTGCAACCACTCGGCCAGCTGCTGCTCAAATGATAAAAAGGTATTGGGGGGGGGGGGAATAGCTGTCCCTGGAGAGGGCATACACTGAGAAAAACTGAAATAGTACACTGTGTATAACCAGAATTTGCTTGCTTTTGAACTCACCGGGGTGTAAGAAAACTTAGAACTGTGCCCATGTGGATAGCTACCCGATTCATTCATTCATTCAGTAGCATGTCCCTCGCGGAACCTCGCTGCCATAACAACCCTCCGGAAAACCTTCCTATCATGAGCAAGATGTCCTGCGTCTGATACACCCATCTGGAGATCATCTGCCACATCCTGCACCCATCTTCTCCTTGGCCTTCCTCTTCCTCTCTTCCCAGGCATATACCCCTCCATTATTGTTCTCTCTAGACTTCCATGACGTTTCAAGTGACCAAAATATTTCAATTTTCTTTGTTTTATTGTCTTTACTAGCCAACCCTCTTCAATATTCAGCTCTTGAAGTATGGATGCATTTGTTCTTTTCTTTACCCAAGATATTCTTAGAACTTGTCTGTAACATTTATATTCAAATGCATTTATGCGCTGTTCCGCTTGTTTAGTAAGTGTCCAGGTCTCACAGGCGTATGTTGCAATGGGAAAGATGCATGCTCTTAAAAATCTGACCTTTGTAATTCTATCTGTACAATTCCATAATTTATTCAGTTGTTTTAGTCTTTGAAGAGCAATTGATAGTCGCCGTTTAATTTCTTTCATTGTGTCACCATTGTTGGTAACCAGTGACCCAAGATATTCGAAATTTTCCACCACTTCCAATCTTTCCTCATTAACATATATTTCCTTCTCCATGGCAGATTACTGCAATTATGCCACAGACGTGCAGTAGGGAGATACCGGGTCTGGCCAGTTGGCATTCTGGTAACAAACAAGCTGTATGAAACAGTGAAGGGGATGTGTAGCACCACAGCCTTTATAGAAGCTTGTGGCCTTCTAATCATTGGCAAGAAAAGCGAAAAGAAGAAAGGACTCATTGGACAATATAATGTAAAGAAAACTAGACAGATATTAATAATACAGGAATGCTGCATGAGATGGCAAAAGATACAATTAACTGACATGAGCTGTACTCCAACAAAAAATAGTAGACAGAAGAAAACGTGTCTTCATTTATGGAAACAGAGAAAACAATAAAATATAAAAGTTCTGATGACAAATTAATGGAGAGGTGGAACTGATAAGAGACATAAAAAAGGAATATGTAAAAACACTGACCAAACTGAAGTTTAAATGACTAACAAAACACATATTGCAAGGGAAAAGTTAAAGGAAGTTGAACAAGATGCATAAAGCAATATTTATATGTATCAAACAATGGTATAAAAATATAGTTCTAGCCGGACATTCGTTTTCTTTTAGACGGTGCTTCATAATGTCGTGGTGCTGGGTTTAATCACAGCTGCAGTTGAGTTGATTCTGACAGCAGTATCGAGAATCGACCATTCAGAAAGCAATGGCAAACTCCTAAATGTAAATTAGTCTAGAAATATCACAACAGTCCAAAAACGCTGGGGTTGATTCTTCAACGTCCTGAAAAGGATGCACAACTAACCCCCGCCCCCCCCCCCCCCCCCCCCCCCTCCACCACCAAAAATATTTCTGTACACTAGTGAAATTCGGCCTTTGTACCTACTAGGTGAGAATAAGTAGCTGTCACATGCAACACAGTTAGAATTTGCTTGGCTTTGAGTGACAAGACAAAATCACAAGATGCTGTCTGCATCGATTGTAACTTTCTTCTTTATCTTCATCATTCTTCACGCAGTATGTGTGCGATATATACTTGCACTACCTACTATTGCAGATAAGCTCAAAGTTCCGCAAGCAAAGTCATATGTCAGTTGAGTTGAGATGATTCAAAAACCGACATCGCAGAATTCGGGGCATTCCCATAGGCGCTCCGTCCCCATCTTCAGCAGCCAGCTCAGAGTTCCAATACCAATGATGCCAGTAGCATTCTGGTTAAACGTCCGTCTTGCCTCTCCTCTGAGCGTAGAGCATCGGCCAGAATCCCTCGTCACTCCCCGCTGCATCACTCTCGCCAGACTGGTGATCCATTTGCTCTTCCGAATTATACACGCTCTCCCACGCAGCCCTAACCACATTTGCCTTATCATGCACCCGTATCCCACCAAGCTGTGCAGTCATATCTCAGAGTAGCCGCAGATAAGAAGCATCTCCTACATGAAGCCCTAGGTAGAGCTACAGGTCACAGACCTTACATTGGAAGATATTGGATGGCACAAGCTGAAGACACAATTAGACACGTGTGGAGGCTTGATACATTTGAGCGAGAAGAGGAATAGGTCAGTGTCCGAACGAGAATCAGACTTGTGGATGGTTCTTGTCACTTTAAGTCACGAGTGCAGAGACTGACCAGCTGGTGCTGCAGAATCATAAGGTGATGTGATTATCTTTACAGATGGCTCTGTGTTGCGAGGTAGACGAAGTGCATAGGTGTTCATAGCAAAAGTAAATGGACTTCGCTTAGTGCAACAAAACCTGGCTTATGATATCACAACGTCTAGTTTGAGAATAGAGGTGGAGACAGTCACTGCTGCCTTCCGCTGGCTTGCAATTAGCTGCACATACATGCCATGATTGTAACTGACTCACAAGTTGTGGTCTTTTCAGATACCCGACATTAATGTTTGCTGTCCTGGCAATTTGGTCAGGAATAGATTATGTAAGTCAAGCAGGCACGCTACCACAGGGAAAACATGGGCGAAGGACAACCCCTTCCCCCTCCCACCCCTGAAAAAAATATGAGGAGGAGTCTCCCAAGTTCCGGCGTCTATGTAGTCAAGTACTACAAAAGTGTTTTTTATATGTTTACATACTATCCAAACAGGCAGAGGAAAGAGTTTACAGCAGTCAGTTTTAGGAAATAACCAACCAATTAAACATCTAGGATATTTAAACTGTGCAATAAATCGTCATTCCGTTCCTAAAAACTCAACTATAGCCTTTCAATAGAGGCAAGGACGTCTTATTAGCCACCATGACTGCGTAAACTGCGCCGGAAAATTCTGGCTGTTTGTCCACTAATGTACTTTGGTCGTGTTCCAGAACTTGAGGTTTTCTTACACGTCGGCTTTTACAGATCTGGCTCATTTGTATTTAGACTGGTGGTTCCTGGCCTCTCATAGTACTGACATTCTTCTGTTTAGCATTCACCGACTGTAAACTCTGGCTGAAAATTCTGGCTGTTTGCCCACTTCTGAACTTTGATCTTGTTCCAGAACTTAGTTTTGCGTGAATATATACGTTTTAGTTTTACATATCATGCTTATCTGTATGCAGACTGCTGGTTTCTTGTCTCTTAGGCAGATGCACTTTTACTTTAAAGGATACACCCATTATCAGTCGCATTGTACGACGTGCTTGATGGATGGGGGGGGGGGGGGGTCTATACCCCGCCCCAAGATGAGGCCCCAGAACCCACACGAGATGGCTGAAATGATTTCTTTCGATTCCTTCTTCCAAGAAAAAAAGGTTAAAGGTTAAACAGGGAGACAACTCCGTTTGATGACACTTCCTGTTTGGATATGGCGGTATTATTGTATTATTGAGTAACAAGCCCTGTTACTCGACAATCGACATATGTTGTGCACCCTCTGTGTTCATTGTTTTAAAGTTCTTGAAGTCGCAAGGAACGGATGTACTCTTCATACGATGGACAATTTCGACGATTACGTCTCAGATGATGATGATAATGACACAAGGCACCAGTGTCGGCGGGACTGGAGACGGTTGAAAGCCGTGCAGTCGGAACTGGAGGACGTGGAATCTGTGGCACTAGACTCGCTTGTTGCAGCTCAAGATGGGGATGTTAACCCCGAGAATGACACTTTTTCGCGGCTGCAGCTTTTGCATGTGCTTGAGAAAAGGTAATTTTGTAGTCAGCGTAGGTTTCTTTGAATTTCGTAGAGCTCGGAGCTGCATACCTCACCAAGTCACTCACCAAGTACCCAGGGCATCTGGCGGACGTTCAGAAGGAAGATAAACCAAAAGAATGATGAATATGAATAAGAAAATTAAAAGACAATATATTCTTAAGAATGTTTTATTTATTAAGTTTTTACAAAGTACACTTTTTGGCAAGTTTCAGGTACAAGTATTGGGGCTCTCCTTTAAATAACGGTCGCTAGCAGGAAAGCAGACGCTCGCTTAGTCGGAGTGCGCTCCCTTGGCTGCATTGCAAATACGGAGCGTAAAGAGGGAACGAAACAAATGACATACTT
This sequence comes from Candidula unifasciata, assembly GCA_905116865.2. Classification (NCBI taxonomy): domain Eukaryota; kingdom Metazoa; phylum Mollusca; class Gastropoda; order Stylommatophora; family Geomitridae; genus Candidula; species Candidula unifasciata. The sequence continues at coordinate 304,337 of CAJHNH020003535.1, read as the reverse complement.
ACCTGTCATCATACCGTTGCGTAGGGTTAGGGTTAGATGTGACAATTTTGACGCAGGAGTTCCAAATAATGACCGACAATCTGATGCTTGTGGGAGTGGCGCCACTGGAATTCTCCTAAATATGACGGCAATAGCGCGCGGCTGGTGCCCAATTGATGGCGAATTGTCCGTTTAAGTAGCATCCACAGTCCTTCAATTGTTTGGGTGTGTATGTCACTGTGCACGATTATTTGGAACTCCTGCGTCAAAATTTTAACATCTAACCCTAACCCTAACCACGCAAACTTATCGGTCATTAAGGCGTACAGATCTGCAGGAGTCACATCCAAGGCAAATAAGTCGTGCGTCGCAAGAACGTGGTTGCTAATGTGAGTCGGAGCTCGATGTCTAACTGCCATGTTGACCTTGTTTTTGATTCGTGACTTTTCCACTCCGTATTTGCAATGCAGCCAAGGGAGCGCACTTCAACTAAGCGACCATTGGCTTTCCAGCTAGCAACCGTTATTTAAAGGAGAGCCAGTATTGGCAAGCAAAGGACATCTAGAAAACCATAAAAACCCCTTCCAAGAGGTTTGAGGAGTTCCCGAACAAGAAGAGACACCTGGGCTAATGCAGGGACTCTGGCTTATATAAATGAGAGGTTTCAATATAACCATGAAACTAGTAGCAACACTGGATTTCATCTAAGGTAGAGTTAGGTATGACATCTTGATGTATATAATATACCCTTATGGATTTGGAAGTCTATCCTTGGATCATAATAACCTGGATTGCAATGGTCTTGTATGAACGTCAAACTGCTTTTCGTTGGGCCTGAGGTAGAGGAAGGAGCACGCAAAGAAATGCCCTGAGTGCAGTAAAGCCAGTTCTTCATTTATTCCAAATATTCATGTAATTTAAATCATCTTGTTTTGTATTTCATGTTTAGACTGAAAGCAGAGTTACAGTTTATAAGGGAAAAAGATCTGAAGACGTTACCAGAAAATGTGGATCTCCAGTTGTTGATTCTTGAACAGAATCAGGAGAAAAAATTGGACAACTTGAGGGAGACCTTGACATATGCAGAAGCTCTTCAGTCAGAGGTCCTTGAGGACATCAAGCAAGAGGAAGAAACTCACTCATCTTTGAGCATTCTTAATGAAGTATTGAAGGTACATATAACTGTGTGTGTGTATGAATGTAGACAATCCTGTTATAGTCTTAGAATTCCATCTGTATCAAACAGTTAATATCGCAGATAATACAAAGAAGATATTGACAAGATATTGTAAAGGTTTCAGAAGTAAATAAAACCAGACTGAATAAATAAAGAATTGACACACTGCACTCGAGACATGCCTGCATGTGCACCGTCTCCTTCTTCAATAGCCAATGAAGAGTTGACACACTAATATTACCAGCTGCAATCTGATTAAAAGTTCGTCTCTTTTTCCCCCTCAGAGTTGAATATCGTCCAGAACTTCTACTGACACCACTCGTTGAATTAGTCTTTCAGTGTATGGATTTTCTATCTGTTCTCTAGCACTGTCCTTTTGATCCCATGGAGCCTTAACCACATCCACTTTATCATAACGTAACTCACCATCCAGAGGAGTGGCAGCAGCTAATCTGTCAGTCTGCTGGTTACCTAGCACACCTGAATATCCTGGACAGAAAAACCATTTACTCCTGATCCGGGTCTTATCAGTTGATGAAAGCCACTTTGCGCGCAAGTTGCCAGTTTTAATTTTTCAAAGCATGCTCTTTGAGTCTGTTACATTACAACATTTCGGAAAGCTGCAGTTACTGCCTCCAAAAATAGAGGAAGAATTATATGGATTTGTAGAAGACAAGGATACAAACAACTGTGTTTTTGCTGAGATGCACACGATGTTTAGTATATGTAATTCGTGTTGTATGCCAATGGTATATATGAATGTGAAATTTGATCATCAGCTTTGATTGTTCTTCTTTCCCAGAAAAAAGTTGCTGTAGTCAACAGAGCCAATGGAGATGACATTGGGAATACACTGGAGTCAGTACTAGCAGAAATGACCACAAAAGTGAACAAAGTTACAGAAATGAACAAATATTTCAAAGAACAGTTGAAAGAGATTCTTTCTAAACATTTTCCTTTACCTCATCCTACAGAGGCTGGAGGGGCTGCACAAAGAGACATTGACATGAGCAATAGGTTGTCGTTGATGTCAATTGTTGGCAGATTAATAGAACAATCTCTGAACTCGCCTGAGCAGCCATACATTGACATGGACGATAGGTTTTGGCCTCCCCATGTAGAGTTTCTTCTGCGTTGCCAGATTGTGCTTAAAGACCCTAACAACTCGCACAGAATAAAGCTCGTGCCTTTTCATTTATAGCCTGTTTTTTAAAAACTTAAGGTTCTGTTCAGGTTTTTCACTCCATCTCTTGCTGCGTGAGATTTCTTAGGGAATTTCCCGGGACAGTCCTGTGATCTGCCTTCATTTAGCCTGTACACGACTGTCAGCAACTAGTTGCAGACGGTCATGGTTATGTATATACAGCGTGCCGACAAGCGTCTCGGCTTTGTTGGCCAGGTCGATACACTGTCCCCCACACAAAAGTGCACAGGTTTCTTTTCTCTCAGGCGAATGTAAGCAACTGTTTTCTGCGAACGATTGTTCAAGCGTTAGAGTTAGGGTTCCATGCAAGAATACTGGCAGGTCAAGGAAATTTATGGCGAAGGCCAGCACTTTCCCACAGGGCAACAAGGTGAGGGTGACAAAACAAATCAAAGTAACAGACAGTGGAAATTATCACACAATAAATGATAACATTGAAAAGAACCAACACTTGGCACACCTACAATATAGAAGTTTTAGCCTTAGTGTTGAATGAGCAGCATCTTAGACTGGCCCTAAACCTAACCACCATCACACCCTCCCCCAACTTCAGGACTGACCCAGGAAATTTCCTACAAAATCTTGCGCCAAATAAAGTGGAATGAAAAACCTACATAGAACCAAACTTGGAGCCAGATTTGATGCAGCTTTTTGAAATGTATAGTTTGATGTCAGCGCAGAAAGAAACCAAGGCAGTGATAAATCATTAGAAATTGTATACTGTAGTCAGTGAAGGCTGGGGAAAATATAATGGTTCTGATAACTAAATCCCCCTGCGTGTGGGGGGGGGGGGGGAGGATAGACTCACTGTCCCCTTATGTTGTAAAAGTTGAGTAATTAGGGGTGTTTCTTTTAAAGTCGAAGGGCTTCTGCCTGATTTGTGAGGAACCAACAGCTTGCATACAGACGAGTGTGCATGTAGAACTTAAGTTAGGTCAAGGCTGCATGTCCTGTATTTCTAGGCTAATCAGCCTTGGTGGATTAGGCAGTCACTATGATGTCAGCCACCTTGACTTCCCAGAGCATGTCCAGCTAAAATAAAATAAAACAGCAAAATAAAATCTCAACACTTACAAAAATCCACTTTACAGAAAAGTAATATGTAGCCTGTTCTTTTGTATGGATGTGAATACTGGACTAAGTAATGAAATGGTTAAAACACAACAACTGGGAAACAGTACTTGTGTGATATTGTTTAAAATCCTCAAACAATCAGGTGCTGTCTCCACAAAAGGTTGGCTGCAATGGATTTTCAACTTGCTCTGTCGTTCACCCTGGGTGTACAACCAGACAGCTGTTCCATCTCTTGATGTTGTCCTCCAGCTTGTATCGCTGTCTGCCTCTTGCTTGTGTCCCTTCAATTTTTCCCTCCGAGGTGGGTTTTTAAATAAGAGTTTGATGTCTGTTAATATGGCCGAAACATTTCACTTGTCTCCTTTTTTGTTTTCCTTGGCAGCTCTCTTTTCATTCCTATTGTTTAACAAACAATAAACAGATATGAGATTATCATTGGCAGAGAAAGCAAAACAGATTCTAGAGTACTGAAAGCTGCAGGTCTTACAAAGCTATAAAGCAACAGATAAATGTAGATTTGTGTGGCTTGCAAACAGAAGAGGTAAAAAATAGAAACTACACTTGTATGTAAAAATACTTTGCCTGTGAGACACAGGAAGGCAGAATGAGGTATATGGAAAGCTCAGCTCATTAACCTCAGTTTCAAGCAACTTGACTTCCAAGGAACACACTTGACTTCCAAGGAACACACTTGACTTCCAAGGAACACACTTGACTTCCAAGGAACACACTTAACTTCCAAGGAACACACTTGACTTCCAAGGAACACACTTGACTTCCAAGGAACACATGCAGGGGGATCTTTGTTGGGTTCATTATTCCTTTTCTTAACTCTTGATGCTACACCCAGTTGTTACACTGACCCCCTGTTAATTGTTACTTTAACTCCTCTCACACTGTGATTATTTTAGCCTACTCTAGCCCAGACATGTGTTAGTTCAAGTATGAACTTTTGTGAATATGTTTAATTAAATAATACTAGCTTGGTATTGACAGAATTTAACAGCTAGGTCACAAACAATAGTACAATGCAGACTGCTTAAGGTAGTCTTTGATGTGGCGAATTTCTGTTGTGAAAAACACATTTATCCCCAGCAATTTTTTTTCTTAGCTGGATAAAAGGAATTTCTGATAAAAAGAACCATTTCTTGGATACCTGGTGAGGATTTCTTCTTATCAAGTCTGCACTGAGTCAGCAGTAACAACTTCATGAAAAATATCAGATGATAGATATGATTGGATAGGAAATGATAGGGGGTGCCAGCTCCAGATCAGGATATGATTGGATAGCTAATGTAGGGGGTGTCTTCTCCAGGTCAGGATATGATTGGATAGTTAATGATAGGCGGTGTCTGCTCCAGGTCAGGATATGATTGGATAGTTAATGATAGGGGGTGTCTGCTCCAGATCAGGATATGATTGGATAGCTAATGTAGGGGGTGTCTTCTCCAGGTCAAGATATGATTGGATAGTTAATGATAGGGGGTGTCTGCTCCAGGCCAGGATATGATTGGATAATTAATGATAGGGGTGTCTTCTCCAGGTCAGGATGGGATTGGATAGTTAATGATAGGGGGTGTCTGCTCCAGGTCAGGATATGATTGGATAGTTAATGATAGGCGGTGTCTGCTCCAGGTCAGGATATGATTGGATAGTTAATGATAGGGGTGTCTTCTCCAGGTCAGGATGGGATTGGATAGTTAATGATAGGGGGTGTCTGCTCCAGGTCAGGATATGATTGGATAGTTAATGATAGGCGGTGTCTGCTCCAGGTCAGGATATGATTGGATAGTTAATGATAGGGGGTGTCTTCTCCAGGTCAGGATGGGATTTAATAGTTAATGATAGGGGGTGTCTTCTCCAGGTCAAGATATGATTGGATAGTTAATGATAGGGGGTGTCTGCTCCAGGCCAGGATATGATTGGATAGTTAATAATAGGGGGTGTCTTCTCCAGGTCAAGATATGATTGGATAGTTAATGATAGGGGGTGTCTGCTCCAGGCCAGGATATGATTGGATAGTTAATGATAGGGGGTGTCTGCTCCAGGTCAAGATATGATTGGATAGTTAATGATAGGGTGTGTCTGCTCCAGGTCAGATACCTGAAGAAAACATGAATTGTGTAAATAAATGAGTGATAACATGAAAGTGATAATAGGATTAGCTTTGATTGAAGTGTCTAAAATTGTATATTGTGTAAATAAGTAATATGTTGATTTAAGTAATTTCAGTTGATCCAGTGTAAATGTTTACCTCATTGTCTGTATTTATATAAAGTATCCTCAAGCTGTTTAAAAAAAAAAAAAATTTAAATGAGAAATGGAAGAAAAATGAAATGCTTTACAGATGATTTTGACATATGCTTTTTTAAATTTCTGTATACACACGGCACAGTGTGTTTGGGGTTTCTTGAAATTAGACACAGTGATCTTTAACAACTCTTGGAAACCCTTGATTAGATTTGATATTTGCTGCCTCTGTTTACCTCAACATAGTTCTGCCTTTTGCTAATAGGTCAATCAGTCAGATGCCACTGCAACAGGGAAGGTTGACAGTATCAGATCTCAAAACATTTGTCTTCCTGGTCATTCAGGGTATGCAGCTTGTCTGTCTTCATCTCTTAACTCTGATGTTTTCAGAGCTTGGAGAGAATGCCTTATGATGCCATACCCTACAAGACATATACCGAAAGAGGAAAGATATGCAGCTTGTCTGTCTTCATCTTTTAACTGATGTTTTCAGAGCTTGGAGAGAATGCCTTATGATGCCATACCCTACAAGACATATACCGAAAGGTATGCAGCTTGTCTGTCTTCATCTTTTAACTCTGATGTTTTCAGAGCTTGGAGAGAATGCCTTATGATGCCATACCCTACAAGACATATACCGAAAGGTATGCAGCTTGTCTGTCTTTATCTCTTAACTCTGATGTTTTCAAAGCTTGGAGAGAATGCCTTATGATGCCATACCCTACAAGACATATACCGAAAGGTATGCAGCTTGTCTGTCTTCATCTCTTAACTCTGATGTTTTCAAAGCTTGGAGAGAATGCCTTATGATGCCATACCCTACAAGACATATACCGAAAGAGGAAAGGTATGCAGAGCCCATTGTAGGCAAAGGACAAGATGGAAGATAACATCAGAGAAACTCTACAACAATATGATGCTTTTACAGTCAAGGTAACCAGGAGAGCAACAACGCAAACCTTGTATCTCTCTCGACGCTTGAAGCGGTTTAAGAGGAAGTTTGTTTTCATAGGAGTATCTGTATCAGTGTTGACGCAAAAGGCATTCACATATCATCGGTGTTGACGCATAAGGCACGTGATTCTCATTGCAGCTGGTCTGTAGTATACCATTTCACAGGAGTGTCATGTCTATTAATGTGGTTGAAATATTTAACTTGTCTCTTTATTTATTCTTTCAACAATTTGTTCAATAATTCTTTCCAGAAGCTCTGTATTTGATTGTTTTGTTTCCATGAAATACAACATATTCTTCTTTATCAACACCTCTTGGAGCTCATTTTGCCATTCTAAATGTTTTTTTTTATTCTGAGGTTTTTGTGCATTAAAATAGTATTGTTGAATATACATAATATTGGCAGTTCTCATTTTGTATGCATTTATCAATTCTGCTGACATAGTACAGTGTAATAGTTGTTTGTTGGCACCTCATAAATACAGAATAAATAATTTTAGCACACATTCTGTTGCGTCAGACCCGAAAGAGCGATTTGTGTATTAGTATAAATCATTTATATGATGGCGTCATAGGCTAGTGATATAAGCTTGCCTAATGTATGACAGTTTTTATTTCTGTATGTGACTTTCCCCTGTTGGTTCCAGGGCCCTATTTTATGGGAGAAAAGAGGAGGGGGGAACAAAGAATGGAACGGTTGCCCCTAACAGGCATGTTGTAAAAGGTGACTAGAGGTTTGCTAAAATCATATGTGCTGGACTGAAAGGTACAGATGTTGTAGACTAGCTGTAAACCGCAACACTGTGTATCAGCTGCCCTTTTAATGACGAATGCAGAAGATAAATGTGACCAAAGTTACTGAAAGGTGCAGATGTTGTAGGTTAGCTGTAAACCGCAACACTGTGTATCAGCTGCCCTTTTTATGACGAATGCAAAAGATAAATGTGACCAAAGTTACCCTGGTTGTAGAGTGCAAGTATTTGTGATGCGTTGCAAGTATTTGTTTGTATGTATGTAGTATCTGTAAAGAATGCATTAGATACCTAGGAACCAGAATATATTTATTTGTAGTTCTGATGCTTTTGTCTTTTTTACTTTTGGTAATTTACTTCTACTGTCCACAGTAAATGGAGAAACTATAACCCAGCACCTGCAAATGGGTTAAAGTAAAAGTTTTGAGATCATGTATGTTTCCTGTGGCAACTTATGGATCTGATATATGGACTCTTACTCAGTCATTAAAGAATAAAATCAGATCTTTTAAATTGAAATGTTACAGACAAATTCTTATAATACCACAGAAAAAGAAGACAAAAAATCAATATCCTACATGTTCTGAACATCGAGAGCTGGCTGGTAAGCATTATCCTGTTCCGAAAGCCGAGGTATTTTTGCCTTGTTAAATATGGTGACGTGGGGGGGGGGGGGGGGGGTGTGTGTGATGATGTAGGGTACAGTTTCTGGGGAAAAAAATAGGTCGACCTCTGTGAATGCGGATACACAATGTTGACGAGGAATCGGCTATAAAAGCACATAGGGCTGAAGAATTGGCTAAAGAAAGAGACTTTCAGGCTTGCCATAACAAAAACAACATTCTGTAAAGAACCTGCTGAATTTGCTTCTTGTTTGGTTGATTGCAGATGTTTTATCCTTCAATGTTTTTGTTCTGAATTTTTGAATTCAGTGCCAGCTTATGTGTGGGCCTGCTGGGGACACTTGCCTGGGGACCCCGTGCTAATCTATGTGTATCAAGTGACTTGTCATGAATAAAGATTTCATGAGGTAGTCTCCGTGGCGAATTGGTCAAGCACTCTGAAGGGTGTGCGTTCGTTCAAGACCGGCTCCAGCTGGAGCCGGTCTTGGTTTGTTTCACCGCATGCCGTTCGGTTCACAAGTGTAACTTTTACGGAAATCCATTGGGATAATTGCCAGAGCTACGTAGTTAATGCTTTGTGCGGTGCTCTCGGCAGGTGGCTAGCAGTAGAGAGGGACCAAGCCATATGGGATAAAACCCAGTGCAAAAAGTCAATCCTCTAAACTTTAACCTTTATAGATTTCATTTTTGTGAGTGGTGGTTGTAGAGGTCCTAGTACCCCTAAATGTGTGCTGTGTTATTGTAAGGCTGTGTCCAACTATCTCTTATTTAACTCTCTTATTTTAGTCACTTTGTCTACTGTGGCTTGTAGCTTCCAGGCTGTTTGTTTCCTCTCTTCCCCCTGCCTATATGCAAGTATATCATCTGCAAAAGTCAGTATCCTTCCAACTCCTGGTGCTTCTAGGCTTGCAATAAGAAGAGGAAGATAAAAGTCAACTAATGGTGGGTGCTTCCATCGAAATGCATCTGCCTGAGAGGCAGTAAACCGACAGTCTGCATACAAATAAGTCAGATCTGTAAAACTGATGTACATTCAAAACTCAGGTGATGGAACAAGACTATAGTCCAGACATGGACAGTCAGAACTTTCCAGGGGAGTTTTATAGCGGTGAACGCTAAGAAGGAGATATGGGGCCCAAGAAATAGAAGAGATTTCGCTGATAGTGGGATTATAGCAGGGAAACAGGTGCGTGGGGAAATGAGCAAGCAGGCAGATGGAGAAGGCAAGAGCAGAAGAAAATCTTGGTTAGTTAAATTCCTTACTGGTGAATTCATTGAAAAACTGAGGGAGTGATTCGCAGTCACCAGCTATTACATTACTCCGGCAGGCAGTTCTGGTTGTTCGTCAAATTCTGGAATTTAGACTTCCTCCAGTGTTGCATTCACATTCTTTTTATAGATCTGGCTTATTTGTGTACATACTGTTGGTTCCTTGCCTCTCAGGGAGACGAGTTCGGATTTCAAATGAAACATGATCCTATCTGTGTTGGTCAGGCCCCCGATTAGGAACTTGTTTCTAGGATGACTGCGGAAAAATGTAGATAGGTCTTGACCAGTTTGTACCCTGGTCTTGGTGGGCCACGACGCATAGTTCAGAACTATGTGAAGTTGTTGTGGCTTTTGTCCGACCCTGACACCAATGCACACTTTTCAATGATTTGTGGCGCAGACCTCGCCTTCCCCTGTTTGAGATAATCTAGGCTTGTAAATTTGGTAATCAGCGGCTTAGCGAAAACTAAAACAATTTCATGATTATCAAGTGCTGGGTTCGCTTCGCTGCGAGGAGTAAGTAAACAGGGGATCTGGTCGACACTCAAAAGTCAAAGGGAAGGGCGAGGCGGATGTAAAATCAGACATTACTGGTGCTATCTGAATTGGAACTCTTTGCTTGTTGCTGAAGATGGGGACGGAGCGCTTTTGGGAGCATCCTGCGTGTGGTGTTGTCAATTCGTAATTCAACATTCAACGCAGCAGAATTCGCATTCTCAGTCCTTAGCAGTGTTGCCACTTTTCTTTGGCAAAAAATATCCAAAACGGTGTCAAAAAATATCTACAAAGATCTGAATCTGCGTGGAAAAGATCTAGAAAAAACACCCACATTGAAAAAGTCAAAAATTACAAAGCTTTTGTTATGACTTACCCTACATAATCATGTCCTCACCTTCACTAATGTCTGCCTCACAAGATCCACAGGATAAACTTAGCTTGGATAATGAAGTTGAAGCTTCAGATCCAAAATGACCCTGGTATGCTTTAGCTATCCAAATTTCTTTATAAGTGGAACAGTAGGCTTATTTCTCTAATCTCATCAGGCCGAATTTTAATGGCACGATAGCATTTAAGAGGTCACATTTCATTCTGTTTTTTAGGTTATATTTGAGATAATTCCTAGCACTGAAAACTCTTTCTACGTCAGCATTTGAGTGGGGTAGTATCATGGCAGACATGGCACTTTAAAGAGCTTACAGAATGGTTATCAGTGTCAGACTTGGACATTAACAAAAGAACACGAGAGAAGACTAACCACCTGTGAAATGAGATGTTTGAGAATGGCTGCGAATAAAACCAGAAGAGATCGAGTGAGAAACGATGTGATTACAAGAACTATTGGAACCATACCCATCCTTAAATTTATTGAGAAGCAAAGAATGAAATGGTTTGGTCACCTAATGAGAATGGAACCAACGATGCCAGCATCAAGAGCATACAACATGAAAATCGAAACACCAAGAGGCAGGGGAAGACCAAGAAGAATATGGATTGAAGGAGTCACGGACAACTTGAGACTTCATAACATCATGGCATATGAAGCGACTGAGCGTGTCCTGGCTCGGTTGCCGATCATCTGATAGACGGCGACGCCTAGCGGCACAAGCAGATTTGGACAAAAGAAAAAGAAAGAACATAATGGACTGTTTGATGAGGCATCTTTAAATTGTCTCACTTCACTCCAAAACGCTTTAGTTTCTGTTTTGTTTGTCCATTCAGCTAACATTTTAATTAACATACGCCAAAGAAGAAGCGCATGGGCATTTACAGCACGCTCAGCGGGCAGAACAGTCAAAGAAGCCAACGGTGCCTTCTCCATGACAACCAGCAGCATGACGATGGAGGTGATGGCAGTGACGCAAGCGTTTGCCTGGCTTGAAACACAAAAATACACCCGCATATGTATACTCAGTGATTCAATGAGTATGATCCGGAGGGTTCAGGCAGGTTCAGTGCGAAGACAATGGCTTGAATCATTACAGAAGTCCACTGTGCGTGGAGTCACCTTTATTTTTGTTCCGGGACACGCAGGGCAGCGTCGATGGAAATGAAAGAGCTGACAGGTTGGCTGGATCCGCTATCACTACCGACGGTCGGCCTATGGATCATGCTGATATTATCAATGCCCTCAGAGAAATGGGAAGGATAGAGGACTTTGGTGGCAGTGAATCCACATCACTCGCCAGAATGGCAGACTTGGGAATTAAGATCGGCACAGCAAAAAACGAGACGCACACCGGACACGTCAGAAGACTCGTTAATCAACATAGAACTGGTACTATTAGCCATCGGACGTTGGGGTTCATACTGAGGGGAGGATCTGAGCACCTATGGACATGTCCGGAGTGCAATGACGATAACCCAACTAACTAACTAACTAATTCAGCTAACATTATTTTAGTTTAGATTCGAACAGTTTATTACCTTTTTGCACTTCTATTAGAATACGTTATAAAAAGAGAATGAATGACACATTTTTTTCATCACTGTACATTCCATATAGTATTTCAGCTGTGTAGCACTTTTCATTTTGTCTTGTTATTTCAAAGTGTGTCTTCAACTTCAGCCATTGCTTCATAATTCTTTCAACAGCTGGTTAAATTGATAACCATCTAGTTTTGCAATCTGACAGAATTTTCGGTGGTGTGGAACCATCATTCAAGGCTGTATATAATGTATTGTATTGCTGTTTTCTGACAAATGATTTGGAAAACCAGTAAAGTGTTTCAGCAATAAGGTATTCCAAATTCCTTGGTAAATATTTAGATGAATCATGTGATAATGCTAGCTGCAATGAATGAAGCATACATTTTATAAGTATTAACAATGGGTTAGCTTCCTTCAAATTGTCATAAACGCCATTGTTTATCCCAACCATCACTGAGGCATTATCAGTACCAGTTACAGCCAAATTCTTCAAGCCTAACTGTTTGCTGATTAAAAGGTCCTTCAGTTCCTAAACTATACTTTCTACATCACACTTTCAAATTGAACTAGTAAAAGATTTTTTTTCAAATCGATCAAATGGTCACAGTTTGAAATTGCGCAGTGACAAATTAAAAACATTGCGACTGATACTTCAACTTTTGATGATTCATTTATCAGTATAGTTCTGAAAACAGATGTCAGCGGTGTAATATCTTTAAATGAAACTGCAGTTTTATGCTTTTTTAGTCTCTGCATGACTCTTTGAGTTTTGTATTTTCGCTTTAATTTCTCACTTGCAGTACTTACAACAAGCTTTGGTCATATCCCCAGTTTTTAATTTTGTCATCATGCAACCACTCTTTCCAAATTTTTTGCTCATACTTTACTTTTGGCATGTTGAAAGGTTTTTTCAAAGTGAAAGCCACATAAAAAGGTGAGCAATTATTTTTTTTTAATCACATGAAAAAGAAACGCAAAGTCAGCACAGTGAGATATGGTTGAAACAAAGTTAGTATGATTTACGCGCGTTTTTATTAATCAGTACCGGGGCTGCCAGATATTTGTGCGTTGACCCCAGTGAGAGTTCAAAGTTCAAGTAATGGCAGTTGTCACAATGTACATGCCAGACTAAAACAAAAATATTGTAGTAAATATTTTACACAGTAATTATTAAATTGACAATGAAAGAAAAAAATTTATAAAATATCTAACTCATATGAAAAGATCTAGAAAAATATTTACGATCTAAACGTCAAAAACAGTTAGTTAGTTAGTTAGTTGGTTTATCCTCATTGCACTCCGGACATGTCCATAGGTGCTCAGATCCTCCCCTCAGTATGAACCCCAACGTCCGATGGCTAATAGTACCAGTTCTATGTTGATTAACAAGTCTTCTGGCGTAGCTGGTGTGCGTCTCGTTTTTTGCTGTGCCGATCTTAATTCCCAAGTCTGCCATTCTGGCGAGTGATGTGGATTCACTGCCACCAAAGTCCTCTATTCTTCCCATTACTCTGAGGGCATTGATAATATCAGCATGATCCATAGGCTGACCGTCGGTAGTGATAGCGGATCCAGCCAACCTGTCAGCTCTTTCATTTCCATCGACGCCTGCGTATCCGGGACAAAAATAAAGGTGACTCCACGAACAGTGGACTTCTGTAATGATTCAAGCCATTGTCTTCGCACTGAACCTGCCTGAACCCTCCGGATCATACTCATTGAATCACTGAGTATACACACGCGGGTGTATTTTTGTGTTTCAAGCCAGGCAAGCGCTTGTGTCACTGCCATCACTTCCATCGTCATGCTGCTGGTTGTCATGGAGAAGGCGCCGTTGGCTTCTTTGACTGTTCTGCCCGCTGAGCGTGCTGTAAATGCCCATGCGCTTCTTTTTTGGCGTATAACGGATGTCAAAAACAGTATCTAAATGCAATGAAAAAGATCTAAATTTGGATATAAAAGATCCAAAGTGGCAACACTGGTCCTTAGAAACCGCCACTAATTTGATTAGCTGAGTGGTATCTAGAGCAACCAATGGCATCGACACAATGCAAATGGCGGACAATTTGTGAACAACTGCAGACGTAAACATTGGGGACACACGTTACTTTGGGAGGAGAAATCTTACAATCTTTGTGATAGTATGTTATCCAGTTATTGCTTCTTTTTTGCCCTATCCGTAACATGACTGGGAATCATTCAGTCGATCAGCGTGTTGTTACAGCAATGGTCCTGAACCACTTTTTATAATTACACCCGCGAATCACCCGAATCAGAGGATTTGGTTTCGCGGCCCACTCGATGGCCAAATACAGAAACAAAAATAAATGTAGCATAATAGCAGTTTATTTGTTAAATCCGATGCATGCGACGGAAATGTGGTTGTTCAGACATATGTTAATAATCCATCGGACTGCCAGAGTAACTAACGAGGATTGCTTGAAGGAAGCTAATGAAAGCAGATCTATTTAGCTATAAGTACTATAAGGAAAACACTGACAAGCACTGTTCTTTGGTCATGTGATGAGGGGGAAGCTTTGGAGAATGTTTTAATGACTGGAAGGATCAACGATAGAAGAGGGAGAGGCAGACCAAGAGAGATGATGAGGGATGGTATGCAACGGTGGCATGGAGGGATATCATTGGTGGAACTGATCCAGAGAACAAGGGACAGAAGTCTGTGGAGCATGAATGCCTTCACCAGTCGTCAGGGCACGTGAGGATGATGATGCCATAAAATGACATTTGTCGGCAATGCAACGTCAGGTGCTGCTTGTGGGTTAGAATATGCTGCAGTATAGATGTTTATACTTTTATGTGGCTGAATTGAGTTTCCTGTATTTGTACCTGTTTGGTTCTTTGATGTGGCAATCCTACAGTCTTGCAAGAGGAAAACTACTTACCCTGCTCTGAGTTGAGTTGATTCAAGAACCGACATCACTGCACTTGGGGCATTCCCATAAGCGCTCCGTTCCCATCTTCAGCAGCCAGCACAGAGTTCCAAAACTAATGGTGCCAGTAGCATTCTGCTCTATTATGTGATAAAGCACACTTTTTTGGTGACCCACCTGAACTCTTCCTAGGGTCTACCAGTGGGCCATGGCCCATCGGTTGAAGAACACTGTTTTATAGAACATTGCACTTGTCACGGGACGTCTGAAAGTCTTTCTCTGACCAATTCTCTAGCCCTGTACTGTGTGCTTTCATAACTAATGCATCTTCAATGTCCTGGATCCAGTTGGTGGAGGTCTGCCTCTGCCTCTTTTTGCAGAAACTGCACCCTCCATCACCATTCTCTCCAGACCACCATGGTCAAATAACCTCGGCTTTCAGGAGAGGATGCTGTTTATGAGCCAATTCTCCTTGATGTTCAGGCCATGGAGAATGTCAAGGTTTTTATTCTTCTTGGTACCCGGTATTCTAAGAATTTTTCTGTTGCATTTCAGTTCAAAAGCTCAGATTTTCTTCACTCATATCCATAAGTTGATATCTATTTATGCATTTCAAATGGTTTGTCACAAATAATATACTGTTATAACATACTACTTTGTGTGTTAATCCTCCTCCTTGCTACGACCAAAGGCTGTCAGTAATTGTCTCATATTGTCTTCCTCTGCCTTTTCTTTCTAGTGCTCACATGTTCCAGTTTCCTTCTTCTCATAAGAGGGGGAAAAGAATGATGACTCTCAGATGTTTGTGATAATTTGTCTTCAAGCCCTCGCTTCTTTCAAAACATCTGGGTTGCACTTTTTGGCTGCCCAAGGAATTCTAAGGATTCTTTTGTAAAACCACATCTCCAAAGCCTTAAGAAATTTTGCTTGTTTATTAATTTCCAGGATTCACAGTCGTATGTTAACATTGACACTGCATGACTATATAGTATGCAAGAATTCTTTTCCTAACCTCCAGCGACCACAGGGCACAGACATTAGAAAAGACCAAACAGGCACTGTGTGGAAAATAGAGGGATTGAGAAAATAAGGACATTCCAGAGAAACCGTAAGGTGAATGTTGGTCAGACAAGCCAAAGGTTCTGCACTGGATTCAATCCATGATATTTAAGTGATTGCACAGAACAGAATAGAGAAATAGATTGCGAGTTCTATGAGACATATAATGATATATTGGGACAATAAATAAACAGGACATTTTAATCTGCAATGTGAAGAATAGAAGGGAATAGAGAAATATACTGTGAGACCTTTGTGACATATAATGGTATAATAGAAGAATAAATAGAAGAAACATTCTAATCTGCAACGTGAAGAATAGAAAGGAATAGAGAAATATACTGTGAGCCCTTTGTGACATATAATGGTATAATAGAACAATAAATAGAAGGGACATTCTAATCTGCAACGTGAAGAATAGAAAGGAATAGAGAAATATACTGTGAGCCCTTTGTGACATATAATGGTATAATAGAAGAATAAATAGAAGAGACATTCTAATCTGCAACGTGAAGAATAGAAAGGAATGGAGAAATATACTGTGAGCCCTTTGTGACATATAATGGTATAATAGAACAATAAATAGAAGGGACATTCTAATCTGCAACGTGAAGAATAGAACCACACGTGCTACACACAGGTGCCTGAACCTGGGGGAACCCACATTTTTAAAGGGATGGCTAAACCTCCCAGTAATAATAATAATAATAATAATGACATTGAATGGGAAAATATAATTTTTTACTTGATATAAAAGGAAATGTATTAGCAAATACTTCTAAAGAGAATGTCCATACGTAATTAAAAGAGGCATCTTAACCCCCTTACAACATTGTTAGGCGGGGGGTGTGTAAAAATTGGCCTGACTCAATTTTTTTCAACTTTCACCAACAAAATCTGAATTGGGAAAAGGGATGGGGGGGGGGGGGGGGGGGGGGGGGTGGGGGGGGGGAGGATGAGGATTTCTTTGTATCTGGGTGCCTACTACTGCACAATAAATGAATGGAGTTTCCGCTTGAAGATGAAAAGTACTGACTGAAAAATCCAATTTTTCAGTGCGGGAGGTTGAGTGTCAGAATACCAAAGAGGCAAACGGAGTTGGGAAATGATGTTTTGAAATGTCACAAGGGTCATATTAAAATGGAAGGAAGGGGTAGGTGGATAATTTGTATATTTTATTTGTTGTCCATATCAACATCATAGCACACCGATCTGACCTATTTGTGCTCCATCTTTAAATGCAGCAGCCATCTCAGCCATTTCTTTGCCTGTATATGGCAGAACTGATAGAGATATTAAAATACAAATACAGAAGGCAAGAGAAGCTTTCATAACACTAGGGAATTTGTGGAGGTCAAAAGAATTTTAAAAAATACTAAATTAAAAATTTTTAATTCTACTGTCAAATTAGTACAGTTGAATGGAGCTGTATAGAACGACTTGGCATGAGTTGGTTTGAGGGTCTATTTTTGTTCACTGGCTTCAAGCTCTTGGGAAACTTCCTGATTGTTCATCCATTCAGACTCTGCTTTGTGACAGGACCTGAGTTTTGCGTGTACGTTGGTTTTACTGGCTTATCTGTGTGCAGTTGGTTGTTCTTGCTGCTCGTGCAGATGCACTCTGATTTAGAAGGAAGCTCCCAATTAGTCGACTCATACAGCATACTTACCGAAGTGGAAGTGGATCTATTCTTATTTTCCCCACAATGGGGCCCAGAACACAGGACCTGTCTGGAACATAGCGGATTCAGCATGTCTGCCCTGTTCATACTTCTTTCTCTGCCAACCACTGCAGACACAGCCAGTCTGTCAGCTTTTTCCTTTCCTTTCACCCAGTAGTGTCCCAGAATGTACAGACATGGTAGTTTCTTGAGGTGGGTCTTCTGGATACCGTCAACCCATTCTAGTCAGAATTTGCCAGTTTGAATCTTCTTAAACATGCTCATTGAGTCTGACACTATAAATATGTGAGTAGCTTTCTGATCCGCCAGCCATGCAAGTTCCCCTGTGCCAGCTGCTATCTCCATCTTCATGCTAGAAGTAACTGAATGCCTGACTTTCTTCTTTTACTGTCTTGTCATTCCTCTGCGGTGCGTAAACCCACCAGACTGCACCCCACGAATCACTGAGCCATCTGTATCGATGATGACATCACCTGTGTGAGCGTGCTGGTGGATAAGGGCCCTTATTTCAGCATCAGCGGCTGTTTGGCCATTTGGAGCAGATAATTCTAACTGCCATCTGACAGCTCCTTGTTTACTTTCATTCAGCATGCAAGCTTCAAGATTTTGCTGCAGCTAGCAGTTTTATGAAAACATGGCTGATTACTCTAATAACCCTTAGTATTTATATTGCTTTAATGCTCTCACACGTTGTTTATGTTCCTTGAGACTATCGTTACTTTGAAATTGTCCAGCTAAATCTTCTGGTACAGAAAGTGTTAAGAGACCAGCTGGATCCAGTCCATAGATCGGGGCTTTGATGACCTCCACACCACCAGCCGTTCAGCTCCTCAACATGCTGCGATGTCCTCATAGTGGACTTGCATATCTGACAAACAGGTTCTCTTCTATCTACCAAGGTCTAAAAAAGTAGCCATACTTCTTAGTGTACATTCAGACCGAGACATGTTTTTACCTTGACACTTTACAGCAGGGCTAGTCAATAGGCGCCTTACGGGCCGAATCTGGCCTGCTGAAGACTACCATTGTCAAATGTTTTGTATTAGTGATCTGTCTATGCTGTGGCTCAGGCCTCTGGTCCATGATGATTCCCATTTTCAACACTTTGGCCCCCTAGTAAACTCAGCTTAATAACCCTGCTTTACAGTAACAGCTGCCTGAGATGGAAAAATTAGCATAAGTATGTGGGCCCGAGGAGCGGCTGGCCTAACAGCTTAGAGCTCTGGACTGTAATGCCAAAACCCAGGTGGAATCCTCAGTAACTCTCAGTTTTTGTCTGTCAGGGGCAAAAATACAATCCTAACCTGCACAGTGCATGGCTACTACACTAGCCTTGCGCTCCTAAATCCTCAGGCTCAAAGACAGTCCTGTCAACACTGTGATATTGGTAAATACAGGCATGAAGGCATTTCTTGGTGTCAAAAGTGTTAATGTATAAATGACTCTCATTTGTCAGCAGTGACAGCAAGATGGCAACAGTAAGTGAATCACGTGTGTCGTGGTACGGTGATTGTTGGTTTTATACATCGTCACAAAACAGTGACAATGAGGACCACAGCGAGCATGACTCGGATTATGAAACTGACAATGAAGATGTTACATCCAAGACTGGGTAAGAGATTCTATTGCTGCTTATTTTTTCCTCTTCTTCTTCTTCTGTTTAGCGTTTACCGGCTGTAAACTCTGGCAGAAAGTTATGGTTGTTCGTCCACTTCTGAACTTTGGTCTTCTTCCAGAACTTGAGTTTTTGTGTACATATATGTTTTACAGATCTGGTTTATTTATATGCAGACTGTTGGTTCCTCTCCTCTCAGGTGGATGCACTGTGACTTTGAAGAAAACTGCCCAAGGTACAACATGCTTGTTAGGGAGGCAGTGGGTCTATTCCTCCCTCCCCTCCCCAAGAATGAGGCCCATGAATCCACACCTGGAGATTGTGTCTTCCAGTTATTTAGTATCTTTTAATATTAAAGATGTGATCCCTAGTTCCTCTACCGTTCCTGAAACCGGCTTGTGCTTCATGTAGCTCATACTGTAGTTTAGTATTTTTATAGAAACAACAAATAGGTCAGAAAGTACAGATGCAGTTGAAGAGAAAGAACCTGAGCCGTTATTCGAGTAACAAAGAGGGGCATCACAGTCTCAAAAATGGATGTGATGACATACCAGTAGAGTTAATAAAGGCATGACTGGGGGTGGGGGCTTGGGAGGAGAAGCTAGTGTCACTATACATCATGCAGTATGTGTGAAAATCTGGAACAGTGCTAACTGTCCCAAAGCATGGAAAAGAACAGTCTACATTCCTCTCCCAAAAAGCAAGTCTCAAATTATGTACCATACAACCTATACATCATAGCACTGATCAGCAATGCCAGCAACATTCTTCTGCATATAACCCTGAAGAGAATGAAAAGAAATTAGAATATGACTTACAAGAAGCACAAGCAGATTTCCAATATGGAATCCTTTCAACAAGGAATACCTTCAATAAAGAATACTACTTCATCAAACAGCAGGTACTTTACAGAACATTGTTTTTAAATAGCACTCCTGAAAGTCTCTCTCTAGCCTCGTTTCCAGCCCTATGTGCTTTCATATCCAATACGTCTTCAGTGTCGTGTATCCACCTTCATGGAGGTCAAATTCTGCCTCGTTTCCCAGAAATTGTACGTTCCATCACTGTTCTCACTATTCTATATAAGAGGTGTTCAAAATTAGAAGTATCCCTTCTTGGAGGTATCCCATTTTCAAGGTATTTCATGATGAAGGGATTTCATATTGAAGGTATTTCATGTTGAAGGTAATATGCCATACTGAAAGTGTCCTGCTCCTCTTATCTTGTTGTCTAAGGCTTTCTCGAAGGGTGCTCATTCTTTCACTCAGAGTTAACAGGATAGCTTTTACACTGACCCAAAGCATAGGCTTGCCAAGTAGCCGGGGTAAACTGCTTTGATGGTGTTTCAAACACACGAACACCATGTCTAATGTAGTGTATGTATCTCAGTCAGTCAATCAGGTGTCATCTCCACAACAAGTATTGGTTGCAAAGCATCTCCAGCACACTCTGTCTTTTTATTGGAATGTACTACATTCTCTTATGTCACTCTGGGGGTTATCTGGTAAAGATTCAACTTCACAGCATTCAGGATGAGCCCGTATTAGCTGTGTCTGTCTTCTCACGGTCAGTGAAGAGTCTCCATACTGCTGGTACCCCGGGCTAACTACTCATCTTGCCTTCCCCCCTACGAGTCTTGTGGCGTCGAGAGCCCACAGACGCTTCCTGCTGCAACATTCTCTCCAGGTACAGGTTTTCAGTATCTTCCATTTTACTCGTTGTCACTCTCTTAACTTCATCTTTTCCATTCTGTATGCTTCCTATGAGTATTTTGTCTTTTAAGATAGCTGAAATATTTAACATGCCTCTTTTTATAAGCTATTTTTAGATTCTCTTTTGTGTGTGTTACAAGGCAGTTGTGGTCAAGGCCCTTTGGGAACAAGCAACGGAATCAGTAAAGAAACAAGATTATTATGGCCTGGAGAGAATGATGCACCTAGGTGTAACCAGAGGGTCTAGCCAGCTCACTACACTCAGAGGAAAGGCAAGACGGACATATAACCAGATTGTGACTGGTACCATCAGTATTGGAATTCTGCACTGGCTGCTGAAGATGAGGACGGAGCATGCATGGGAATGCCCCGAGTGCTGTAATGTCAGTTCTTGACTCAACTCAACTCTTGTATGTGTTTTAACTGTATTAGATTTTTACAATATTTTCTGATAAGCTGTTGGTTGTGGTATGAAATTGTAAATGAATGTTGTCAAGAGAATGACCTAATCTTGTATGTCCATTAAATTATGTGGTATGTTATTTTTGTCATACTGCACATATAATGTGATACGTTTTAAATAATAGCTTATTTTATTAAACATTTTAAAATTGTGATTGCTTTCAACAACTGTATACTGATGACGCTCTATAAACTGATCAGAATCCTTGTAAATAACATCTTTTCTTACAGGGAAACCATTACCAATGTACAGTGGACTGGGTATGCCAAAAAAATTCCAGTGCTGTTGTTTAGTGTGGATGCAATGCACAAGAGAAAATCAAATTTCAGAACGATTGCTGGTAAGAAGAAAAGCAATTTTGTTTATTTTTGTTTTTTCATCCATTCTGTGAGATTCAATGATTATGAGCACAATATGACTGATTTGGTCAGTGGGAGCCTGGAGAGTTCTTAAGCAGCCGGGAAAGAGATAGTTAACATACCAGAAGAGGGGTTTGCCTCACTAGACTTTCTTGCTATCTCTGCGGCCTCACTGGTTGCTTCACCAAGATAAATAAGTGTACGCCATCTAGATTGATACTGGCTGATAGCTTCCAGTGTGTCTGAGTTTTTCTGCAAGATTTGAGAACTTTCTGAAAAGTGTCTTTGTAGCATTCTTTTTTTTCCTACTGTCTGGAAATCTTTTTCTTAGACTAGTTTGTCATAAAATATTCTCTCCAGAGGCTTCCAGAGGTCTGGCATGCAGTTCCTGTGAACCTGTTATTTATTCAGCATCTTTTGGATATGAATAATACATATTCACACCAACATTTATAGAAAATAATGTAATTATAATTACACACACGCACACAAACACAACTATATATGCACCCACTCAGACACACACATACATACACATATGTAGAAAATGCTGTAAAGATAGTCTTACCCACACTTATACACTCACACACCCACTATATCGCACACTCTCTTTTTCTCTTCCTTCCTCCCTTTCTACCTCCCCCTCTCTCTTTTTCTCTTCCTTCCTCCCTTTCTACCTCCCCCTCTCTTCCCTCTCCCTCCCTCTTTCTCTCTCTGACACACACACAAAAAATATATATGACAAATAGATAAATTTATATACATAGGTTGGAGAAAAAACTCCTAGCTACATGACCTTTTGGCAAAGGTCACATAATGTACTAAGTATCCACCAGAATAAGAGTTCTGCACATGAGCCCCCACTTGTCCTGACAGCCATACAATTGACCAGAGAGTTAAACTGGTTAGAAAAGAGTCTTTCTACTATTAGGAATTTAAATCTAGGCTACTAACGAGGCAGTCCTTTTAAGCTTATATATTGTAAAAGATCCTCTATACACCAGTGGTGTGTCGAGCATACGAGGCTAGACTCCTATTGTTATAGACCTGTCAGCCCTCGATGGATGATGGGGTCAGTATCACACTGGCCATCTTTACTTCCCATGACTTTTACCTAGTTCCCATTTAGGACTAGGTCAACCTGGCAGCCATGGTCCTGTCTGGCAAAAATCCAGATATGAACCCACGACCTTTGGATACACAGGCGAGTATCTAGCTGCTACACCACGTTGGCTGCCTTATGCATTGTACATTCATAAAAATGCTTCCGGCTACCAGGGTTAAAAGAGCAGATTTTTTAATTTTGTAACTTCCAAGGGCAGACAACTCAGAAATTGTGGACTAAAATAACAGTTCTCCAAAAGCTGGAGGACATGACAAGATAGCGTAAATCTTTTTGATTGCTTCTTGCAATGCTATTTATCATTTTCTGTCTGGAATTTTCAGAACAATATAATCTTACCTTCAAATTTTCATCAAGTGACTGCAAGATAGTACGGACAATTTTATCATCTCACGGATTCATAGAGGTATTGTTACAAAAATGTGTAGTTTGTTCCCATATATAAAAGGAATATATTTACAAGTAACACATTTCTGGTCTTTCAGACTAGTTATTTCTCTCTTTGGGCATCTGCAGTAAACACTTCGGGAACTGAAACAATTAGCGATGTTCATTTCTATATAGGAATGGTGAAAATTAACTGCAGAAGATTTTATATTTATTATGTGAAGATAGGGGTTATGCAAACAGTTATGTTTGAAATGATATCAAAATCAGAATTGTGTGAATAGAAACATTATGTGGGGACATAAATTATGTAAAACCATAAATTGTGTGCAGAGGAATTAATATGAAATGCCAAGCAGTGCTTAATGTAAATGATGTGAACAACTGTAATCAGTGAACCGATACAGGTGTTGTATGAATATACTCTCAGAGAGTGATAAATACACGGATGGCCTTATACAATGTTAAAATAGGTGTCATAGCCCTGTAAGAAGGGTATGGGACAGAGTAAACATGATACGACTTGTAACTTCATGTTTGTGTTTGACGGACCAAAAAGTGCACCAGCGGTCAGCCAGCTGAACTGATGATATGGGGAAAACCGATTATAACTAGAACACGTACTAACACGTTTTTACCCGGAGCTGAACGGGGTGGAAGGAGGGCGGTTAGACATGGACGTGTGAGGCTGAAGACATCTAGAGACGTGATAGATTGTATTGTGTTAGGAGTTGAAAGATAGGGACTGTTTGCGTTGTCGTCATATGTGTTGGTTAGCTGTTGGTATTCCTCGTGTGCTTATAGTATGCTAAGACAGTTGTGTTGGGCTTGTATCGTGTTTAGGTAGTTGTTCTTGACTATGGGTTATTAGAGTTTAGCTGCGTTTTGTGCTGCCGTTGACACTGCCCGCTAATACTTGAACCACTTACCCCACGTGTGCCACTGAGTCTCGCATGGCGAGGACCGCAGCCTAGTTAGCGGTGTACGACAGTGAGGTGGAATCAAGTCCCCTGGTACATCCATGGGAATGGCTCGGGGTGGATAAGTAAATATAAATGCTGCCACTGCGGGAGTTTCGGATAAGGGACTGTCCATAACTGTGGAGGTTGCTTTAGGTTGTATTGTTCTTTGTTCATTAAAGATTATGTGTGTACTCAATATGTGTGTGTTTTTAGTGTGTTCTAGTATAGTGTGTCTGAGACTCATACCGTCCCCTGAGCCATTTGAGTTTCCCCCTCCCCCCCAACCTCCAATTTGACTAACGATGCTACTGTCCCATTCCGCTCCCTCTGACTCCTCCAGTACCCCAAACGGACAGTAACGCCCACTTTAGGAAACAATGGTCTAGCTCCTTGCTATCGTGTCTCACACTGCTAAAGGAGAATGACAGTTGCTATGCAAACTTCAAATTTGAAGGGAGATTACAGGGAAATATACTTTTATCAAACTCATTCTCCAGGGGGGCTAAATAAAAAATACGTAGGTACTCAATAGAAGTAACTCAAGTGAATGTTAACGTTTAGTAATTGTGGAGCAGAAAGACAGACCCCTGAGCACATACTGCAGTACTGCCCTAACCTCTCCCAGCAAAGATTGTGGATCTGGCCCAAGGGAGCCACATTGCAAGAGAAGCTATGGGGGACCGGTGACGACCCTAAATGCACAATCCTATTTGTGACCCAGACGGGACTCAATGTTTAGCATGACTGATTTCAAACACAGAAGAAGAAGAAGAAGTGATTGTGGCAGTAGTTTTCTACAGGACATAGATGTTTATCGCTCGTTGTGCAGTCCTGAGGGGGTTAAACATCAGCCAGCCACATTACAGGTGAACTCCGTCCCACTATGGGATGCAGTTTTTTGTTATATAAAGCCGTATCTTGGTTATCCTTGGGGCCCTAATATAGTCTAATGGTTGAACAAGGTTTCTGGGACTTGTGCAGGGGAATTCTCATCCAAATGGTTGCACTTTGTGTCACTAGCTGTTAGTTGCTGGTTGTGCATTCTTGTGGGATGGAATGTCACTCTCTCACTCACTCACTCACTCACTCACTCACTCACTCACTCACTCACTCACTCACTCACTCACTCACTCACTCACTCACTCACTCACTCACTCACTCACTCACTCACTCACTCACTCACTCACTCACTCACTCTCTCACTCACTCACTCACTCACTCACTCACTCACTCACTCACTCACTCACTCACTCACTCAGTAACTCACTCACTCACTCACATTACCATTCAAATGGCTACCATATCTAGACAAGATTTGTTTTGTAACCGTAGGGGCTCTGATATAACCTTTGGGTTGAACAGGCTGTCTGGAACTTGTCCCTGGGGGATTCTCATCCAAATAAAGATGCACTGACTTTGACACTAATGGGGTTAATTTCACTCACTCCACATTACACCTAAAAATACTGTAAATTGTGGTAAAGATACTCTCTAAATATTGCAAGCATGCTAAGTTCACTGACTTCTCTCTCTCTCTCTTTTTGTCTTTTATTTCCGCAGGCCAAACCAGGCAGTACGGAGTATAATCTGCTGTGGTGCAGTTCACACCTGAAGCCCAGCACACTCAGATTTATGGCAGATTTCCAAAAAATCAACCATTTCCCTAGGTTTGCAGTCAGAACTGTTATTGTTTACTTAACATATATTTAACTGTTGCTTATTTCTGCATTCGGTAACAACTCTTTGACTTAACAGAAGGTTTATGTTTTTAGAGTTTATGGCACTTGGAATGATAGAACCATGTGTGTACTAGGAAAGTGGAAATTGGTGATGAATATTAAGAAATTATCACTAGGACAAAATGAAACAAAAAGTTTAGTAAGAGTTAAAAGTGAATGCTGGTCTGAGTCTTGAGAACTTTCAAATAATGACCCTAAATACGGGCCATTCATTTTTTTAACGATTAAATATTAGTGACCTTTACATTATTTTTAATCATATGCGAATCAGTTTTAGAAATATATAATTTTTTGCTATAATGTATTGGTAAAATCAAATATAGACATCCTTATACATATAAGACATGTTTTATGTCACTGATATTTGCATATATATTATGTGATATATTGTTTCATTATGTATTATCCTTTTAAAAGCCATTTAACTGTCTGTTCAGAGTTGTAGGTGAAGCGTCTGATTGTTTTCCACACTGAGAATCTTAATTTCAGGTCATGTGAACTCACAAGAAAGGACAGGTTATTTCGAAATATTCAGAGAATGCAACTGATGAAGGTAACTGTGTCCTAACAGCCATTTTATCTTATTCACATCGATATTAACAGTTGTATTATGTAGAAGATATAACATGATCAGAATTTGAATTTCCCAAAGTATCATAGCTATATATATATATATATATATATATATATATATATATATATATATATATATATATATATATATATATATATATATATATATATATATATATATATATATATATATATATATATCAGGTGCAGTCTTCACAATGAAGGTTGGCTGCAGTTAAATCCCCGACATACTCTATCTCTTGTAATGGTTGTACACTGTCTCAGACTATTTGCCCATCTCTTGATGTTGTCGTCCCACTTGTATCATTGTCTTCCTCTTGCCTTTGATCTTTCTTTCGAGTGGGGCTTATATATATATATATATATATATATATATATATATATATATATATATATATATATATATATATAGATATATATATTCCTAAAATGTTTCCATATATTATAAAAATATACATCATCAAACTGTGAAATGTTGTAATATCTGGAAGGGATCGTGATAAGCATGGGTAATCTCTTGAATTACAAACAGAAAGAGAGGTTGCTCAGTTTAAAACTACTGTGGCACTACTGACATTGACAAAATTATCTATTATTGTTTATTTCAGGTAAAAGATTTCAGTATTGCACTATCTCGCCATGTGGGTTCCAGGGCCCTATTGTAGGGTAAACAAGAATAGAACCACTGCCTACCCAAAAGCATGTTGTAAGAGTCGACTAATTGGGAGCTTCCTTCGAAGTCGGAGTGCATCTGCCTGAGAGGCAAGGAACCAGCAGTCTGCATACAAATGAGTCAGATCAGTAAAAAAGATGCACACGCAACACTCATGTTCTGGAACAGGACTGCAGTCTGAAAGTGGATGAACAACCAGAACTTTCCGTCAGAGTTTACAGCTGGCGAACACGAAGAAGAAGAAGACATATTGCACTTAGTTGTATGTTAGCTTCATTCTGCACACTGCTGCAGAAATAAAATCTACTTTTACACATCTGCTGCACTTTTCAGGGTCACAGACACTTTGACTTTATTCCTGCTAGTTATGTCTTGCCTGGGGATTATCATGAGTTTTATGGTAAGTTCTGTTGTGAGTGTCGCTCTTGTATGTTATTGTTGTGTGCTGTTTGCAGGTTCATTCAGCAGGGAATATTGTAGGAACCCCATGGCAGCATGCACACTGCATCAAAATGTCTAGTTGACCACCCCCCCCCCCTCCCCTCCCACCCCCACTATCTAACTTAAGACCACAAACAACATGGGGACCTACAAAAAACAAGATGACTGATGGTGATTACAGTGATATGTCCATGTGTGGGTTCCGGGGCCCCATTATGTGGAAAACAAGAATAGACCCACTGCCTTCCTAACAAGCATGTCATAAAAGTAAACAAATTGGGGGTTCCTTCAAAGTCAGATTGCATCTGCCTGAGAGGCAAGGAACCAACAGTCTGCATACAATAAAGTCAGATCTGTAAACCAGATGTGCACACAGCACTCAGGTTCTGTAACAAGTCTAAAGTTTAGAGGTGGGCGAACAACCAAAACTTTCAGCCAGAGTTTACAGCCGGTGAACGCCAAGAAGGAGACAATAACATAGCCTGGAAAACTCAAATGCACCGTCACCTCAAAGATTTTTATATTTTATTTTATTGTTTTACAAAAGCACCCACAGTGAAGTGTGATAAAGATGAATAATGCATACTAATATTAATAATAATGCAACCTTCTGACACTGCCAACTTGCAGCTCAGTCACGGAGGACCATTTTTTTTTTCTGGTTTTACTCAATGGTACGCAAAACGGGCACCTTTTATTTTCTAATGGCAAAATTTTTCAGTGCTACTGTAATAGACACTGTAGTGCTTACTGGCATCTTTTTTAGACACTTCGTATTGAGCACTGTCACCTTTGTTTCTAGAAAATAATCCCTATAGGTAAATGTATTACGTAAAGTCCGCTTTTCACACCACTGGTGCTTTGGGGACATGATACTGAACTCATTTTTATTTTAATAATCAAGCCATCCATCGATGGATCATGTGGTCAGAAAAACTCTGTGGGCCTTCTTTACTTCCCAGGACATTACCTAATACCCATTCAAGGCTGGTTTGACCTGGGAGTCAAGGTCAGTTTGTCAAATCTGCCTGAACCAGATTTGAATCCAAGATCTTTGGACTGGCAGGTGATGCTCTAGCCACTGCACTGACTCAGCTCCCCATTTGTTCATTAATTTTTTCATCTAAGTGAACCATGTTCAGCTGACTCCTAGAAAGCAATTTCTAGGAAGTTTTGGTTATAACTATGGGACCAAATCTTGCTGTGATTTCATTAGGTGATTCTTTTAATGCTGGTAGTTGTTGCCTGTTTGCCTCCCATGTTTGTCGGGTATTGTATTGATGAGGTCTTCTCCGTCTTGTGGTGCTGGATGGAATGCAGTCGTGTTGATACTGACTGGTCAGTCCGGTTCTCACTGTGCTATTTGTTGAAAGCTGCAAATACGTGGGACTGCTTCTATCCCAGGTTTGACAATGACGACCTGTCAAGTGTGATTGGTCTATAAAATATTAGGTAAGCTTCATATAGATGTGGAAACAGGTCAGCCTTTAAAAAAAAACACAAATCTGTTCACAGCACATTTCCAGAAAAATAAAGGCTTGTACATTGTAAAGCCAGTGGCCTCGTCCCAAGGCAGAGGAGTCTTTCTTGTCAGTCATGTAAGTTTTACTCACAAACACTGCAGTTGTTGCCACTTGTTAAGAGTAGTTATTATTCAGCACAACTCTTGATTAACAGAATGTATTAAATTGAAAGTGAAACTGTTAATTGTGTGTAGATTAAAATATTTCATCTGTGGCCATGTTCACTTGTTAACAATTGGTCACATTAGTACACTGTCTCCTTGAATTACGACCTGTGCCACTTAAAACCCTAGGCACTTAGACCACACACAAAAAAATAAAAAATAATAAATTTTAAAAATAAAATACATTGGTTGTAAAAAAAACCCTTTAAAAAAACCATTTTACATATCACTAAAGAAATTATTTAAATATTTAGTTTTTAAATATTTTAAACATTAGGGAGCTGTTGTGGTGTACTGGCTAGATGCTCGCCTGCTAATATGAAGGTCAGGGGCTCAAATACTCGTGGAGACGGATTTCTTTTTCAATGTTTAAGTTTTAAAGTTTTGAACAACGGATCAACATCATGGCACACGAGTAGTAACCCATAAGTGCTCAGCGCAGTACACGAGCTCCGTAGCACCGGTGAGGATCTTGAAATACTTTGTGTAAATTTTTTAAAACTCTAAACTTTGCCTGGGAGGCACTGTTAGGCTATTGTTTTTGATTTCTAAGCTGCCAAGAGATTTTTGTATGTGCACAACAATACACACAGTTGTCCTATCTCACTACCCAGAGACCAGGGGAAATTACTAGAAGTCCAGGAGAAAAAATCCCAGCCTAAACTCGGGACTACAGCACTCTAGGCGGATGCCAGGCCTTGAGACCATGCAGCCCCCTCCTCCCCTTTCTTTGATTGTATATGTGTGAATGCATGGATGCATGTATAGGTGTGTATGTATGGAATGTGTGTGTGCATGTATATCTATAAATGTATGTGTATGTGTTTTATCTTTGTATATGTGTGTAGATGCGTGTGTGTATGTATCACGTATGTCTGTATATGAGTTCGCATGTATAAGAACGTAGGAGTATGTGTGTGTGTGT
Organism: Candidula unifasciata; assembly: GCA_905116865.2. Classification (NCBI taxonomy): domain Eukaryota; kingdom Metazoa; phylum Mollusca; class Gastropoda; order Stylommatophora; family Geomitridae; genus Candidula; species Candidula unifasciata. The sequence goes on along the minus strand of CAJHNH020003535.1, from coordinate 274,317 downwards.
GTGTGTGTACGATTGTGTACACATGATGTGTGTATACATTATTCTATAATTTATATTTTTTTATTATATTCATAACATGCATTATTGATAACAGGCATTGGTACTCTGAAAAATTAGTGCTTAGAAGGGCCGAATGTCAGACGGGCCTGAGTGCCCAATTTGTAACCCTTTGAAAATAAAGTTTGTTCGTTCATTCGTTCTTTTTCAAATATGACTTTGGCTCCCAGGTTGACCCAGCTTTAAATGAGTACCAGGGAAGTAAAGGTGGCTGGTGTTATGTTGACCATATCACCCATCCATGTATTGGTCTATCACAATATAAGTCTAGCCTCAAATGCCTGATGTGTCACTGGAATCTTTATTTTTATATATAGATATCATTTATTTTTATTTTTACATTTTTTTATTTTTTTAAATTTGGCGTTAAAATATAGGAAGCGTAATCAATAAAACACAAAGCTGATAATTCAATGAATACATTCCCTTAGTCTAAAATTATATACAGTGACCCTGTCACTAAGCTATTTTTGTTCCACATTCACAGCCACCCCCTGCTCCAAGTACAGATAGTTATTAGTAAATATAATCATATCTACTTTTGCTAAACACTGCGCAGGTGCAGACAGAACCATTGCCATTAACTAGACTTGTCACAGACTGGCCAATGCAGAAAAGCCAGTTTAATGGCTTTGCAGGGAATTTTAACAGATGGGGAAGCTGGATTTTTGGTGTCTGAGGTCAATGGGTTAAACATACTTCTGTAAAACAACACCTGTAATGCTCATAGACCAATGCAATTTTGGCTTGTTTACTAATTCTTCAAGCTTCAAGTCAATCTGTTAAAAGTGACTCTGTATTATAAAAATATTAACATGTGTTGATTTATGTTTGAGGAAGGCGAGGCAATGGTCGACCTCTGCGAAGATTGATACAGGACAGGATATTGAAGATGCATTGGAAATGAAAAGCACATGGGATTGGAGAGTTGGCTAGGGAGAGGGATACTTTCAGACATGCCGTGAAGAGAGCGAAGTTCTGTGAAGGACTTGCTTATGATGATGATTGTTTTATTCACAAATCAAAAACTATAGTTTGCTTATTTTTTTGGGTGGGGGGAACGAATAGGCCCACGGCACCCTAACTGGCATGTCATGCAAGGGGACTAAGAAGAGCTTTACTGAAATCAAATGTATGGGGCCAAATGGCATAGCTATCACAGCCTAGCTGTATACCACAACATTATGTCTCAGTCATCCTTTCATGTGTAAACAAAGAAGAAGAAGTAAAAGCTATAGTTTATATACCATGACAAAGACCTATCCTCTCCAAATGATGATAGCTAGTTGTGGGAACAAGCACACTTTGATGCAGGATCAACTGGACACTCCTTGTTCTGTGTAGCATGCTAGGATTCTGTTTCTCATTCCCAGTGACCGGGATTTGTTAGATAAGATATCAGATGGTCTTTTCTCTATTGGATAACGGACCTTTTTCCATGCCTTCAGGCATATTGGGCACATAACCCTAGATTTTATAGATCAATCGGCACTCGTCGGATTATGTGGTCAACATCATGCCGGCCACCTTTACTTCCCGGGACTTCACCTGATACCCATTTAAAGCTGAGTCAACATGGAAGCCAATCATTTCAATTTTTTTAATTTGTGGATTCAAATCCATTCATATTTGAACCCACAACCTTCGCTTCTGCACACAAGCGCCTAGCCTCCACCTCGAATCTCTCCCCAACTTTTGGATAAGGAATGAATATTCTTGCAACACTTTTTATATGATCACCTTTGCATACTAACACAGTCGTTAACATAGTCGACAACCCCTCATATCACAAAAGAATAATACCTCCACCCTTTTACAATTTACAACAAGATGAATTATTTTTTAGGTCAGGAGTAGCTACTGTTGTCAGTTGTTTAATAGTGTAAGATGAAGAAATTGAAGAATTCAGCCTATAATGTTCTGTTTTAACCTGATAGCCTGAACAGGTACCGTTAGACGAACATGTAATCGTGAGCAAATATATATCAGCACCTCTAGTTATTGATGGTAAGAGACACTTGGCTTCAGTTGCTGAAATTGTTGAGTTTTATGCAGTGCTTTGTATTTACATAATTTTTTTTTTTTTGGCTGTTTAATTTTACTAGGCAATTTACCTTTAGTAGTTTGCCATTGCATTCTGAATGTTTGTCTCTTCATATCATTGTCAGAATCAGTATCAGTGCAAATCTGTCTGCTGCCAGATCACCCACAGCTGGGTAGGTCTATTATTTTTTTTTCTCCGAAAGTCCCGGAACCCACACTGGGACATCCGTCCTCTCACCACCTCCCCCATTCAAAACAGTGTTTTCCCGTTGTCAGTTTCAATTTGAGGGTGCAAACAATATATTTCACAATTCATTGTCTGGTAGATTTCCATTCTCAAGATGGCGGTGAGCAACTGTGTTAGTTTTCGGTGGCTGATAGTTCTGTTCGCTTGTCATGGACTGATATTTTGTGTGCATTTCCAACAAAAGATGCATTAATTTGTGCGTGTGTGTGGAAACAGCGTGTATTGTGATTGTGCTAGGTCAAAAAAAAGCTGACGTCAGAATCAGAATGTGACCACAGTGGAATAAGTGCATGACCCAATATCACTGAAAATGCAAAATAAAAAGAAGACAGTCTGGCAAAATCTGCCATATCTAGTCGGGTACATACTACTCCTACTATAGATTTTGTATCAGCATAAGACAAAGAACACAACAGAAATTCTTTCTTAAATGCACAGACAATAGATGTGATTTGTATATCTCAGATAAGAGATTCAGTTTTGCTTCATTATCTGTAATGTAAATTCTGTAGTATGCGAGGTTCATTGAAGAGGCCAGGCAATTAAATAGGCAGTGTATGTTTATGGCCATTGCAATGATGCTTGTTTCCATCCTCATTGATGTGTATATGCTCTGTATTTATGCACACCACTTGCTGTCTGCTAATGCAGCATCAGCTCATCTAGGACTAGAACACAATTGGTTAGCATCATGCCTCTTAACCTGTCTTCCAAAACAAGGCAGGATAGACCAAACTGTTGTACAAGAACAGATACAACTATTTCACAGCATAAAACAGACTAACATTAATATTCTTCTGTAACTACTGTCAGCTTTAATATAGTTTGTCCTCACATCTCCATCAGCAGAATGTTTCAGTGTACATATTTTGGTAGCAATCACAGCTAACTCTTACACAGATCATATACATGATATTCACCTGTCTTCTTCTACTTGTAGTTCACAACTGACCATGAGCTAACGTCTTTCCTCCTTTGTCTCTTTGGCCTTGGGTTTTCCGTGCCACATGAACTCATGCATGGGTCTTCTGCCTAGCTTGTTATGACTGTTAGCTACCATGCAAAACAAGGTCATTAAAGCCTCATTATTTAAATTGAGTCCCATTGGCTTAGTGCCACAAGTGCTCATCAACTGGGCTGTTGTTCCACTGAAAGTATTCCTACCCATTGGCTCAGTGCCGCGAGTGCTCATCAACTGGAGTTCCACTTAAAATATTCCTACCCCTTGGCTCAGTGCCGCAAGTGCTCATCAACTGGGGTGTTGTTCCACTTAAAGTATTCCTACCCATTGGCTCAGTGCCACAAGTGCTCATCAACTGGGGTGTTGTTCCACTTAAAGTATGCCTACCCATTGGCTCAGTGCCACAAGTCCTCATCAACTGGGGTGTTGTTCCACTTAAAGTATGCCTACCCCCTTGGCTCAGTGCCACAAGTCCTCATCAACTGGGGTGTTGTTCCACTTAAAGTATTCCTACCCATTGGATCAGTGCCACAAGTGCTCATCAACTGGGGTGTTGTTCTACTTAAAGTATTCCTACCCATTGGATCAGTGCCACAAGTGCTCATCACTTGGGGTGTTGTTCCACTTAAAGTATTCCTACCCATTGGATCAGTGCCACAAGTGCTCATCAACTGGGGTGTTGTTCCACTTAAAGTATTCCTACCCATTGGATCAGTGCCACAAGTGCTCATCACTTGGGGTGTTGTTCCACTTAAAGTATTCCTACCCATTGGATCAGTGCCACAAGTGCTCATCAACTGGGTGTTTGTTCCACTTAAAAGTATGCCTGCCCATTGGCTCAGTGCCACAAGTCCTCATCAACTGGGGTGTTGTTCCACTTAAAGTATGCCTACCCCCTTGGCTCAGTGCCACAAGTCCTCATCAACTGGGGTGTTGTTCCACTTAAAGTATTCCTACCCATTGGATCAGTGCCACAAGTGCTCATCAACTGGGGTGTTGTTCCACTTAAAGTATTCCTACCCATTGGATCAGTGCCACAAGTGCTCATCAACTGGGGTGTTGTTCCACTTAAAGTATTCCTACCCATTGGATCAGTGCCACAAGTGCTCATCACTTGGGTTGTTGTTCCACTTAAAGTATTCCTACCCATTGGATCAGTGCCACAAGTGCTCATCAACTGGGGTGTTGTTCCACTTAAAGTATGCCTACCCATTGGCTCAGTGCCACAAGTCCTCATCAACTGGGGTGTTGTTCCACTTAAAGTATGCCTACCCCCTTGGCTCAGTGCCACAAGTCCTCATCAACTGGGGTGTTGTTCCACTTAAAGTATTCCTACCCATTGGATCAGTGCCACAAGTGCTCATCAACTGGGGTGTTGTTCCAGTTAAAGTATTCCTACCCATTGGATCAGTGCCACAAGTGCTCATCAACTGGGGTGTTGTTCCACTTAAAGTATTCCTACCCATTGGATCAGTGCCACAAGTGCTCATCACTTGGGGTGTTGTTCCACTTAAAGTATTCCTACCCATTGGATCAGTGCCACAAGTGCTCATCAACTGGGGTGTTGTTCCACTTAAAGTATGCCTACCCATTGGCTCAGTGCCACAAGTCCTCATCAACTGGGGTGTTGTTCCACTGAAAGTATTCCTACCCATTGGCTCAGTGCTCATCAACTGGGGTGTTGTTTCACTTAAAGTATTCCTACCCATTGGCTCAGTGCTCATCAACTGGGGTGTTGTTCCACTGAAAGTATTCCTACCCATTGGATCAGTGCAACAAGTGCTCATCAACTGGGGTGTTGTTCCACTTAACTCTTTGAGTCCCAGGGGGTTTAGCATCACAGGCCCAGGGGGTAGTAAATAAAGTAATAAAATCGGCGCATCATGCGTTTATTGGCTTCTATGTAGGAACCTATGAACACATGATGCGTTCCTTGGGACTCAAAGAGTTAAAGTATTCCTGCTGTCTGGCTTTTGTGGAAAGAATAATTTCTTGGTTTACCATGTGGGTTGCCATGGCCCCGTCTGAATAAAAATGTCTTGGGTGGAAGGGAAAATTCAGGGAGGGAATGGGAATAAAAGAAAACGTGATTACAGACAAACTAAGAGCTGAACGTCTCAGAAGAAGTGCACTAAATTTATGCAATGGCAACAGTGGTCATGGAACCGCATGCTCCAGTTGTGGAAGACTTTTCTGAATGGGAAAATGTCTTGCTAGTCATTTGCACTGCCCCTCTGCAGTGCCCCTTAACAAGCACAGTTAAGGGGTTGCCAAAATCAGATGTTTTAGGCCAAAAGTGGAATAAATCGCAATTGAGCCGCAAACAACAGCACAATGTGCCAAATGCTCTTATTAATGTGTAAGCAAAATTAAAAGATCTGTCTTATTAAGAATTGGAACTCGAAATGTTTGACAACTTTTGTTGTAATAAATTGTGCAGTTTAATGATGTTGTTTCTCTGACAATTTCACAGGTTTTAAATTTGATGTACGTTGCTACGTAGCTGTCACTTCATATGACCCTCTGGTCATTTATATGTATGAGGAAGGCCTTACTAGATTTGCAACAGTCAAATATGAGAAGGACATGAAGTACTTACGAAATCAGTGCATGCACCTGACTAACTACAGCGTCAACAAGCGGAGCCAGTACTATGTGAGGTCAGGGGTTGCTTCCTTGCTTTCATCATCTGTTATAACACAGGTCTTTTTATTATCTTTTTTTATATATATGTATAATATGTATACATATATAATAAAACATTTGTGGTAGTTTGTTAAATATAGACAACCTTTTGCTTTCCAGGACATGATGATATCTGTGGGAAAATTTGCTTTGATTTCTCTCTCTCTTTCATTCAGTCTCTCCCTGTCTCTCGCCCTCTGTCTGTCTCTCATACACGCATGCATTACGCATGAACCCAATACATAATGTATGTTTGCACATATGTGTACAAGTGTAATATTAAATTATTATTTCTTTACACTGGTGTCAATGTTAACGTTCTCATCATGAATAAATATTGTTCTTCCCATCAAATGTCAGAACATACTCGTCCTGTCATTTAGTGATATGACATCACTATTTATGTCATCTTATGCCATGACTTTATGTCATGACCTTATTACTTTTCTGTTTTCTTATTTATGTCTTTATGACAATTCTGACATCCATCTGGCATCATGACAGTACCAACCACTATATTCATGATCAGTCAGTCAATCAGATGCCATCTCCACACTGAAGGTTGATTGCATGCATCTTCAACACATTCTGGCCTTTTCCCTGGATGTACACTCTCTTAGGCTGCTGTTTGTCCATCACTTGATGTTATCCTCCCATCTGTATCACTGCCTGCTTCTTGCTTGCTTGCCTTCAACTTTCCCCTCCCTTATGGTGTTTATAAAAGTAAAGCTAAAAAGTAAAGGATCCTTTTCCACACCTTCAGGCACATTGGGCATATAGGGCTTGACCCCTATTTTATAGACCAATCAACATTTGGTGGGTGATATGGCCAACATCATGCTGGCCATCTTTGCTTCCCAGGACTTTACCTGGTACCCATTTAAGGCTGGGTCAACCTGGGATCCAAGATCTCTTAAAAAAAAAAAAAAAGTGCAGCTCCTAAAGTCAAAAGTTAAAGTCGAGAGGATCGACTTCATTGCACCGGGTTTGATCCCATTTGGCTCGGTCTCTGTCCGCAGAATGGCTAGTTGCCTGCCAAGAGCATCGCACAGAGCACAAACTCTTTAGCTCTGGTGACAATCCCCAGGGATCTCCATAAACATTGCACTCCTGAACTGAATGACGCAGCTGTGAAACGAACCCATGACCTTCAGGCAAACAGCTTGACCACTTCGCCACCAGGACCTGACCCCATAACCCTTAGATCTGCAGGCGAGCGTCTGGCTGCTACGCTATGGTAGCTCCCCTTTTATAGGAAAGTTTATATCTTTTAATATGGCTGTGATGTGACACAGGTATCTTTTATTTCCTTCAACCACTGTCATTTCATTTCTAGTCTCCTCAAAACGTATTTTTCTGGTTCATTATTCTTTATAATGTTCAACTCTGAATCTAGAAATCATCATCTTGTAGCAGGTCCTTTGAAAGAAACTCGGTCTCTCGCCAGCTGTTCTGTCTCATAAACTTTTATATCCAAGAAGTCACTTATATCCTGTGCCCATCTTCGTTTTGATCAGCCTCAACCCCTCTTTCCAGGTGCCATGCCTTCTACTGTTTTTTTCTCTTAATCAATCGTGGTACTTGATATGGCTAAAATATTTTAACTTCTGAGACAAGATGTATGTTAGTCAGTCTTCCATGATGTTCAGATCTTTTAGGATGTCTGTATTTCTTTTCTTCTTTGTCCACAGTATTCTGATAATCTTCCTATGGCATTTAAGTTCAAAAGTTCCTTTTTTCTTCCTTAAAGACTGGGAGATAGTCAGTGAATCCCATCTGAATGTAGCCACAGGGAGGATGCATGCTCTCAAAATTGTAACTTTGATTTCCTTGCTGGTGCTTAACCATAGACCTTTAATATTGTTTAATCCAGAAATGCTGATGCAGATATAGAAAACTTTGGCAATAAATGGTCGATGAGTGCCATGTTGAGGCACTTGAGGTCGACAGGAAAGGACACAGCAGGTATGTAACATCACATATTTGTTGTTGTTGTGGTTTATTTATTCACGATAACATATTTAGGTTTCAGAGATGTGATACCATTTATGAGCCAGTTTTCTTTGGTTTTCAGCTTGAGGAGGCTTGAAATAAATACCTTAACAGTGGGATAGAAATGACAGTAACCACCCACTGTCTTGTAACCTGTCAGTATTGTTGTTGAGGATGTCAAGAGTGTTAAGCAAATGACATCACAGTGCAGATGAACATAGTGATGTCATAATGGCAGCTTAAAGATGGCCATCCCTTTTTGACATGTGCCAAAGAGAAGCAGGATTCTGTTATCCGTCTTGTTTTTAATCAGTGAAAGGGTAAAACCTATATTTGTTTCTCTTCTTGACCAAAGGTATTCTAACAAAATTGCAAAAACACTTAAGACAAATGTTTTGAGTTTCTTCTTTAATGATTATAAAGTAATTTGTTAGTCAGATCTGTATGTTGCCGCTGAAAAGATGCCATTTAAAAAATGTTACTTTTGTTTGTTACCCCAAAATATGATCTGCCAGTTATGATACACATAAGGAATACACATAACAATTCCACTTGTGAGCTGTACAGATTAGTACATAAAATGAACACATACATCTCAAAGCACATGAATAGCGACTAAACATCGAAGCCGCATAGTGAGTGGGGAGAGATAGAAACAGAATCGACTTAATTGCCCTGGGTTTTATTCCTTATAGCTGAGTCACCCTCCGCAGACTGGCCAGCTGAATGCCAAGAGCGTCACACGAAGCATAAACTTCCTAGCCCCAGTGATGATCCCCAGGGAGCTCCGCAAAAATGTCACTGGTGAACTGCACAACTTAGATTGTGAAATAAACCAATGAACCCACTCCCTTCAGAGCACTAAGCACAGACTCTTTGACCACTTTGCCGCAGAGATTCCCCCACCCAGTGATGTGATAGATTGTTAAAGGACTATGATATTATTTAAATTCTATAATGTATTTTCTCTCATCAGCTCTGATGATGCAGATTGAAAACATTGTCATCAAAACTATCCTGTCTGCGGAATCATCCATTGTTGCAGCATGCAATATGCATCAGCCATTTAGAGGCAACTGTTTTGGTCGGTACTTTTACCATCAGTTAGCTTTAGGAATCTGTATTTTGTCTAAAAAAAATGTTTATCTCATTTTTGCAAATATCTAGTTTGTATTTTATCTAGCATCTGAGTGGGTGGAAACTGGTGGAGAAAATGTTGAGTGGGTGGAAACTGGTAGAGAAAATGTTGAGTGGGTGGAAACGGAGAAAATGTTGAGTGGGTGGAAACTGGTGGAGAAAATGTTGAGTGGGTGGAAACGTAGAGAAAATGTTGAGTGGGTGGAAACTGGTAGAGAAAATGTTGAGTGGGTGGAAACGGAGAAAATATTGAGTGGGGGGAACTGGTGGAGAAAAGGTTGAGTGGGTGGAAACGGAGAAAATGTTGAGTGGGTGGAAACGGAGAAAATGTTGAGTGGGTGGAAACTGATGGAGAAAATGTTGAGTGGGGGGAAACTGGTGGAGAAAATGTTGAGTGGGGGGAAACTGGTGGAGAAAATGTTGAGTGGGGGGAAACTGGTGGAGAAAATGTTGAGTGGGTGGAAACTGGTGGAGAAAATGTTGAGTTGAGGGAAACAGAGAGACAATGTATAGAGTCCCTGTGTGGGTTCTAGGGTCCCATTGTGGGGAAAACAAGAACAGACCCACTGCCTCCCCACCATGTGTGTCATAAGAGTCAACTAAGTGGGGACTTCCTTTAAAGTCATAGTGCATCTACCTGAGAGGCCAGGAACTAACAGTCTGCATACAAATATATCAGATCTGAAAAAATGGATGTGCATCCAACACTCTGATTTTGGAACAAGACTGAATCCAGAGGTGGATGAAAAATCTGCATTTTCTGCTGGAGTTTACATCCAGTGAATCGTGAAGAAGAAAAAGAAATGTTTAGAGGACAGGTGTTTTTGAAGGCAACTAATCACTTGTAGGAATGGAATATGATAATGGTGAACTTCTTCACTGTGAGGAAATACTTGGACATATAGTCTTTAAAACTAATCCTTTAATAACATGTTCCCAACAAATTCCCTGAATTGCCAGATACCAGAAATAGTAACCAATGGGAAGGCTAAACCGAGCTTCAGATGCCTGCAGAAGTTGGATGTGTCGGCCAAAAGGTGCAAATATCGCAGATATGTTGTAAACAACCACAACACACCTACATCTTCAGAGTAATGCAAAAGAAGGCAAAAGGAAATAGAAAACAGAATCTATCATGTATTTGTTATGTTTGCCTGTGTACGTGTTTGTGTTCATGCATGTGTGCATATGTGTGTGTGGGTTCATAACATAGTGAGAGAGAAAGAGAGAAAGAGATAGAAGTGAAATATTTAAGTGCATTTTTGTTTCTCTTCCTAGAACTCTACGGTTTTGACATTCTTATAGATGAACATTTGAAGCCCTGGGTTCTAGAAGTAAATTTCTCCCCTTCCCTGGCATGGTAAGGGTAATTCTCTCTCCCCCCCCCCCTCCCCCCCACCTAAATCTTTATCATTCTTCTCTCTTCTCTCATTGCTTTACAATATTTTTTCTTTGCCTTTTTCTGTATTCTAGTTTTATGCTTCTTCAATTATTCATAATTGTGTCTTTTTAAATATATGTAAACAGCTTCCATTTTGAAAACAAACAAATGCCAGAGGAAATATTTGAACAACAAATGGGATGATGAATTCAAGAGGAGTGAAGAAATGAAAGAAATGTTTGGACAGGCGTTAGTATCAATATTTATAAGTCACAGAAGGTGGCGCTGTATTGGGTACATCCTAAAGGTGGCACTGTATTGGGTACATCCTAAAGGTGGCACTGTATTGGGTACATCCTAAAGGTGGTGATGTATTGGGTACATCCTAAAGGTGGTGATGTATTGGGTACATCCTAAAGGTGGCGCTGTATTGGGTACATCCTAAAGGTGGCGATGTATTGGGTACATCCTAAAGGTGGTACTGTATTGGGTACATCCTAAAGGTGGTACTGTATTGGGTACATCCTAAAGGTGGCACTGTATTGGGTACATCCTAAAGGTGGTGATGTAGTGGGTACATCCTAAAGGTGGCGCTGTATTGGGTACATCCTAAAGGTGGTACTGTATTGGGTACATCCTAAAGGTGGTGATGTATTGGGTACATCCTAAAGGTGGCGCTGTATTGGGTACATCCTAAAGGTGGCGATGTATTGGGTACATCCTAAAGGTGGTACTGTATTGGGTACATCCTAAAGGTGGTACTGTATTGGGTACATCCTAAAGGTGGCGCTGTATTGGGTACATCCTAAGGGTGGTGATGTATTGGGTACATCCTAAAGGTGGTACTGTATTGGGTACATCCTAAAGGTGGTACTGTATTGGGTACATCCTAAAGGTGGTACTGTATTGGGTACATCCTAAAGGTGGCGCTGTATTGGGTACATCCTAAAGGTGGTACTGTATTGGGTACATCCTAAAGGTGGTACTGTATTGGGTACATCCTAAAGGTGGCGATGTATTGGGTACATCCTAAAGGTGGTACTGTATTGGGTACATCCTAAAGGTGGTACTGTATTGGGTACATCCTAAAGGTGGCGCTGTATTGGGTACATCCTAAGGGTGGTGATGTATCGGGTACATCCTAAAGGTGGCGCTGTATTGGGTACATCCTAAAGGTGGCGCTGTATTGGGTACATCCTAAAGGTGGCGCTGTATTGGGTACATCCTAAGGGTGGCGCTGTATTGGGTACATCCTAAAGGTGGCACTGTATTGGGTACATCCTAAAGGTGGTGATGTATTGGGTACATCCTAAAGGTGGTGATGTATTGGGTACATCATAAAGGTGGCGCTGTATTGGGTACATCCTAAAGGTGGCGCTGTATTGGGTACATCCTAAAGGTGGTGATGTATTGGGTACATCATAAAGGTGGCGCTGTATTGGGTACATCATAAAGGTGGCGATGTATCGGGTACATCATAAAGGTGGTGATGTATTGGGTACATCCTAAGGGTGGTGATGTATCGGGTACATCATAAAGGTGGCGCTGTATTGGGTACATCCTTAGAAGAAGTGAACAGAGAATCACAAAATAGGCACTAAAATGGGAAACAGATTAAGGAAAGGAGGACATTAAAACAAAGATTGCTAAAAGAAACCAAAGTTGCTAGACTGGATTCGGTCAATGATATATCTAAAGGACTGCACAGGATAAAACAGAAAAGCCAGGAAGGCTAACTTGGGCATAAATGCCTGCAGAAGTTGGCCATGTTGGCGTAGATATTGCAGCTATGTTGTAAAGGGGCACAACACATTTAGGGGGCCGCATTAGCGCAGTCAATACGAAGCTCGCTTTCAAATCCAGCTGCGACTCGCTGCAGCCCACGGTCGGTGTTCGAAACCGGGGGGCTCCCGTGATTCACCCTGCCTCTAGGAAATGGGCACCAGAGTTGACACTCTGGGGTAAATGGAGGAACGTCGCTGAAGCTACAGAGTTTCATGCGAACGGCGACACAGGCGGACAATTCTCCTGAATTTACCTTCACCTTTACAACACATTGACGTCTTCCGTCTTTGGATGAGCACATAAAAAGAACAGAACAGAGGACTAGACTGTGAGCCTCTGTGGCGTGTAATGAGGTGACTACGTGATCATGATGATGATGATGATGATGAAGGGTTTCTGTGATATGAATGCTGTCATGATAACATCATTTGATTCATTCATATTGATGTGAAAACTACCATCATAACATCATTTGATTATTTCATATTGATGTGAATACTGTCATCATAACATCATTGGATTCTCTAATTTTGACGTGAATACTGTCATCAGAACATCATTTGATTGTTTTATATTGATGGGAATACTGTCATCAAAACATCATTTTATTATTTTATATTGATGGGAATACTGTCATCAGAACATCATTTGATTGTTTTATATTGATGGGAATACTGTCATCAGAACATCATTTTATTGTTTTATATTGATGTGAATACTGTCATCAGAACATCATTTTATTATTTTATATTGATGTGAATACTGTCATCAGAACATCATTTTATTGTTTTATATTGATGGGAATACTGTCATCAGAACATCATTTTATTATTTTATATTGATGGGAATACTGTCATCAAAACATCATTTTTTAAATTTCATATTGATGTGAATACTGTCATCATAACATCATATGTAGATGGGTGGATGTGTGAATGTTCAATAACTTTTTATTTTTGTGTAACTTAATTACGTTTAATTTAAGTAAATTTTGTTGTATGTATGTGTTTATATATATATATGTGAGTGTATAAAATTATTATATTCAGTTGTACTGCTTTTTTTAAATGTTAATAATTGTGTTTATATTTTTCCAGCGATACTCCTCTTGATTTGAAAATAAAGAGCAACATGTTGTGTGATTTATTCAGTTTGGTGGGTGAGTATGACAGTTTGATTTACTCTTCCATGGTGACTTATGTTTTAATAGAGCTGTCACTGGCTAGCGTTCATGAGGTGCCCTGTGCTTTAACAAGAGAATCGTGATACTGTCTACAAATAAACTTATGTAGCATGAGGAAAGAAATCATGCAGCTGCGACTGTCAGAGTCAGCAGTCTCATTTGGTACTGGCCGGAAGGATTGTGGTGTATGAGGAATTAGAAGCATGTGAAACATCTGGCCCCTGAAACTATCAATGTCCATACTCTTTGACATCTTCTAGAAGAGATGGGGTATAAATGGGGATGTTTTAAGCATTGAGTTGTCTGTGAATGTATGAAGTTTCTTAAATTCTTTGCCAGATTATCTTAGGCCATTCTTCTTCTTCTTCTTCTTCTGCGTTCATCCAAAGATGTATTTGTGTTCTATCCGGTTTACAGCATGGCTGGGATATTTGCACCTTTCGGCCAACACATCTGACTTCTGCGGGCATTTGTTGAATGGGTTAGCCTTCCCGGTTCTTAGGCCATCCTGTCTTCCACCTTTCTTGTGGAAGCCATGCTACCACAGTTGAAGTGGTAATAGTTTCCTGTAGATGTAACCAATCAAATTTCAGTTTCTGCTTGTTATTATTGTATTTTTATAAATCTTTTTGTTCCATTATTTAATGCTGTCTTGCTGATTAAGTTCTCATAAAAAATTAGAATTCACCTTCAGTAGATTAAACTGAAAGATGACAATCAATGCACACAGTGAATTTACACTGGATACTTTTCTTCTGGTTTGTATTTAATTTGTCAGATGCAGTAACTTTTTTTTCCTCATTTTCCCCAGGTGTTATTTGCCAGGATCCAACAGCAAAAAGATGGATAAAATCTACCAGACAGAGAAGAATCATAGACAAAACTACTGGAAAATCAGCAGTGGGTGTTTGACAGTGTTTCATACATTTTCCTCTGCCAGATTTTGGCCAGCGTTCCAGATTAATATCATATTATAATGTTTGATATTGGCATGTTTGATTTAGGGCTATGTTAGAACAAATAAGACAGACAAAAGATTGCACAGTTTATTGTCTGGTACATTTCACTCTATCTCATTAGGTGTATGCTACAACAATAAATATGATGAACCGAACAAAAACAATTGTTTTTAATGAAACACATCAGCATGACATGATTACATGGATCCACGTGGGAAAACTGTCCGGTATATGCAGGAGTGCCAGGCAATGAAAGAGTGGATGTTTTAGCTACAACAGCGATAGCTATAGGCAGGGCATAAGCTACAGCTTAGGTCCTCACAGTCTGCAGGGGCCTCAACAAATTTAATTTTTTTGGTTCACAAATGCAATTTTTGATACAGGTCGTGATAAGCGACCCAGGATTAGAGTAATTTCCCTTGCCATTCATGCTTCCTTAGGTCGCTGGAACTCTCCTATGCTGCAGGGGAGTCATGTCTTCCTTATTATGAACGCTTTAACTGTTGCCTCTGTTCTCCTATTCTCACTGCTCGCTTGCGTGAATATTTTCACGTTCTGCTATCTCCGCAACGGTTCGGGAGTATTGAAACAGCGATATTTTTTTGTTCATACGCCCCTTGTAACTGTTTTCTTTCTCTCGGGCATGAGCCACCGCCGAGTAAAGAAATAGAAAAACATCTCAGTTTCGATAGCCAAGAATCGTTGCGCTTGCGGCGCTTTCCCCTACAGTACTTTTTACCTGTACTCAGGTGCATTTGGCGCCTGAAATAGACTGACAACAACGCAACCTCCCACAAACATTACATACTTGAGCGAACGCCAAAACAAGCCATATCATAACACCCCTGCAACAAAGGAGAGGTCCAGTGACCTAAGGAGGAATGAATGGCATGGGAAGTTACTCTAATCCTGAGCTGCTTATCGCGATCAGTTCCCAATTTTCTATTCACAGCACCTTCAAGAGAATTATATAATATAATTTCTGTAATTTTGCAGACACATTTTTAATTATTTATTTTATACAAAATTAAACAATATATTTCCATTGTCATCAAATTTAATGGGCATATATATTTTAAAGTTTGAAGATATTAGATGATGTTTTTTAAAACAATAGGGGCTTCATGGCTTAACATAGCTTAGGACCTGGTCTGAATGCCTTGGCTGGACAAAGGAGACATTCTGATTAGTTAGTTAGTCTTTCCTCTTGTGTCAAGTGCGGCACATAGGTCAGAGGTCATGACTCTCCATGTATGGCGGTTCGTTGCAATCTGTTGTAGGTCTTGGATGTTTGAGTGGCCCATGAGTGAGCCTTCCCTGATGATAGTTCTACGTAGGGTTTCCCTTGGTCTTCCACGAGAGAGAGACATTCTGATAACTATAATAAATGCAGACTGAAGACACAAGGTTAGATGCAATAACATATGAAAGAATTTCTGAATTTAGAATTAGGAGTGGATCCAGCAAAGAGGGACGTGTGAGAGGAAAAGAACGATGTGTGTGATTATTGTACTATGGGAACAGTCAGAATCTAAACCTTAACATGTTTGTTGCTGGAGGTTGAACATCTATAGGCATGCCCAGTGTGCTGTGATGTAGTTACTTAAAACTAATGAAATACAAAACACACAGACACAAACTCTCAAATGTAAGTGCCTGTATTGCTAGAACAGTTGCAAGCTGACCACCAAACACACAAACTCTCAAATGTAAGTGCCTGTATTGCTAGAACAGTTGCAAGCTGACTACCAAACACACAGACACAAACTCTCAAATATAAGTGGCTGTATTGCTAGAGCAGTTGCAAGCTGACCACCAAACACACAGACACAAACTCTCAAATGTAAGTGCCTGTATTGCTAGAACAGTTGCAAGCTGACCACCAAACACACAAACTCTCATATGTAAGTGCCTGTATTGCTAGAACAGTTGCAAGCTGACTACCAAACACACAGACACAAACTCTCAAATGTAAGTGCCTGTATTGCTAGAACAGTTGCAAGCTGACTACCAAACACACAGACACAAACTCTCAAATGTAAGTGCCTGTATTGCTAGAGCAATTGCAAACTGACCACCAAATACACAAATTCTCAATATAAGTGCCTGTATTGCTAGAGCAATTGCAAGCTGACCACCAAACACACAAACTCTCAAATGTAAGTGCCTGTATTGCTCGAACAGTTCCAAGCTGACCACCAAACACACAAACTCTCAAATATAAGTGCCTGTATTGCTAGAACAGTTGCAAGCTGACCACCAAACACACAGACACAAACTCTCAAATGCAAGTGCCTGTATTGCTAGAACAGTTGCAAGCTGACCACCAAACACACAGACACAAACTCTCAAATATAAGTGCCTGTATTGCTAGAACAGTTGCAAGCTGACCACCAAACACACAGACACAAACTCTCAAATGTAAGTGCCTGTATTGCTAGAACAGTTGCAAGCTGACTACCAAACACACAGACACAAACTCTCAAATGTAAGTGCCTGTATTGCTAGAACAGTTGCAAGCTGACCACCAAACACACAAACTCTCAAATGTAAGTGCCTGTATTGCTAGAGCAATTGCAAACTGACCACCAAACACACAAACTCTCAATATAAGTGCCTGTATTGCTAGAGCAATTGCAAGCTGACCACCAAACACACAAACTCTCAAATATAAGTGCCTGTATTGCTAGAACAGTTGCAAGCTGACCACCAAACACACAGACACAAACTCTCAAATGTAAGTGCCTGTATTGCTAGAACAGTTGCAAGCTAACCACCAAACACACAGACACAAACTCTCAAATGTAAGTGCCTGTATTGCTAGAACAGTTGCAAGCTGACCACCAAACACACAAACTCTCAAATGTAAGTGCCTGTATTGCTAGAACAGTTGCAAGCTGACCACCAAACACACAAACTCTCAAATATAAGTGCCTGTATTGCTAGAACAGTTGCAAGCTGACCACCAAACACACAGACACAAACTCTCAAATGCAAGTGCCTGTATTGCTAGAACAGTTGCAAGCTGACCACCAAACACACAGACACAAACTCTCAAATATAAGTGCCTGTATTGCTAGAACAGTTGCAAGCTGACTACCAAACACACAGACACAAACTCTCAAATGTAAGTGCCTGTATTGCTAGAACAGTTGCAAGCTGACTACCAAACACACAGACACAAACTCTCAAATGTAAGTGCCTGTATTGCTAGAACAGTTGCAAGCTGACCACCAAACACACAAACTCTCATATGTAAGTGCCTGTATTGCTAGAACAGTTGCAAGCTGACCACCAAACACACAGACACAAACTCTCAAATGTAAGTGGCTGTATTGCTAGAACAGTTGCAAGCTGACCACCAAACACACAGACACAAACTCTCAAATGTAAGTGCCTGTATTGCTAGAACAGTTGCAAGCTGACCACCAAACACACAGACACAAACTCTCATATGTAAGTGCCTGTATTGCTAGAACAGTTGCAAGCTGACCACCAAACACACAGACACAAACTCTCAAATGTAAGTGCCTGTATTGCTAGAACAGTTGCAAGCTGACCAGCAAATCTTTCTGTTTACATTGCTGTGGGTGCTGGTGAAGATGCTTCTTTTCTCCAGACCCAGTTCTACCTTTCAGTGTCAGGTTTGGAAGAGGCATATTGGTCTGTGCTGCTTTGAAGCTGGTGTTCACGACTTCAGATATTCCACCTATCCATGGGCGACCTCTAGATCTGCTTCCTTTGTATCTAAGTAACAGTATTCTCTGTGATATACTGTCCTGTGGCAGTCTTGATACATGTCCAAACCATTTGACCTCTTGTCTTTTGAGGTAGTTTAGCTCTGGTTCCATCCTCACTTGTTTCCTGATATTATCGTTTCTGATCCTATTTTTAGGCACTAGTGAAGACCACAGAGAAATATAAATGGGTGTAAATTTAAGGGATCTGAAAGAGGAGAGAGTACTTGGGGGAGGATTGGATGATCAGATTTAGAGCTGGTGGTTGATGGAGAATTGAGTGACTGAGGAAGAAGCAGTTGACCAAGAGAGGATTAGATGACAGAGAAAAGAGTGGGTAATCAGTGGTGGCTGGATTGAGTGGTTCCTAGAGAAGTGAGTGATTGAAGAGCAAAGAGACAAGAGAGGATTGGGTGATAGAGAAAAGAGTGAGTAATCAGTTGTGTGTGGATTGAGTGGTTGCTAGAGAAGTGAGTGATTGAGGAAGGAGCAGTAGGCCAAGATAGGATTAGATGACAGAGAAAAGAGTGGGTAATCAGTGGTGGGTGGATTGAGTGGTTGCTAGAGAAGTGAGTGGTTGAGGAGCAAATGGCCAAGAGAGGATTGGGTGGCATAAGAAAGAGTGGGTAATCAGTGGTGGGTGGAGTGAGTGGTTGCTAGAGAAGTGAGTGATTGAGGATGGAGCAGTTGACCAAGAGAGGACTGGGTGACAGAGAAAAGAGTGGGTAATCAGTGGTGGGTGGATTCGTTAAGAAAGGAGTCGTAGACCAAGGCAGGATCAGGTGACATATCAGTGGTCTGCTTGCTGTGTCCTCAGACAACACTACTGCCTGGGAAACCAGAATCAGAAGAGAAGGATTTAAACATTCACATGACTGGTCTCAACAGCGAGGAAATCAAGATTCTGCGCAGAGTCAAGGAAGAAGAATCCAGAAAGGGTGGTTGGATCCGGATTTTCCCAAGTGCTGATAGCTGGGACAAATATGGGTTAGTAGTTGTATTCCTAGTGTCTTCCTTTGAGGGTTTCTCTCACTATTTGGGGAAGGGCGGGGGGGGGGGGGGGGGGGAGATCAGTGGCTGGCACTGACATCATGACACCCTTTGAGAGTATAGCCTTAATAATCAAGAATCAGTGGTTTTATGGATATTCCCACACACATTCAACTGAATGAATGAATCAAGAATCAATGCACTCATGAGATTTCCACACATTCAACTGAATGAACGAATCAAGAATCAATGCACTGTAGATTCCCACACAGTCAGCTGAATGAATGAATCAAGAATCAATGCACTGCAGATTCCCACACAGTCAGCTGAATGAACGAATCAAGAATCAATGCACTGTAGATTCCCACACAGTCAGCTGAATGAACAAATCAAGAATCAATGCACTGTAGATTCCCACACAGTCAGCTGAATGAATGAATCAGGAATCAATGCACTGTAGATTCCCACACAGTCAGCTGAATGAATGAATCAAGAATCAATGCACTGTAGATTCCCACACAGTCAGCTGAATGAATGAATCTAGAATCAATGCACTGTAGATTCCCACACAGTCAGCTGAATTAATGAATCTAGAATCAATGCACTGTAGATTCCCACACAGTCAGCTGAATTAATGAATCTAGAATCAATGCACTGTAGATTCCCACACAGTCAGCTGAATTAATGAATCAAGAATCAATGCACTGTAGATTCCCACACAGTCAGCTGAATGAATGAATCAAGAATCAATGCACTGTAGATTCCCACACAGTCAGCTGAATGAATGAATCAAGAATCAATGCACTGTAGATTCCCACACAGTCAGCTGAATTAATGAATCTAGAATCAAAACACTGTAGATTCCCACACAGTCAGCTGAATGAATGAATCTAGAATCAATGCACTCTGAAGATTCCCACACAGTCAAAATCAACAAAAGACGGTCTGCTGCCAAATCACCTGCAGCTAGGATTGACCTTGGCATTACGGAGCACATTCATAATGCCTAAGCCACAGGTGCTGACGCCTGCAATAGCTAGATTGCAGCTGAATAATATTCCTTTCTTGTGAGTTCCGAGGCTCCATTGGGAGAAGGAAGTGTGTGAAAAGATTTACTCCATGCCCCTCATAAGCCTGTCATTAAAGGCGATTATTTAGGAGTTTGTGGACTCAGATGTGTCATAGTGATGATAATCTCAAGTGAAGAAACTGGAGCCACTGGAGAAAAGAATCTGAGATCAGATGAGACAATTCTGTGTAGAGAACTGTGACAGTAAGTACAGGGCAACATGAATATAAACAAGGGCACAGAACTGTGACAGTAAGTACAGGGCGACATGAATATAAACAAGGGCACAGAACTGTTGCAGTAACAACAGGGCAACATGAATATAAACAAGCGCACAGAACTGTTGCAGTAAGTACAGGGCAACATGAATATAAACAAGGGCACAGAACTGTGACAGTAGGAACAGGGCAACATGAATATAAACAAGGGCACAGAACTGTGACAGTAAGAACAGGGCAACATGAATATAAACAAGGGCACAGAACTATGACAGTAAGAACAGGGCAACATGAATATAAACAAGGGCACAGAACTGTGACAGTAGGAACAGGGCAACATGAATATAAACAAGTGCACAGAACTGACAGTAAGAACAGGGCAACATGAATATAAATGAGCGCACAGAACTGTTGCAGTAACAACAGGGCAGGGTGAATATAAACGAGTGCACAGAACTGTGACAGTAAGAACAGGGCAACATGAATATAAATTAGGGCACAGAACTGTTGCAGTAACAACAGGGCAGGGTGAAAATAAATGAGTGCACAGAACTGTGACAGTAAGAACAGGGCAACATGAATATAGACAAGTGCACAGAACTGTGACAGTTGGAATAAGAATGCTGTCAAGAATATTGTCTGTACTGGCAGCAGCCGTTATGTATCTGCAAGATGCTTGCCTCAGACCTAAAGGTTCTAGGACACAATCTACATCATGTCAGATTTTTTTCAGAAACGACCTTGACTCCCATGTCGACCTAGCCTAAAATGGCCATCAAGTAAAGTCCTGGGAAGTAAAGGTGACCGGCTTGATGTGGAGCACCTCACCCACCGAGTGCCGATTGGTCTATAAAATGCAGATCTAGCACCATATGCCCAGTATGTATGAAGGCCTGGAAGAGGGCCCTTTACTCTCTGTATTTTCTAGCTGAGGGGGTGGAGGTGGGGGTGTGAGCCTGAGGATTCAAGGCCACATGGCAAGTGCAGCAGCAACAAGCTGTGCATGTTGGGATGTTTATATTTTTGTTTTTGCTCAGGATAGAACACAATCTTCATCCCCTACCCAGGGTCAGACCTGCAAAAGAGACCTGAGCTCTACCCACTCTGCCAGCCACTTCTCTAGAACAGTACTACTCATGAGTATAAATGAGGTGTACAAGTAAACACTTGAGAATCCTTGATCCATTTATTGAGACTTTGAAGAATGTGTTTGTATTTTGCAGACATTTTTTACATTCCCCCGATGCACACAACTTAATGTTACATCAGAGACTCTTTCCTGACAGGTAATTAGTTATTTAAAAACAGTTATCGCCAAGTTCATTTATTTGAATTGTCTTTTTAAAATTAAAATGTGTTTTCAATGACAAATATATTTATTGTGGGCAGGACTGCCCCACTTGTCATAAAGTCTTGGCCTTCTTTCTGTATTACTATTGATTATCAACTTCTCCAAAGTAGACAAATTCAGCTTACGGAACACGCTCTCAAAGAAACCAAGAATTACAGAAACTCAGGAAGCATAATATCATCAGCTGGCAAATCAGAAGATGAGATTGATAACAGATGTAGCAGAGCAAACTAACTTAGTAGGGAAATGGCACCAGTACTCAGAAACAAACGTGATGTCAGTAGAAACCATAAGAGCAGTCTATGACACAATCTTCTTGCCAACTTTGTGCTATCACTGCCAGACCTGGACAGTGACAGAAAATAAGAAAAGACAAATTACAACTGAAATGAGATTCCTGTGAAGGGCTCTCAATATAATGAGAACAGTTTGGAAACAACAAAAGCTGAAGGAAAAGAGGGGGGGGGGGGGCAGCAGTAACTCTTGATTTTATTAGAAAACAACAAGGAAAATGGTTTGGCCATCTAACATGGATGCCAACAAACACTATACTACAGCAAGCAATGATGTACTCATCAGGCAGGAAGAGGCCAACCATTCATATTATTCACAGAGGAGATAACAGAGTCCCTGGAAATCCCCATTTACAAAGCACACAAACGGGCACTTTCCTGTGAATTCTACTTCACCTCGACACTGCAAGGTTTTTCTCTTGTACCACTCATTTGTTGCGGGTGGGAGCCCCAGTTGTCATATAGGCTTAACCCTCTTTATATATTTTTAGTCTTCTTCTCCTGTGTGTTCACCAGCTGTAAACTCTGGCAGAAAGTTCTGGTTGTTTGTCCACTTCTGGACTGTAGTCCTTTCCCACAACTTGAGGGTTGCATGTGTATCTATTTTACCATCTGACTCATTTGTATGTTGGTTCCATGCTTCTCAAGCAGATGCACTCCAACTTTGAAGGAAGCTTCCAGTTAGTCGATTCCTACGACATGCTTGATAGGGAGGCAGTGGGTCTGTTCTTGTTATCCCCACAATGGGACCCTGAACCACAATGAGGAATATATTACTAGTGATTATCAACTATTCAAACCATCCCCTAGGACTCTGGGCTGATTGCTACTGCAGTCCACAACTGGATAACTGGCTGCAGCAATCAAACCATTATCAACCAAATAGCTATATCACTAACGCTTCCAGGTGATTGGATCTGGGGAAACCTTGGTTAGGAGTCCAGTTCACTTTCTCGTGAGACTATAATTTAAACATTTACTTGAGTCAGTATATGTTTATTGTTTCAAAAACTTCCCAGCCATATTGTATGTGTTTATCGTTTCATTAACTTCCCAGCCATATTGTATGTGTTTATTGTTTCATAAACTTCCCAGCCGTATTGTATGTGTTTATTGTTTCATAAACTTCCCAGCCATATTGTATATGTTTATTGTTTCATGAACTTTCCAGCCATATTGTATGTGTTTATTGTTTCATAAACTTTTCAGCCAAAATGTATGTGTTTATTGTTTCATAAACTTTCCAGCTATATTGTATGTGTTTATTGTTTCATAAACTTCCCAGCCATATTGTATGTGTTTATTGTTTCATAAACTTCCCAGCCATATTGTATGTGTTTATTGTTTCATAAACTTTCCAGCCATATTGTATGTGTTTATTGTTTCATAAACTTCCCAGCCGTATTGTGTTTATTGTTTCATAAACTTCCCAGCCGTATTGTGTTTATTGTTTCATAAACTTCCCAGCCATATTGTATGTGGTAATTGTTTCATAAACTTCCCAGCCATATTGTATGTGTTTATTGTTTCATAAACTTCCCAGCCATATTGTATGTGGTAATTGTTTCATAAACTTCCCAGCCATATTGTGTGTGTTTATTGTTTCATAAACTTCCTAGCCATATTGTATGTGTTTAACAAGAATAATGTGAGCCGATGTGTTGTAGGGGCTAGATGCTCGCCTGTAGATTGAAAGGTTTTGGGTTCAGATCCTGACGGAGCCAGAATTATTTGTAAAAATATGACCTTGGCTCCCAGGTCGACCCAGCCTTAAATGAATACCAGGTAAAGTCCTGGGAAGTAAAGGTGGCCGGCATGATGTTAACCACATGACCTACAAAGTGCCGATTAGTCTATAAAATATAGGTCTAGCCCTATTTGCCCAGTACACCTGCAGGCATCATAAAGGATCCTTTACTTCTTTCAACAGGAATTTGTACAAAATCTGGCTGGGATAAATCATGCTGGCATCCATTTGTGTATCCTCTTTCACCCAGCTACAGAAACAGAAACAAAATGAAATGTTGAAAATGAATGCTATTTGCAACAAATATTCTTGCCACCAACACTTGCACATACATTATACATTGCTAGTTCAACATAATTGAGATGAAAGAAAATCTGATTTCAATTTACACAGACAAATAGGGACATCATCAGGCAAGACTTTGAGCATTTCTTCAGCAAAACAGTCCATGTCAAAGTAAGTTTGTGCTATATTTATGTCAGATTTTTTCTGTCTTTTGTTTTTACTGAAGCTTGTTATCTTCTTCTTCGTCATGTTCGCCAGCTGTAAACTCCCGCAGAAAGTTCTGGGTGTTTGTCCACCTTTGGACTTTAGTCTTGTTCCAGTACTTAAGTGTTGCTTGCATGCCAGAGTGTTGGGTGCACATCCGTTTCACACATCTGGCTTATTTGTAAGCAGACTTTTGGTTCCTTGCTTCTCAGGCAGAGGTACACCGACTTTGAAGGAGGCTACCTTTTAGTCGACCGCTTTGACATGTTTGTTGGTGAGGCAAGGGGTCTGTTCTTGTTTTCCCCACAATGGGATCCCAGAACCCACACGGAGAAATCCCATTATAATCTGGGAGGGTCTTAGTCTCTCTCAGCAGACAGCAGTTAGGTATATGCTTGGCTGATTAACTGATCGTGAAAACATCATTTCACAGATTTTATATTAGCAAAATATTTTGTACCAGATTTGTTTTATTAGAGTGACAATGTCTGCTGGTGTAAAACTGGTCTCTCTCTCTCTCTCTCTCTCTCTCTCTCTCTCTCTCTCTCTCTCTCTCTCTTTCTCTCTTTCTTTCTCTGTGTGTGTGTGTGTGTGCGCTCATGTGCACGAGAGAGAGAGAGAGAGAAAGAGAAATCAAGATCTCAGTTGGCTTAAAACTATGTGTTGTGTAAAAAAAAGTTGTGTGAGAGAGAGAGAGAGAGAGAGAGAATGAGTGAGTGAGTGAAAGAAATCAAGATATCTACTGGTTTAAAGCTAAACTACAATAAGTTTTATAATTCCCTGTGAATTACAGAGAGTGTGTGCTGGTCATATGTCACATAGTAATAGTAATTTCTACATGTGAAGTCCCTAACAGTTCATGACCTTTCACAAATACCATCTACAAGATTAATTTTAATCCATTTTTCCTCCAGAAATAAATTTCAGTCTTCTGCTGTGAGAAATGGGAAGGCTGGACAGGAGGTTAGAGATTTTTTTTTTAAATGTTTTTGTTTATTTGTTTGTTGTTTTCAACAAAATTAGGATTGCTTTTAATTTTGTTGGTATCATTCTTAATTGATTTCTTTTTCTCCTCCTTCTTCTCCCTCTTCTTCTTCTGTGTTTACCATAAGAGTGTGTTGGGGTTTACAGCTAGTCTTCAATATCTCTGCCTTTGGACCCATCTTTCAGCAAATCCTTCATTAGTCACCTTTTACAACCTACATGTTTAAATCCCCAAATGGGACCCTAGGATCCACATGGGGACTTAACTTATCCAGTTGTTCAGAAGCAGAAGGAGTCAACCACAACAATGGTGGACACAGGAAACAAAGACTCCGTTGCCATGAATGTTTGTGAGGAGGGAAAGGTCTTAGCTCTTTGACTCCCAAGGAATGCGTCATACGTTCAAAGAGTCCTACTTAGAAACCCATTGAACTCATGATGCACCGATTTTACGTCTCTCTTGACTACGCCTTGGGCCTGTGATGCTAAACCCACTGGGACTTAAAAGAGTTAGGAAACCAAATAGACTTGCAACTCGTTTTGATGCTATGAGTGCAGGGATTAGCCAGTAAGCATTACAGAATCAGAAATTCAAGAATTGATTCATGACAGTTCCCATCAAGGTGGTGTAATTATCTATACCAATGGCTCTGTGTTGAGAGGCAGAAGAAGTGTGTGGGGGTTCATTTCGAAGGCAAATGGACGACGCTTAGTGCAACAAGGTTTACTGTATGGTACTACAACACCTAGTTTGAGAAAAGAAGTGGAGGAAATATCAGCAGCATTCTGCTAGCTTGAGAACCACTGTATATACATGTTGTGATTGTAAATGAGCACAAAGCATTTTAATAAGAAAGGTGGAGACAGGAAGGCTCCGTGCAGAGTGGCAAGCATCGCTTCAGTAGTCTCGGGTAGTTAGCGTGCTTTGGATAGGTTCTTCAAGATATGCAGGAGTGTTAGGAAATGAACAAGCAGGCAGACTGACCAGTGGGTGGTGAATGTATACATGACAAGCTTGATATGACCAGGCGATCTGGCTGACACTCTACACTCACATGAAAAGTAAGGCAGACACTCTACACTCACATGAAAAGTAAGGTAGACACTCTACACTCACATGAAAAGTAAGGCAGACACTTTACACTCAAATGAAAAACAAGGCAGACACTCTACACTCACATGAAAAGTAAGGCAGAAACTCTACACTCACATGAAAAGTAAGGCAGAAACTCTACACTCACATGAAAAGTAAAGCAGAAACTCTACACTCACATGAAAAGTAAGGCAGAAACTCTACACTCACATGAAAAGTAAAGCAGAAACTCTACACTCACATGAAAAGTAAGGCAGAAACTCTACACTCTCATGAAAAGCAAAGCTGACACTCTACACTCACATGAAAAGTAAGGCATAAACTCTACACTCACATGAAAAACAAAGCTGACACTCTACACTCACATGAAAAGTAAGGCAGAAACTCTACACTCACATGAAAAGTAAGCCAGAAACTCTACACTCACATGAAAAGTAAGGCAGAAACTCTACACTCACATGAAAAGTAAGGCAGAAACTCTACACTCACATGAAAAGTAAGGCAGAAACTCTACACTCACATGAAAAGTAAGGCAGAAACTCTACACTCACAAGAAAAGTAAGGCAGAAACTCTACACTCCCATGAAAAACAAAGCTGACACTCTACACTCACATGAAAAGTAAGGCAGAAACTCTACACTCACATGAAAAAACAAAGCTGACACTCTACACTCACATGAAAAGTAAGGCAGAAACTCTACACTCACATGAAAAGTAAGGCAGAAACTCTACACTCACATGAAAAGTAAGGCAGAAACTCTACACTCACATGAAAAGTAAGGCAGAAACTCTACACTCACATGAAAAGTAAGGCAGAAACTCTACACTCACATGAAAAGTAAGGCAGAAACTCTACACTCACATGAAAAGTAAGGCAGAAACTCTACACTCACAAGAAAAGTAAGGCAGAAACTCTACACTCCCATGAAAAACAAAGCTGACACTCTACACTCACATGAAAAGTAAGGCAGAAACTCTACACTCACATGAAAAACAAAGCTGACACTCTACACTCACATGAAAAGTAAGGCAGAAACTCTACACTCACATGAAAAACAAAGCTGACACTCTACACTCACATGAAAAGTAAGGCAGAAACTCTACACTCACATGAAAAGTAAGGCAGAAACTCTACACTCACATGAAAAGCAAAGCTGACACTCTACACTCACATGAAAAGCAAAGCTGACACTCTGCACTCACATGAAAAGTAAGGCAGAAACTCTTCACTCACATGAAAAGTAAGGCAGACACTCTACACTCACATGAAAAGTAAGGCAGACACTCTACACTCACATGAAAAGCAAGGCAGACATATAATTACTTATATTGTTTGTCAGTTTTCTCAGTGTGTTTCCTAACACCAGTTCACTTTTTCACCTCTTGATATACTGAAATTTGTTTTGTTCTCTCCTAGAGCTCCACATTAGTGATTCTATTACACCATTTCCCTCTGTTCTGCAGTGTGCACATAATGGGACATAGCAAAATATAATAGCCATGTTTAAGTTGTACAGTCTATTGTTTTAGTCTTCATATTTCAGGCTGTTAATTTTCAGAAAGATGGAGTGGTTTCTGAGAGTGGATTAATACGAGCTAAACAGTATGAGAGAAAACTGAAGCAGCTGAAGACTTTCTCCACAAAGAGTAAGTCAGTTTCATGCTTTTCTCAGTGCACAGTTAATTTTCTTCTTCTTGGTGTCGACCAGCTGTAAACTTAGGCAGAAATTTCTGTTTGTTGGTCCACCTCTGGACTTTACTTTTGTTCTAGAACCTGAATGTTGTGTTTCATCTGTTTCATATGTCTTGACTTTTTTGTGTGCAGACTATTGGTTGCTCGCCTGTCAGGCAGATGGACTCCAACTTTGAAAGAAGCTCCCAATTAGTTTACTCTTACAACATACTTGTTGGGGAGGCAGTGGGTCTGTTCTTGTTTTCCCCACTATGGGGCCCTGGAACCCACACATGGAGCAGTTAATTATCATCATCATCATCATTAAAATGAATCACTTACTTTACATCATCATCATCATCATATTCCTAAAACACCATGTTTTATTGGGTCACCAGTTACTGTTGACTGTATGATCAGCTTTGTCCACCTCTTCCTGTCAGATGCAGTAGACTTCATGTTTGTATGTTTCAGGCATGTCCATTCAGCTAAGTTCTGTATCAGGTCTTTCTTGGTCTGCCTCTTCCTCTCTCCCCATCTACTGAGTATCTTTTATGGAGAGGCGTGTAGATCATGTAACATGTCCATACTATTGCATTTTCAGTCTTTTTAACTGTTTTTAAAAGAGGGTCATAGTTGCGAGCCAATGTTATAGCTTTTTATGCCCTAAAATATTTTGTTTCACTAACCTTGATATTGTTTCATAATACTTTCATTTATAGTTTTCCAGACTATATCATTTACGAATTTCTTTGATTTGACAAGTTTTTTTGTTTCTGTCACACATTAAATGATAAATAATTCTTTCTTTCTTATATGTGCTTATTTATTGTCAAATCCCCAGTAATAATACAGAGCATGCATAGCAACTGATAACCTTTGAGCTTTCAATGGTAAAGAAGTTGTTTATTAGAATATATGTTGCTGAATGCAAGAGTACTAAATGATTTCAGGTGGATTTTTAAACAGGCACATTTCTGGCTCAGTATGGAGGATATGCATGTTTAGCTTCGGTTTAATTTTGTATATATATATATATATATATATATATATATATATATATATATATATATATATATATATATATATATATATATATATATATATATATATATATATATATATATATATATATATATATATATATATATATATATATATATATATATATATATATATATATATATATATATATATATAAGTCTGTGGTTTTGCTGCTAAAGCTACTGAGTGCTTGGTGCAGCACTGCGAGCTGTGTTTTTATTTGAAATGCCTTACATTTGGGCAGTGGCTGTGTCTTAGTATTCAGTATGGCGGGTAACCAGTTCATGTTTGTGAAATACCTTGTGAAATAATTTTACCTGTGTATTGCCAATTTATTGTGACTGACTACTATAAATGACAAACTGTATTTCTGGTTCCGACTGTAGGCTTTGATTCTCTAGCAACTGTCCTTTGCATTTACTGCGTGCTCATATTTTGGCATTGTGCCGAGACTGATTGTTTGATCACCAATTTTTCAAATGGGACTGTCAGGGAAATTTCATCTCATTTTCACTGGCACAGGAACGGAGCATTATGGGGTGACCAGATTACAGTGAAGTTAAAATCTCAACCACAACAACTACAACAACTACTACTACTACTGCTACTACTTGACACATTACATATATTTTTTACTAGAAACTGCCCTGATTTAAAAAAAAAAAACATTTCATAGGTTCAGCAGCAGCAATGAAAATGCAGGAAAATTCTGGAGTCGAGAACAGCTCGGAAAATGAATCTGAAGATGCCCCTGTCAGTAAAAATGGGAAAGACAATAAACTGGAGCAGTCAAAGACACAACTCTTAGGTTAGGAGCACAGTTCTGTAACAGTGTTTATGTGTCAATGGCAGATGAGAGCACTAGCCAGACTTTTTGTGATTGTGGTGAAAAGAGAATATAAAATGTGCTGTCCGATTTAATAGTTCCTGAGCTGGCATTTCTAAGGTAAAGGACCCTTTTCCACACCTTTGGGCGTATTGGGCATAGAAAGCTAGTCTTATACTTTATAATTTAATTGGCATTTGATGAGTAATGGGGTCAGCATCATGCCAACTGCCTTGACTTCCCAGGTTGTTACCTGGTGCCCATTTAAGGCAGGGAACCCAGATCTGAAAAAAGTCTAGCTCTGTTCGAACTTACTTTTGGATTCCCAGGTGAGTTTCTAGCTGCTACGTCACAGCAACTTCTGTTTCTCAGTTTAGTTATTTAGAAACTAACATTTGATCACATGACACAAGATTTTATATAGATAAATGCTAAAAAGTAAAGATCAGTGTTTCCCAATATAGGGACCCATATCCCACGGGGTGGGGGGAGGAGGGGGGGGGGGGCTCTGATTGTTAAGAGGGAACAATTCAATTGTTAAGTGAGAACAATTCCATTGTTAAGGGGGAACTTCGATTGTTAAAGGGGGGAGGGGGGGGGCATATTAAAAATGAACTCATCCACAGTTTAACTCTTTGAGTCCCAGGGGGTTTAGCATCACAGGCCCAAGGGGTAGTCAAGAAAGACGTAAAATCTGCGCATCATGCATTCATTGGGCCTCTAGGTAGGAATCTATGAACGTATGACGCATTCCTTGGGACTCAAAGAGTTAAGTTACATAAGGGGGCATAATTATAAGCCTAAGAAAGGCTTAGTAGGTGCATGGCACAAAAATGGGTGGGAATGACTGGTATAGATAAATGTTGTAAAGTACAGATAAATGTTGTAAAGTATAGATAAATGTTGTAAAGTATAGATAAATGTTGTAAAGTATAGATAAATGTTGTAAAGTATAGATAAATGCTGTAAAGTATAGATAAATGTTGTAAAGTATAGATAAATGTTGTAAAGTATAGATAAATGTTGTAAAGTATAGATAAATGCTGTAAAGTACAGATAAATGTTGTAAAGTATAGATAAATGTTGTAAAGTATAGATAAATGTTGTAAAGTATAGATAAATGTTGTAAAGTATAGATAAATGTTGTAAAGTACAGATAAATGTTGTAAAGTACAGATAAATGTTGTAAAGTATAGATAAATGTTGTAAAGTACAGATAAATGCTGTAAAGTATAGATAAATGTTGTAAAGTATAGATAAATGCTGTAAAGTATAGATAAATGTTGTAAAGTATAGATAAATGCTGTAAAGTATAGATAAATGTTGTAAAGTATAGATAAATGTTGTAAAGTATAGATAAATGCTGTAAAGTATAGATAAATGTTGTAAAGTATAGATAAATGTTGTAAAGTATAGATAAATGTTGTAAAGTATAGATAAATGTTGTAAAGTATAGATAAATGTTGTAAAGTATAGATAAATGTTGTAAAGTATAGATAAATGTTGTAAAGTATAGATAAATGTTGTAAAGTACAGATAAATGTTGTAAAGTACAGATAAATGCTGTAAAGTACAGATAAATGCTGTAAAGTACAGATAAATGCTGTAAAGTACAGATAAATGCTGTAAAGTACAAATAAATGCTGCAAAGTACAGATAAATGCTGCAAAGTACAAATAAATGTTGCAAAGTACAGATAAATGTTGCTACGCATAGATAAATGTTGCAAAGTATAGATAAATGTTGCAAAGTACAGATAAATGTTGCAAAGTACAGATAAATGTTGCAAAGTATAGATAAATGTTGCAAAGTATAGATAAATGTTGCAAAGTATAGATAAATGTTGCAAAGTATAGATAAATGTTGCAAAGTATAGATAAATATTGCAAAGTACAGATAAATGTTGCAAAGCATAGATAAATGTTGCAAAGTATAGATAAATGTTGCAAAGTATAGATAAATGTTGCAAAGTATAGATAAATGTTGCAAAGTATAGATAAATGTTGCAAAGTATAGATAAATGTTGCAAAGTATAGATAAATGTTGCAAAGTATAGATAAATGTTGCAAAGTATAGATAAATGTTGCAAAGTATAGATGAATGTTGCAAAGTATAGATAAATGTTGCAAAGTATAGATGAATGTTGCAAAGTATAGATGAATGTTGTAAAGTATAGATGAATGTTGGGAAGTATAGATAAATACTAACATTTATGTATAAACACAGTAAAATATTCAGAGTAATGCATCTTCATATTGTAGTTCCAAACCAACACGTCACACACACACATCGTGATTGTAACTGACTCAGAAAGCATGCTGAGGAACACAGAACAGGTATGCTTTGTGCAGAGGGGCATGCTTCGCTGTGGAGGACACAGGTGGGGAGTTTTGTCTGGATTATTTTCACCGTGACACGCCAGTGTGTTGGGAAATGAACAGGCGGACAGACTGGCTGGCTCTGCACAACTTGGTGGAAATACTGATGCATGATAAGACAGATGTGGTTATTGCCTTGTGGGGAAGCGTGTACAGTTTGGAGGAGCAGATGGATCACCACAGTCTCGTGAGACTGATGCAGGGTGGAGTTACGAGAGATTCTGGCAGATGCTCGAGGCTCAGAGGATGTTTAATCAGAAATGCTTCTGGCATCATTACAATCGGAACTCTTCGCTGGCTGCTATAGATAGGGACGGAGCGCTTATGGGAATGCCTTGAATGCTGTGGTGTCGGTTCTTGGATCAAATGAAATCAAAATCAAAGCAATCAAACCAACAAAATCATGGTAAGTGAAGAATTTTTGTGTAAAATGTGAAATTAGCACCTGCTGAATTCTTCTTTCCTACTAACTATAAAGAAATTAAACATACACTTATCAGCAAATTTAAAATGTAAATTCATTTCTCTTTAAAAAAATTTACTTTTATTGGGATTAGAAATAAATTACATTCTCTATTGCCTTTCTTGTGCACCCACCCCTCTGCCATTTTTGTAAATGGAAATTAATGTGGGCCAAGTCTGTTGAAATTCATGTGCCTGTAAAAGTTAATGGGAAGGGGCGAAGGGGTCTATAAATTAAAACAACATTTAAACACAGTAGAGGGTTTTATTCAACATTAACAGACATTTTGATTGTTTTACAGAGCTGTTAAATTTCAAGGGAAGTAATTGCATATAGGTTTGGTATTTAGTAATCAAGGGAAGTTATTCTACTTTTTTTCATTATGTTTCAGCTGGGGGCCTTTTGCCTGAGAGGTACCTGTGTATTACATTGACAGATATAGTTATGCTTGAAGTAGTATAAGTGTGCAGTGATAACCATGCATCTGCCCAAAAACTGTAACGCTATAATATGTTCTTGACAAAAAGCTTTGATGTAATGCATTTTGTATAGTTAATTGTCCGTTTCAGCATCTGTCCGCCCGGTCCTGTTTGTGCATTTGTTTCTAATTGTCACTCTGGTTTCTCTTCACAACGAACAAATCTTTCGCCTTTTACTAAAGATTTCCGTGGAGAGGAGCAATATAATGAGTCTAAAGACTATTTTTCAAATCCTATTCTAATAGGGTACGTATAGGAATATTAATATGGTAGTTAATTGAAATTCTAAGGAAGTGTTTATTTATCAAACCCTATTCTCATAGGGTGCAAATAGGAAAATTATAATTGGTAGTCAATTGAGGTTCTAGGGAAGCATATATATATATATATATATATATATATTTTTTTTTCAAACCCTATTCTCATAGGGTACATATAGGAAAATTATAATTTGTAGTCAACTGAGGTTCCAGGGAAGCATATATGTATATATATATATTTTTCAAACCCTAATCTCATAGGGTACATATAGGAAAATTATAATTGGTAGTCAACTGAGGTTCCAGGGAAGCATATATAAATATATTTTTCAAACCCTAATCTCATAGGGTACATATAGGAAAATTAAAATTGGTAGTCAACTGAGGTTCCAGGGAAGCATATATATATATATTTTTCAAACCCTAATCTCATAGGGTACATATAGAAAAATTAAAATTGGTAGTCAACTGAGGTTCCAGGGAAGCATATATATATATATTTTTCAAACCCTAATCTCATAGGGTACATATAGGAAAATTAAAATTGGTAGTCAACTGAGGTTCCAGGGAAGCATATATATATATTTTTTTCAAACCCTAATCTCATAGGGTACATATAGAAAAATTAAAATTGGTAGTCAACTGAGGTTCCAGGGAAGCATATATATATATATATTTTTCAAACCCTAATCTTATAGGGTACATATAGGAAAATTAAAATTGGTAGTCAACTGAGGTTCCAGGGAAGCATATATATATATATTTTTCAAACCCTAATCTCATAGGGTACATATAGAAAAATTAAAATTGGTAGTCTACTGAGGTTCCAGGGAAGCATATATCACAGCACACACTGTATGTTTTTTTATTTACAGGAGAGGGGTGAAGGTGTCTATAAATTTAAACAACATTTATATACAGTAGTTGGTTTTATTTAACATTGACACTTTTGTGACCAGCAATCCAAGGCATTACTGTCTCCCGTTACCAAGGGTGTTTGGATATTTGTTCCAAAATGACTGGTTTTTCTAATAAAATTCATTAAATATTCCAAAACGAGCGTAGGGTTTTGAAACCGTCTAAGCACCATTGCGGATGGTTGCTACAAAGATATTTTATGCACATGGCCTTCTCTATTGATAGGCCTAACAGGTCAACGGGGATTCCCGTTCTTGTGCAAGAATTGAGTCCCTCTGCGTCCACAGTTTTTATCGAGGAGATGTATACACAAATTAAACTACAGTTTCATTGATTTTCGACATATTTTATAGAACTATACATCATTTTTAAAGTAAATGAGTGTGCCAATTAAATATAACAATAAAGGCTCTTACAGACAAAAAAAAATGCTTTTGATACAGTCAACATGAACATAAACATCAATAACGTTTAGATATAAACTAAAAGTTGTTCTAGCAAAAGTAAAGAAATATCAGTGCTAACTCTTTGATTCTGAGAGGGTATTGCTGCATCAGAGGAACCGGGAAAGGGGGGGGGGGGGGGGGGAGATTTGTACTTTATCAAATTTAGCGCATAAAAATACTGCTATGAAATATACACATGTCATGCATAACATAAATATAAATGATTGATGGTTATTATTATTATTAGTAGACTACTACAACATATAATTATACTGTTATTTAATAATTAGTAAACAAGCACAATCAGTATGAAATAGATATGTGCAATAATGTTTTCACCCAGAGTAGTTTTCTTAACAGTACTTATAGCACTACTAAATATGTATCCTCAAGGTACAAACAGCACAAACAAATTTGTCCAGTTTCATCTTGTTGGATGAAATCAATTCCTTATCATTGCGAATTATTTGGTAACAAATATGCATAAAAAGTGGATGAACAACCAGAAGTTTCCGCAAGAGTTTACAGCCAGTGTTCGCGAAGCAAAGCAAAAGCCATTTTCCAAAAATTAACACAGACCGTACAACTGCAAATATGCATAAGAAGTGGATAAGCAACCAGAAGTTTCCACAAGATTTTACAGCCAGTGTTCGCTAAGCAAAGCAAAAGCCAGTTGACAAAAATTAACACAGACCGTACAACTGCAAATATGCATAAGAAGTGGATGAACAACCAGAAGTTTCCGCAAGAGTTTACAGCCAGTGTTCGCGAAGCATAAGTCAAATGGTTAAGGATTAATATTATTAGTGTACTGCTACAGCATATAATTATACTGTTAGTCAACAATTAGTAAAGAGGCAAAGAGTGACTTGCTGTGAGAGTTTAGTTAGTAAATTAAATATTATTTTCATCCACTTACCTAAAGCGCTGAAATATCTTGACACAATTTATCCACAGTGTGGTTGCACCATTAATGCACAGTCAATATGAAAGCAATAGTTTTCTTCAAACACAAGATAGTTTGCACTTGACAACTGTCGATATTCTCCAGATATGGCTTCTAAATTACCTGTTTGTATTTTCCCTAAAAGTAAGATTTCTACATTTAAAGTAGAAAAGTAATAAACAGCCAGTTCCCAAAAATCCGAACTACTGACTAGAAACAGTGACACACACATCACAACACGACTGTCTCTGTGAATTAAAATTAAAATTGCTGTAATCTAACAACAAAGTATGAAAATCTTGAATATCCACTTTATAATATTCGCTTGTCGATTTGTAATACGAATACAATCAGAACACAGAAGTTTGTAAGCATATTATATTGTCATACAATGCAACATGGAAACGCTTCAAATAACCTATTTCGAGGGGACTCAGCCAAAATGTATCATGATTCAGTTGTTAGGCATTATTAGAGAAGGCAGTGTATTATGCAAATATGTCACATAATGATGGCGGCCATCTTAAATTTGTTTGGCTATTTAAAGAAATTTTAGGAGATGTTCTAAAACCATCTTCTTTTTCCAGTTCTTAGTGAATTTTTTCAATATAAGTGCGATAAATTGTTGGGGACATGGTTGATGATGAATAAAATCAGCTAAATAGGAGATAAAGTTAAACGACTGACCAAATATTTCAATATGAAAAGCAAATAAAAATGCGGGGAAAAAATAAAAATTCAAGCATATTGCTCTTTTAAAACCAAAATCAAGTTGCATGCACCTTGATGTGTTTAATTTATTGGTTTGTCGTGAGTCCGCTCAACAGTTTAGTTTTAACTTTTGGGTTTGGTTCTTTTGCATTTGATATTCTAAGCCCTAAAAAGGGCCTGTGTCTACTGTACCGTGTTTAGTATACAGACTTTACTCACATTGCTGTACATAAACACTTTCTCTGTGTCTGATTACAGAGCTCGTATTCCAATCTTGGGTCCAATCAAACATCAGAGGTTACAAAAATGTTATGGGAAATTCACAATCGGCACAGCACATTTTGATCAGACAAGGTTTTGGTCTGTTATACCTGGTTCTAGTCTTTTTTAACATCTTTTGTAACATCACTGTCACTCTCTTTCTCTCTCTCTCTCTCTCTGTCTCTCTCTGTCTCTCTCTGTCTGTCTCTATCTCTCTCTCTCTCTATCTTTCTCACTCACTTTCTCTTACTCACTCTCACTTAGCCACAAAAGCGCCGAATGTAAGATGGGCTTTCCATCTGTTTACATTTTGTGTTTTCACATTCCCCAGATGTGATGCCAGGAAAAGCTGGTACAAAGATCATTGTTTCAGTGAAATCACCCTCCAGTTCATCGGCAGTATCGTCAAACTCTTCCATGGAAGACAGTGCTGGAGAAAGTACACATCCTCAAAAAGAGCCTGTTACCATCGGCGAACCACATCAGTTCCTTTGTCGTTATTTAACAACTTCTAAGACAGATTTACTCACCTTGGTTCAAAATGGCTACAAGCTCAGGTAAAAATGTTTTTGACTTTTAAAACTCAGAAGTTATTCATCTCAATATGTAACTAGCAGTTTCTCACACTTTGAATCTTTATATGGTCAAATTACTTTCACGTCTTTTGTTGTTCTTCTTCTTCTCAGTGAGTGCTAGCCTGATGTTTACCCAGTGAGTGGCAGTCTGTTGTCCACATCACCCAGTGAGTGCTAGCCTGATGTTGTCCACATCACCCAGTGAGTGCACAAAATGAGCATGTGGCCACATCACCCAGTGAGTGTTGATGTTGTCCACATCACCCAGTGATGTTGATCCCATCACCCAGTGAGTGCTAGCCTGATGTTGTTCACATCACCCAATGAGTGCCAGCGTGATGTTGTTCACATCACCCAGTGAGTGCCAGCATGATGTTGTTCACATCACCCAGTGAGTGCCAGCATGATGTTGTTCACATCACCCAGTTGTCCACATCACCCAGTGAGTGCCAACTGAGCCACATCACCCAGTGAGTGATGATGTTGTCCACATCACCCAGTGAGTGCCAGCATGATGTTGTTCACATCACCCAGTGAGTGCCAGCATGATGTTGTTCACATCACCCAGTGAGTGCCAGCCTGATGTTGTTCACATCACCCAGTGAGTGCCAGCTTGATGTTGTCCACATCACCCAGTGAGTGCCAACTTGATGTTGTCCACATCACCCAGTGAGTGCCAACTTGATGATGTTGTCCACATCACCCAGTGAGTGCCAACTGATGTTGTCCACATGTGAGTGTCACCCAGTGAGTGCCAACTGATGTTGTCCACATCACCCAGTGAGTGCCAACACCCAGTGAGTGCTATGATGTTGTCCACATCACCCAGTGAGTGCCAACTGATGTTGTCCACATCACCCAGTGAGTGCCAGATGTTGTCCACATCACCCCAGTGAGTGCCAGCTTGATGTTGTCCACATCACCCAGTGAGTGCACCCAGTGAGTGTGAGTGCCAGCTTGATGTTGTCCACATCACCCAGTGAGTGTTGATGTTGTCCACATCACCCAGTGAGTGCTAGCATGATGTTGTCCACATCACCCAGTGAGTGCTAGCATGATGTTGTCCACATCACCCAGTGAGTGCTGATGCATGATGTTGTCCACATCACCCAGTGAGTGCTAGCATGATGTTGTCCACATCACCCAGTGAGTGCTAGCATGATGTTGTCCACATCACCCAGTGAGTGCTTGTGATGTTGTCCACATCACCCAGTGAGTGCCAACTTGATGTTGTCCACATCACCCAGTGAGTGCCAACTTGATGTTGTCCACATCACCCAGTGAGTGCCAACTTGATGTTGTCCACATCACCCAGTGATGTTGTCCACATGCCAAGCTTGATGTTGTCCACATCACCCAGTGAGTGCCATGTTGTCCACCAGTGATGTTGTCCACATCACCCAGTGAGTGCACAACTTGATGTTGTCCACATCACCCAGTGAGTGGCAGCTTGATGTTGTCCACATCACCCAGTGAGTGCCAGCTTGATGTCCACATCACCCAGTTGTGATGTTGTCACATCACCCAGTGAGTGCTAGCAGATGTGTCCACATGTGAGTGTCCACATGTTGTCCACATCACCCAGTGAGTGCCAACTTGATGTTGTCCACATCACCCAGTGAGTGCTAGCATGATGTTGTCCACATCACCCAGTGAGTGCTAGCACTTGATGTTGTCCACATCACCCAGTGAGTGCCACATGATGTTGTCCACATCACCAGTGAGTGCTAGCATGATGTTGTCCAACATGTTGTCCACATCACCCAGTGAGTGCCAACTTGATGTTGTCCACATCACCCAGTGAGTGGCAGTATGATGTTGTCCACATCACCCAGTGAGTGCTAGCCTGATGTTGTCCACATCACCCAGTGAGTGGCAGTATGATGTTGTCCATCACCCAGTGAGTGCCAACTGAGTGATGTTGTCCACATCACCCAGTGAGTGCCAACACCCAGTGATGTTGTCCACATCACCCAGTGAGTGCCAACTTGATGTGTTGTCCACATCACCCAGTGAGTGCCAACTTGATGTTGTCCACATCAGTGAGTGCCCAGTGAGTGATGTTGTCCACACTGAGTGCCAACTTTGTTGTCCACATCACCCAGTGAGTGGCAGTATGATGTTGTCCACATCACCCAGTGAGTGCTAGCCTGATGTTGTCCACATCACCCAGTGAGTGCCAGATGTTGTCCACATCAGTGCTAGCCTGATGTTGTCCACATCACCCAGTGAGTGCCAACCTGATGTTGTCCACATCACCCAGTGAGTGGCAGTATGATGTTGTCCACATCACCCAGTGAGTGCTAGCCTGATGTTGTCCACATCACCCAGTGAGTGCTAGTGATGTTGTCCACATCACCCAGTGAGTGCTAGCCTTATGTGTTGTCCACATCACCCAGTGAGTGCTAGCCTGATGTTGTCCACATCACCCAGTGAGTGCCAACTTGATGTTGTCCACATCACCCAGTGAGTGCCAACTTGATGTTGTCCACATCACCCAGTGAGTGCCATGTTGTCCACATTGATGTTGATGTTGTCACATCACCCAGTGAGTGCCAACTTGATGTTGTCCACATCACCCAGTGAGTGGCAGTATGATGTTGTCCACATCACCCAGTGAGTGCTAGCCTGATGATGTTGTCCACATCACCCAGTGAGTGGCAGTATGATGTTGTCCACATCACCCAGTGAGTGCTAGCCTGATGTTGTCCACATCACCCAGTGAGTGCTAGCCTTATGTTGTCCACATCACCCAGTGAGTGCTAGCCTAATGTTGTCCACATCACCCAGTGAGTGCCAACTTGATGTTGTCCACATCACCCAGTGAGTGCCAACTTGATGTTGTCCACATCACCCAGTGAGTGCCAACTTGATGTTGTCCACATCACCCAGTGAGTGCCAACTTGATGTTGTCCAAATAGCCCAGTGAGTGGCAGCATGATGTTGTCCACATCACCCAGTGAGTGGCAGTGTGATGTTGTCCACATCACCCAGTGAGTGGCAGTGTGATGTTGTCCACATCACCCAGTGAGTGCTAGCATGATGTTGTCCACATCACCCAGTGAGTGCTAGCATGATGTTGTCCACATCACCCAGTGAGTGCTAGCATGATGTTGTCCACATCACCCAGTGAGTGCTAGCATGATGTTGTCCACATCACCTAGTGAGTGCCAACTTGATGTTGTTCACATCACCCAGTGAGTGCCAACTTGATGTTGTCCACATCACCCAGTGAGTGCCAACTTGATGTTGTCCACATCACCCAGTGAGTGCCAACTTGATGTTGTCCGCATCATCCAGTGAGTACCAACTTGATGTTGTCCAAATCACCCAGTGAGTGGCAACTTGATGTTGTCCACATCACCCAGTGAGTGTCAACTTGATGTTGTCCACATCACCCAGTGAGTGGCAGTATGATGTTGTCCACATCACCCAGTGAGTGCTAGCCTGATGTTGTCCACATCACCCAGTGAGTGGCAGTATGATGTTTTCCACATCACCCAGTGAGTGCTAGCCTTATGTTGTCCACATCACCCAGTGAGTGCTAGCCTAATGTTGTCCACATCACCCAGTGAGTGCCAACTTGATGTTGTCCACATCACCCAGTGAGTGCCAACTTGATGTTGTCCACATCACCCAGTGAGTGCCAACTTGATGTTGTCCACATCACCCAGTGAGTGCCAACTTGATGTTGTCCACATCACCCAGTGAGTGGCAGTATGATGTTGTCCACATCACCCAGTGAGTGCTAGCCTGATGTTGTCCACATCACCCAGTGAGTGGCAGTATGATGTTGTCCACATCACCCAGTGAGTGCTAGCCTGATGTTGTCCACATCACCCAGTGAGTGCTAGCCTTATGTTGTCCACATCACCCAGTGAGTGCTAGCCTAATGTTGTCCACATCACCCAGTGAGTGCCAACTTGATGTTGTCCACATCACCCAGTGAGTGCCAACTTGATGTTGTCCACATCACCCAGTGAGTGCCAACTTGATGTTGTCCACATCACCCAGTGAGTGCCAACTTGATGTTGTCCAAATAGCCCAGTGAGTGGCAGCATGATGTTGTCCACATCACCCAGTGAGTGGCAGTGTGATGTTGTCCACATCACCCAGTGAGTGGCAGTGTGATGTTGTCCACATCACCCAGTGAGTGCTAGCATGATGTTGTCCACATCACCCAGTGAGTGCTAGCATGATGTTGTCCACATCACCCAGTGAGTGCTAGCATGATGTTGTCCACATCACCCAGTGAGTGCTAGCATGATGTTGTCCACATCACCTAGTGAGTGCCAACTTGATGTTGTTCACATCACCCAGTGAGTGCCAACTTGATGTTGTCCACATCACCCAGTGAGTGCCAACTTGATGTTGTCCACATCACCCAGTGAGTGCCAACTTGATGTTGTCCGCATCATCCAGTGAGTACCAACTTGATGTTGTCCAAATCACCCAGTGAGTGGCAACTTGATGTTGTCCACATCACCCAGTGAGTGTCAACTTGATGTTGTCCAAATAGCCCAGTGAGTGGCAGCATGATGTTGTCCACATCACCCAGTGAGTGGCAGTGTGATGTTGTCCACATCACCCAGTGAGTGGCAGTGTGATGTTGTCCACATCACCCAGTGAGTGCTAGCATGATGTTGTCCACATCACCCAGTGAGTGCTAGCATGATGTTGTCCACATCACCCAGTGAGTGCTAGCATGATGTTGTCCACATCACCCAGTGAGTGCTAGCATGATGTTGTCCACATCACCCAGTGAGTGCCAACTTGATGTTGTTCACATCACCCAGTGAGTGCCAACTTGATGTTGTCCACATCACCCAGTGAGTGCCAACTTGATGTTGTCCACATCACCCAGTGAGTGCCAACTTGATGTTGTCCACATCACCCAGTGAGTGCCAACTTGATGTTGTCCAAATCACCCAGTGAGTGGCAACTTGATGTTGTCCACATCACCCAGTGAGTGCTAACTTGATGTTGTCCACATCACCCAGTGAGTGCCAACTTGATGTTGTCCACATCACCCAGTGAGTGCCAACTTGACGTTGTCCACATCACCCAGTGAGTGCCAACTTGATGTTGTCCACATCACCCAGTGAGTGCCAACTTGATGTTGTCCACATCACCCAGTGAGTGCTAGTCTGATGTTGTCCACATCACCCAGTGAGTGCCAACTTGATGTTGTCTACATCACCCAGTGAGTGGCAGTGTGATGTTGTTAACATCACCCAGTGAGTGCTAGCCTGATATTGTCCTCATCACCCAGTGAGTACCAACTTGATGTTGTCCACATCACCCAGTGAGTGGCAGTGTGATGTTGTCCACATCACCCAGTGAGTGCCAACTTGATGTTGTCCACATCACCCAGTGACTGTATAGCTGTTCTTTGGTAATTTTATTTTGCTGATTCCAAAAAATATAATTAGATTGTACTGGTCAAATACTACAGCAGTATAACATTAACAGCAGTGTCAGAGACAATAGACATGGTTAATAGACAAGCAAACTGTATTTGGGAAGGAGAGATGCTGAAAAAGGGTACTGGTCATTTATGTCATTATCTCTGCAGTGTCAGAAACAAAAGATATGGTTAATAGACAAGCAAGAGTCTCTACCTGACAGCTTCCATGATCTAGTATACATGAAAGTCTCTACCTGACAGCTCCCATGATCTAGTATACATGAAAGTCTCTACCTGACAGCTCCCATGATCTAGTATATATGAAAGCTTCTACCTGACAGCTCCCATGATCTAGTATATATGAAAGTATCTGTCTGACAGCTCCAATGATCTAGTATATATGAAAGCCTCTACCTGACAGCTCCCATGATCTAGTATATATGAAAGCCTCTACCTGACAGCTCCCATGATCTAGTATATATGAAAGTCTCTACCTGACAGCTCCCATGATCTAGTATATATGAAAGTATCTACCTGACAGCTCCCATGATCTAGTATATATGAAAGTCTCTACCTGACAGCTCCCATGATCTAGTATACATGAAAGTCTCTAGCTGACAGCTCTCATGATCTAGTATATATGAAGGTCTCTACCTGACAGCTCTGGTGCAGAATCTGCCATGAGATCATTTCTACCTGTTCAGTAATTGCATGTTTTGGCTTCTGTATAATTTCAGCACTGTTCAAGCTAGAACAGCTTTTGCCATGTATTTGGTTCGAGTTCAAGAGAGACTGCTTTCAGACTGGAGTGCTTCTATCCTACACCGAGGCAAAGATGCTGCCAATGATCAGATCGTAAGTGTCTAGTTTCAAGAATGTGCCTGAAACAACAAAGTTTCATCATCATTATTTCATGTCATGCTGGTAGGCATTGGTAAGCAGTTATTGTTCTCCATCTCACAAGATCATTAGAAGAGACTAAGACTGTACAGTGGTAACTTGGAAAACATTCACTGTGGTATTCATCCTGTTTAGAAATGAAAACTTTTGCTTGGTATATGACCTTTGTTTGGAATACGAACTGGTAGAATTCAAAATAATTATTCCTGACACTGTTTGCTATCTTTATTTAGCTCTTTCAGGACAAAGCCATGGAAAGATGTCAATGACTTTGTAGAGAAGTGTCTCCATGATAAAACCCAAACAAGCTGTTTTAGCCTTGTCCCGAATGACCAGACAATGTTATATTTCTGAAACATCTGAATGAGAAGGCAGAAGTAAAGTTTTTTGGGAAGATATTTAGTAAAAGTCAAACCTGATGAACCTCAACCAGGTCCAAGTAGTGAAAAGAGACCAAAAAGACAAAATTA
This sequence comes from Candidula unifasciata, assembly GCA_905116865.2. Lineage (NCBI taxonomy): Eukaryota > Metazoa > Mollusca > Gastropoda > Stylommatophora > Geomitridae > Candidula > Candidula unifasciata. The sequence goes on along the minus strand of CAJHNH020003535.1, from coordinate 230,160 downwards.
GACAGTATATATATTATATTTTACAACACCATCAATGTATACTATGCCAAAAACAATAGAATTTTTCCATGGAAACAGATTAATCATTCTCTAAAATTCTTCCATGGAAACAGATAAATCATTCTCTAGAATATTTCCTTAGAAACAGATTAATTATTCTCTAGAATGTTTCCTTAGAAACAGATTAAGCATTCTCTATAATGTTTCCTTAGAAACAGATAAATCATTCTCTAGAATATTTCCTTAGAAACAGAATAATCATTCTCTAGAATATTTCCTTAGAAACAGATTAATCATTCTCTACAATGTTTCCTTAGAAACAGATAAATCATTCTCTAGAATATTTCCTTAGAAACAGATTAAGCATTCTCTATAATGTTTCCTTAGAAACAGATTAAGCATTCTCTATAATGTTTCCTTAGAAACAGATAAATCATTCTCTAGAATATTTCCTTAGAAACAGATTAATCATTCTCTAGAATATTTCCTTAGAAACAGATTAAGCATTCTCTATAATGTTTCCTTAGAAACAGATAAATCATTCTCTAGACTGTTTCCTTAGAAACAGATTAATCATTCTCTAGAATATTTCCTTAGAAACAGATTAATCATTCTCTAGAATATTTCCTTAGAAACAGATTAAGCATTCTCTATAATGTTTCCTTAGAAACAGATAAATCATTCTCTAGACTGTTTCCTTAGAAACAGATTAAGCATTCTCTAGAATATTTCCTTAGAAACAGATTAAGCATTCTCTAAAATTTTTCCTTGGAAACAGTTTAATCATTCTCCCTTCATTTTTTGAGGGAAAAATCGTTTGGTATACCTATTGTTTAGTGTACATCCAAAGATGAGGAACGGATTAATAATGTATACAAAGCTACGACTGTATCAGTTGTCTTGTTAAGTTATGTTGTGTGGCTAATCCATCCAACCCTCTTTTCTTATCAAGTTTGCCATTCGAGAAGGGGGGAGGGGGGTCATTCAGTAACGTAGATCAGAGAGGTAATAAAAGTGTATCATACATGGGTTAGTTAGTTTCAAATGAGTTAATGTATAAAATCATCCACTTCAGTTAGGTCTTAAGTCTGTTCGCATTGGTTTAATCAAAGAAATGAAGGTTAAAGTGAATGTTTATTTCATCGTTTAAAACAATGGCTCATCAGACTCTATAATGAAAATTGTTTACATAAATGCAGGAGTTAGTGTTGCGGTTCCTGAAATGTGCAGCAACAGATTTGCCACAAACAGTTCACAGTGTTGTTCCAAACAAGAAACTTCCAATACAAGATCGGAAAAAAGTCCTTGCAGAACAACTAGGCATTTTTATTGATTTGTACAACAAGGTGAGTGACAGAGTGTGAATTTATTGTTAGTGGATTTTTTTTTATGGCTGTGCTCACTTTAATTAAGTTGAGTGGAAACCTCTGGAAAAAGGCAGCGGTTGTGGTTAATTCCATCTGGAAAAAAGCAGCGGTTGTGGTAATTCCATCAGGAAAAGAGCAGCGGTTGTGGTAATTCCATCTGGAAAAGGGCAGCAGTTGTGGTAATTCCATCAGGAAAAGAGCAGCGGTTGTGGTAATTCCATCTGGAAAATGGCAGCGGTTGTGGTAATTCCAACTGGAAAAGAGCAACGGTTGTGGTAATTCCATCTGGAAAAGGGCAGAGGTTGTGGTAATTCCATCTGGAAAAGAGCAGCGGTTGTGGTAATTCCATCTGGAAAAGGGCAGCGGTTGTGGTAATTCCATCTGGAAAAGAGCAACGGTTGTGGTAATTCCATCTGGAAAAGGGCAGCGGTTGTGGTAATTCTATCTGGAAAAGGGCAGCGGTTGTGGTAATTCTATCTGGAAAAGGGCAGCGGTTGTGGTAATTCTATCTGGAAAAGGGCAGCGGTTGTGGTAATTCCAGACGAGTAATGTGCCGTGGAGCATGCAAAGTAAGAATTGATGCAGATGAGCAGTTGAGTCACCCACTGCATTATGACTTCTGTTTGAGCCATTTTGATCATATCTGGTCACTAAATCAATAAACTCAGGTCCAGAACCTGGGTAGTGGCTTACCTTCTGGATAGCGTGTACTTAGGAAGTACAATATATAGGTGGGTGGGGATATCATATCTGTGTTAATCTTTGTCTTTTAACAAACAAATTTAATCATGAATTAAAGAATCTTCTTGGTCCTCTTTTTCTTCACTTCCTCTGTTGCCACTTTGGGTTTCAATAGAAATATGAGATTCTGCTTCTTGCTGTTTTGGCTGCCCTGAACATAGATAACGCGTGTTTGTTGTAGAGTTTCTCTGATGTTATCTTTAAATATCATTCTTGGTCTACCTCATGCTGTGCGTCCTTCTCCTGTTTTGATGTGCAATGACCCTGTTTACATACAGTCTCTGGCTCTAGTCATCTGCAGACTTCTCAAACGTACACTCACTAAAATAATGCAACTCAAAACGTTGATCGCTGACAATATTTGTATTCATGAAACCACCGCTGACTTGTTGGCCAGTGCACATAGAGGACAACATATCTAGGGTAAAACAGTTCATCCACTTGACACAGCATCTCTCGAACGACTCTTACAAACATTATCTTTAATTATACGATGTCAAGAAAATCCATGCAGACGCTTTGACAATCACAAACCACCCAGACTGACAGCAGCCGATGACATCCAAGTTTGACAGGAAGTCAGCTCGACAGGAATAGCCAGGGTTCCAGGAAAACTCATCATCAAACTTGAGTGCGGGCGCTCACTAACACCTAGATTCTTTCAGCATTCATTCAGTCAGCCACAACCAAGACGAACAAGACTGAAACCCAGACTGATCCTTCTAGTCTTGGTAATCTTAGTTTCAGCTTCATAGCAAACGAGTCACCCCATAGTAGCTCCGCTCCTGTGCCAACGAAAAACACTCAAAATGTTTGACGCAGTCCCTTGTGGAAAGATTGACAGACTGCTGTCTCAGCATATGCACTAGCATACACACGCATTAAAAGCATACGGTAGCCATCAGAAGTGCTAACAGTTTGACATTAGAAATGCAGTTCATCATCGGCGGTAGCAGAAGTCGCCAACAGATCAGCAGCTGCGCACGCGATCAATATTAATCACATGAGGGCACCACCAATATTGCGGCGACAGGCCATGCGCCATTTTCTGAATCTACAGTTCACAACACCACGTTGGTCACAGTCAAAAAACCAAATGAAATCTGCAGCTCACTGAGTCGCGCCATGCACTCAACTCAGTAGCTGGTGCGACGAAACTGTATCCTTTCAAATGGATCAAAAATGCAACGGCCACCATCTGGCAGAAGCAAAAAATTTCCCTTGACACGAAACAGTAACCGCGCCTGGCGTCTATTTTGATCCTTCTAGATTGTACCAGTTCTCACACTCTCTCATTTGTCACGGGCTAGGCAATTTTCCCGTTTAGTCAGCATTTTCCGTGCACCATGATTCATCCTTGATAAACTCAAATAAATACTTCATGTTGAGTATCTGACCTCATTACTTCTGCAAACATAAACTATTGAGGAGAAAAGGATTCACTACATAATGAATGCCTCGTATAATTTGGTATCACAAGGCATTCTCTCTGCTTGGGCAGACAATATGACTTGTTGTCTTTGTATGTAATTTATAATTGTTACTATGTTGACTGTTCTCTTATGACCTCATTCCTGATTTTATCTCTTCTGATTACTCAATAATCTTTTGAAATAATATGTGCTTGTTCACAGGAAACTGAAGACATGAAGGCAAGGAAAAAGAGAAAAGCAGCAGAAATGAGAATAGAGTCTGAAATTTATGGAGGTCTTAGCAAACTTGATTTCACTGAATTTGTTTCTTCTGCCACGTGAGTTGTGATAGTGATTCTTGTTTGGGCACAAGTTTCATTGGCTCTTGTGCTGTTGTCTGTTATACTGCTGAGATAACATAGGCTCTGCATTTGTCTGTTTTTTATGCTGTCATAACAGAGATCTGATTTTTTCTGTTCTTATGTTGTCATAACATAGACTAGACTTCCTCTTCTTGTGTTGACTAAACAGAGACCTGACTATCTGTTCTTGTGTTGACTAAACAGAGACCTGACTGTCTGTTCTTGTGTTGACTCAACAAGACCTGAATATCTGTTTTGGTGTTGATTCAACAAGACCTGACTATCTGTTCTTGTGCTGACTCAACAAGACCTGAATATCTGTTTTTTGTGTTGACTCAACAAGACCCGAATATCTGTTTTTGTGCTGACTTAACAAGACCTGAATATATGTTCTTGTGTTGACTCAACAAGACCTTAATATCTGTTTTTGTGCTGACTCAACAAGACCTGACTGTTTTTATGCTGACGAAACAAGTCCTGAATATATGTTCTTGTGTTGACTCAACAAGACCTAAATATCTGTTTTTGTGCTGACTCAACAAGACCTGAATATTTGTTCTTGTGTTGACTCAACAAGACCTGAATATCTGTTCTTGTGCCGACTTCACAGAGACCTGATTTTCTGTTCTTGTGCTGACTCAACAGAGACTTGACTTTCTGTTCTTTTGTTGACTCAACAAAGACCTTACTTTCTGTTCTTGTGCTGACTCAACAGAGACCTTACTTTCTGTTCTTGTGCTGACTCAACAGAGACTTGACTTTCTGTTCTTTTGTTGACTCAACAAAGACCTTACTGTCTGTTCTTGTGCTGACTCAACAGAGACGACTTTCTGTTCTTTTGTTGACTCAACAAAGACCTTACTTTCTGTTCTTGTGCTGACTCAACAGAGACTTGACTTTCTGTTCTTTTGTTGACTCAACAAAGACCTTACTTTCTGTTCTTGTGCTGACTCAGCAGAGACCTGACTGTCTGTTTTTATGATGTCTTAACAGAGACCTGACTGTCTGTTTTTATGCTGACTTAACAGAGACCTGATTGTCTGTTTTTATGCTGACTCAACAGAGACCTGATTGTCTGTTTTTATGCTGACTCAACAGAGACCTGATTGTCTGTTTTTGTGCTGACCTAACAGAGACCTGATTGTCTGTTTTTATGATGTCTTAACAGAGACCTGACTGTCTGTTTTTATGCTGACTCAACAGAGACCTGATTGTCTGTTTTTGTGCTGACTTAACAGAGACCTGACTGTCTGTTTTTATGATGTCTTAACAGAGACCTGACTATCTGTTTTTATGCTGACTTAACAGAGACCTGATTGTCTGTTTTTGTGCTGACTCAACAGAGACCGGATTGTCCATTTTTGTGCTGACTCAACAGAGACCTGATTGTTCATTTTTGTGCTGACTCAACAGAGACCTGATTGTCTGTTTTTGTGCTGACTTAGCAGAGACCCGATTGTCCATTTTTGTGCTGACTTAGCAGCATGTTTACTCTAGTACTCTTAGAAATGCTTATTCCCCATTAGATGATTTATGTCCTCTGGTCTCATTTGTTCCCCCTTAGGGAGAATGAACTGGAAGCTGTTCTGATGGCCTTTGCCAAATCCAACAAATCGTCTGCAGTTTTTCTGGGAGGAGACTCAGATGTAGAAACTGACACAAAGCTAGAGGTCAAGGACAGGCAGCAGAATAGTTGTCATAGTCACCAGACTCTCAGTCATGACCTGGTGACCTTTGGTGCCATGGGTGATTCTGCAGAAGTAAAAGAAGGTGAGCTCTATGATGGGGTGTGTGGATGGGGTACACTGGTGACCTTTAGTGCCATGGGTGATTCTGCAGAAGTAAAAGAAGGTGAGCTCTATAATGTGGTGTCTGGTTGGGGTACACTGGTGACCTTTAGTGCCTGTCACAGACCTCGGGGTGACCTTGATGGTCTGTGGCTCATAACTGGGCCTATGACAGACAAACTAACCTTCAACACACACTGAACCCGAACGCACACAGAGCACACACGACAATCTTTATTGCAAGTACAGGTAATACAATAGACAGTTAACTTCCCGCTGTGTGGCCACCTATTGCCTGGACCCTCTGGCCGAACGAGCTTTACAATCGCCTCGCTCCCCAGTACGTTCCACAGGCAATCTCCTGGTGCACAAACCACACTGGCACAAGATACACTCTTACCTATCAACACACTGACCAACCAAAATGTCACAGCCTCTGTCTAGTGCAGGGTCAGAGTGCTAAGGTTAGACATTCTCTCACAGAACATGTACCTAAACGATTTAACTGGTCAGGAGTAACTGGACACTAGTTACTTATGGTGGCACAACACAATTCCTTGTACCAGTTAAATACACAGCAAAAAAGACTATCCTATTCTAACAGAACACTGTAAATACTCTATGCAGTCACTAAAGAAATATCCTAACTCTAATATACTATCACTGTCTCGCTAACACGTCTGCTCGGTCCGAACGCTGTACACTCAATCCCCCCTGTTCTTTCACCTCATGTCTTTTGACCCATTCACCTGCCCCTGGGGTAATCGTGTTGCGAACTTGTTTGCAACAGAGCTCACTCTTTCCCGTCATCCTCACTGAGCGACAGTTTCACCGTGAACAGCACAGAATAGGCCAGTCACAGCATTGACCTTTGTGTCAACCCTTGGGTTTAGATACACCCTACGGTGTGGTCCATTCCGTCACTGACTGTACTCACAGGGTTGTGACAGTGCTACGGGTGATTCTGCAGAAGTAAAAAAAAAAGGTGAGCTCTATGATGGGGTGTGTGGATGGGGTACACTGGTGACCTTTGGTGCCACGGGTGATTCTGCAGAAGTAAAAGAAGGTGAGCTCTGGGATGTGGTGTGTCGATGGAGTACACTGGTGACATTCCTGCAAGCCTCTGTGAATGTCTGGGATTTAATTCTCAAACTCCTGCTGTGGTTTCTGAGGAGCAAGACTGTATCTCGACAGTAGAACCAGAACTCTAAAATTGTGCTATTATTTCATAAAAAAATGTTCTCAAGTACTTTTTCTCCTGTCTACAGTGTCTTGAACCCTCTCTCTCTTTATCTCTCACTCTCCCCATCTCTAGAGTGAGAAGGAGGAGAGAGAAAGAGGCGGGGAGGGAAAGAGAGGAAGGAAGCACAACCTTTAGCATAGATATGAAGTATTCAGTTAAAAAAAAAAAATGTTAATTGGTTTAGTAATACAGTTCTTGTCAGCGTCTGTGGCTTAGACATTGCGAATGTGCTTCATAATGCCGGGATGTTGGGTTTGATCCCAGCTGCAGGCCTTGCGCCTTGTGTTGTTTTCGACAGTGGCATCGAGAAGTCGACTGTCTAAATATACTGAATATATCGGTAAAGTTATTTTGTTTCATGTTTTAAAAATAATAATAAATATAACAGTGTTTTCAATATTTAATAAAATATCAAAGCTGCTCTTTCTGGTGTTAAAAATATTTATTTTCTCATTTTGAGCTTCAAACAATAGGAGTTGTCTCCTACATGGAGGCGTCTGATATAGGGAAAGGTACTTTAGTTCATGCCAAGTCCTTCGTAGACTTTATCGTTTGGATCTGCTACAACAGTTTTCTATGGGATGTGTTTGCCATTTTCAAGGCAGCCTTTCTTAATGGCTGGACCTTGATGCGACGTGGGTGTTGATCTCCCAGCTTTACTGATGGGGGTAAAGTAATCCTTCTGACAGGGGTTGAAACCAGGCCAGAGCACTAACTAATGTCCCATCGCAGCCTCTTTTTGGTTACAATATATTACCAGGACCCCCGTCCCTGAACAAAATGTCAGAATTATCCTGGCCTCCCAAAAATAGTAATCATCCCCAGTTTTTTACCAATTGGATTAAGTCTCCTAAATATCAGAATCTAAGAATTGATTTACATTATCAAAAGTCTAAGCCATTGTCTTGTTACGTGTGATTCAATTGTTAAATATTCATATACAGTAAAACCTTGTTAACACAAACTTGCTTAAGAAGAATATTCATCTAACATGAATAAAATGTTGGGCTCAGCAGGGACACAAACAGGATTGTTAATCCTTCACAAAGCATAACTTTTTTTTTAAACTGAACTAATGATTTTTCACTCCCCTGGATCTTGTGTTATAGTGCGTTTTCTAATTTCTCTGTAATTATCTTATCATGGAAACGTGAAATTTTGTGTGTGTGTGCCTGCGTTCCTATTTTTATCTGGACATTAATGTTTCATACATAAATCAATTTTATTGAAACAGTCACTTTTTTGTTTGTTATTTTTCTCGTTTATATAATTTAAGTTAGGTGAGAAAACAGACTTAACAGAACCAACAGGAATAGAAGTACTGAAGTATGGTCAAAGCTAGAGGCGTTTCTACAATTATTTATCATGGGGGCATAAGTCCCCGCATGTCTTACAGTTTTCCATATTGTACTTTTGGATGCTTCAATGCCACGGTTCTGTCTAAGTTTGAGTTGTAATAGCTTCAGCATCGGTAATTATTTGTCCAGCATTTTGTATACTGCTGGTTTAATAACTTCTTTGTCAAAGCTGTCAGTTTTCTTTTTTTCCTTCTCATTCACATTGGTATATGTAGAAAATGTAGAAAGATTTGATTTTTCTGTAACCTATCTTGAAAAAGTCCGGTGGGTTATACTTAGGGCATGTTTTGTTTAAATAAATTGGCACTGACAAATGACAAATATTTGTATAGTTGCATTGTTTATATTTTTAATTGCATTAAATTTAACTTTCAAGCTTATTTAAGAAAAGATATTTTTATGAACATTTGCAGGAGAAGGTTTGCAGACAAAGTTGACATCGAAAGTTGTGTACCAGCATATCTGGGCTCAGCACCGCCATCATTCTGAATACTTGTGCTCCGGAACTGCAGCCATCTACACTCAGAAACTGGGGCGGCCACACTCAGCTTCTACTGGTGGAACGTCTCGTGCAGGTACCAGCAATCAAGCAATGGCAGGTTGTCCCCCTTTAGGATTGCAGGTTGTTCCCCTTTAGGATTGCAGGTTGTTCCCCTTTAGGATTGCAGGTTGTTTCCCTTTAGGATTGTAGTCCACAGGATTCAATGATAAAAATCATACGTGTACAAATTCTGGTGAGCCCCGTTCAACCGTAAGTTTATACTGGAGTCCAGAACAGTTACAAAGTAACCTGAAGTGCAGACTTTGCAGGGATGACAGGAAGTGAGAGGTAAGAAAGGAATACTCATGAAGTCCTGTTTAACCTCACAAATGACACAGGAGGTTAAACAAATACTGACTGGGGTCAAGTTTAGTTCTGGGTGATGACTGAAAATGCTGTATGAAAGTGTAGTCAAGAGTTTTGTCCTTTCAGTCCCAGAAATCCTCGGTTGAAGCCAGTAAAGGACAGCCATATCACAAGAGTATTAACTTTGGCCGAGTGTAACCCAGATATGTGGCTACATTTCTTTAGACTATTGTGACCAAATGTAAGAAGTATAATCACACCTGACACATAGACACACTCCTCACATATGACACATAGACACACTCCTCACATATGACACATAGACACACTCCTCACATATGACACATAGACACACTCATCACATATGACACATAGACACACTCATCACATATGACACATAGACACACTCATCACACCTGACACATAGACACACTCATCACATATGACACATAGACACACTCATCACATATGACACATAGACACACTCCTCACATATGACACATAGACACACTCATCACATATGACACATAGACACACTCCTCACACCTGACACATAGACACACTCCTCACACATGACACATAGACACACTCCTCACACATGACACATAGACACACTCCTCACATATGACACATAGACACACTCATCACATATGACACATAGACACACTCCTCACATATGACACATAGACACACTCCTCACATATGACACATAGACACACTCCTCACATATGACACATAGACACACTCCTCACATATGACACATAGACACACTCATCACATATGACACATAGACACACTCATCACATATGACACATAGACACACTCCTCACATATGACACATAGACACACTCATCACATATGACACATAGACACACTCATCACATATGACACATAGACACACTCCTCACATATGACACATAGACACACTCCTCACATATGACACATAGACACACTCATCACATATGACACATAGACACACTCATCACACCTGACACATAGACACACTCATCACATATGACACATAGACACACTCATCACACCTGACACATAGACACACTCATCACACCTGACACATAGACACACTCATCACATATGACACATAGACACACTCATCACATATGACACATAGACACACTCCTCACATATGACACATAGACACACTCCTCACATATGACACATAGACACACTCATCACACATGACACATAGACACACTCATCACACCTGACACATAGACACACTCATCACATATGACACATAGACACATTCATCACATATGACACATAGACACACTCATCACATATGACACATAGACACACTCATCACATATGACACATAGACACACTCCTCACACATGACACATAGACACACTCCTCACACATGACACATAGACACACTCATCACATATGACACATAGACACACTCATCACACCTGACACATAGACACACTCATCACATATGACACATAGACACACTCATCACATATGACACATAGACACACTCATCACATATGACACATAGACACACTCATCACATATGACACATAGACACACTCATCACATATGACACATAGACACACTCATCACATATGACACATAGACACACTCATCACATATGACACATAGACACACTCATCACACCTGACACATAGACACACTCATCACATATGACACATAGACACACTCATCACATATGACACATAGACACACTCATCACATATGACACATAGACACACTCCTCACACCTGACACATAGACACACTCCTCACACATGACACATAGACACACTCATCACATATGACACATAGACACACTCATCACACCTGACACATAGACACACTCCTCACACCTGACACATAGACACACTCATCACACCTGACACATAGACACACTCATCACACCTGACACATAGACACACTCATCACACCTGACACATAGACACACTCATCACAAATGACACATAGACACACTCATCACATATGACACATAGACACACTCATCACACCTGACACATAGACACACTCCTCACACCTGACACATAGACACACTCATCACATATGACACATAGACACACTCATCACACCTGACACATAGACACACTCATCACACCTGACACATAGACACACTCATCACAAATGACACATAGACACACTCATCACATATGACACATAGACACACTCATCACATATGACACATAGACACACTCATCACATATGACACATAGACACACTCATCACATATGACACATAGACACACTCATCACATATGACACATAGACACACTCATCACATATGACACATAGACACACTCATCACATATGACACATAGACACACTCATCACACCTGACACATAGACACACTCATCACAAATGACACATAGACACACTCATCACATATGACACATAGACACACTCATCACATATGACACATAGACACACTCATCACATATGACACATAGACACACTCATCACATATGACACATAGACACACTCATCACATATGACACATAGACACACTCATCACAAATGACACATAGACACACTCATCACATATGACACATAGACACACTCATCACATATGACACATAGACACACTCATCACATATGACACATAGACACACTCATCACAAATGACACATAGACACACTCATCACAAATGACACATAGACACACTCATCACATATGACACATAGACACACTCATCACATATGACACATAGACACACTCATCACAAATGACACATAGACACACTCATCACATATGACACATAGACACACTCATCACATATGACACATAGACACACTCCTCACATATGACACATAGACACACTCATCACATATGACACATAGACACACTCATCACATATGACACATAGACACACTCATCACATATGACACATAGACACACTCATCACAAATGACACATAGACACACTCATCACATATGACACATAGACACACTCATCACATATGACACATAGACACACTCCTCACACCTGACACATAGACACACTCATCACATATGACACATAGACACACTCATCACATATGACACATAGACACACTCCTCACACCTGACACATAGACACACTCATCACATATGACACATAGACACACTCATCACATATGACACATAGACACACTCATCACAAATGACACATAGACACACTCATCACACCTGACACATAGACACACTCATCACACCTGACACATAGACACACTCATCACACCTGACACATACTCACACAAGCAACCTACATTAGGAGGACTCTCAGGTTTTTCTTTTTCACACTTTGACAGTGAAAATGACATGAAATTAAATATGCCATGTTTTTGGGTTTTTTCCGACAGACACTGTTGCAAAATACTTTTCACATTCTTGGCCTCAATGTTTTTAAATTTAGCTTTGTTGATAAGCTTATTATATACCTAATTCTGATTCTTATTCCAGGGTTTTAACCGGTCATAAATTAAAATCTGGCAAAATGATAACGCAGACAGTACACAAATTTGATTTTTCTAATATATTATTTTTTGGGGGCAGAATCAAACATGTATTGTACACACGCAGCGCACATCATTCATAGATTTTGTGATATTTAAAATGGACAACTAGGATAAAACACAGAAGTCATGAATTAAAGTTAAATAGATGCATTTGAAAACAAATGCCTGAGAAAATTGATGGCCATTAAATGGAAAGAATTCAGGATTTGTGGAAAAATTTCTTTTCAGCCACTTGTATCGTCAAAATTATGAGCACATCTGAACGAAAAGCCAACAGAGAATTGTCAAACAGGCACTTCAAGGGAAAATAAATGAACTGAGGAGACGAGAATGCTAAGATGAAACTCTAAGAAGACCATTGATGAGAGAGGCCAAGGATGCTGGACAAGATTCCATCCATAATATCAGGAGGATTGCACAGACTAGGATGGAATGAAGATTATAGTCCATTCAACATCTCATGATCACACTTGCAAGCCATTTTCTCCAAAACTGCCTGTTAGACTGCAACAATTTTTTGCACGCAGCCTTAAAATATCCATGACGCAAAAATAATGGTATTCTTTAGTCCATAGATGCCCAGGATGCTGAATACCAGCGAATTCCTTTGATCTTTTTGAACCATTTTAAATAAGTGAAGTGAACTTTTAGTAAAAATCTGAATTTCAAGTTCTATTTTTTTGTCAGAGGAGTGTCTTCATAATACATTGATAGGTGAAGTAAATTTATTTGTTGTCACTTATGTCTAACTGAGTTGAGTTGAGCTGAGTCAAGAAAGACATCACAGCACTCGGGCATTCCCTTATACTCTCCGTCCTTATCTTCAGCAGCCATTGCAGATTTCCAATACTAATGGTACCGGACATAGTCTGATTATATGTCCATCTTGCCATTCCTCTGAGAGTAGTGAGCTGGCCAGGCCCTCTGGTCACAACCAGGTGTATCATTCTCTCCGGGCCATGATAATTTATTTTCTCTTCTGACTTCATTACTTTTCCCAAAAGGCCTTGACCACATCTGCTTTGTCATGTATCAACTCACCACCCAGTGGTGCAGATCCAGCCAATCTCTCTGCCTTGTCATGTATCAACTCACCACCCAGTGGTGCAGATCCAGCCAATCTGTCTGCCTTGTTCAATTGTAAACATGTCCCCAATATGCAACAGTTAGTATTCCCCTCCAGTCACCATTAGACCCCACTGTTTATCTTAACTGCACAGCAAATTGTATTATGGTTGACATTTGGATATGGAGATGTATTTGTTGCAACTGTAGATGTACCTAACCGGTTGATGATATTGAACCATTTATTAAAAAAATGGTTTTAATCATTCCAAATCTGACGATCCAAAAAGGTTAATAATTGTTAACTGGCTGAACAAATTGTAATCCATCTCGGTGCCAGTACTCGTCTTCCTCTCGGCGCACATGTTGAACACACTTTTTCCAGAAATGAATGTCTATTTTTGAGAAGGACTTTTTGAAATGTCAATACTGCATTTTGATTTCAATGTTAATTTCAGTTTTGGAGAGTAACAAGTTGATTTGTCTCTAACATTTTTAAGATCTCACGTCTAATGACATCTACATCAAAGTCGTCAACTTTCCTTTTCCTTCCTTGCTTGACATTAGTGTACGCTGTGCCCTGTCTAATCCAACGGGTAAATGATGTTTTATCCAGACCAAGCACCAATCGTGTTCGTTTTTCTGGTTCATGAATATCACAATATAAATCGTGAAAAAGAAAAAAACTACAAATGATGTTCTTCTTTAATGAAAAAAAAAATATTTCCTTAACGTAATGAATGTTCTAAGGCTGTAAGCAAAAAATCATTGCGTTATAACAGTCTGTTTTCGAGAAAATGGCTGGCATATTGTTGAACGTACTATAGATAGACTGTGAGCCCTGTCTTCTTCTTTTGTCTTCTCTACTAGGTTGTAGCCCAGTGTCGTGGTTTTCTGTATTTAACTTGTGCTTCTTGGATGGCTTGAGTGGTAAATTTTTCATCTTTTTTACTGGTCTTGGCTGCATCAATAATGGCTCTCTTTCATGGTTTTCCCCTCGCCTTCTCCTAGATGTTCAGCTGTCAGAAGCCTCACTCACAGTCTGGTCTAGCTGCATTCTCCCAGATGTTCAGCTGTCAGAAGCCTCATTCACAGTCTGGTCTAGCTGCATTCTCACTAGATGACCAAACCATCCTATATGTGAGCCCTATTTATGACTCCCCCCACAGAGGATGATGTTTATGATTCTAAATGTGGCTGAGAATGGTAATTACTGAGCCAGCATTGTTTGAAACTTCCTTGTTGAACTGGAAGTTGTTTGTTGTTTCCAGGGTCCACCCTGACAAAACGAAGTGTGTCACACACATCACAGGTCTGTACACTTCCATCGCAGAATTCACTGTCAACCACTTCAAGCCCAACCACTGGTAAAAATGTGTTATTGTTGTTGTTGTTGTTGTTGTTGTTGTTGTTGTTGTTCTTCTTCTTCTTCTTCTTCTTCTTCTTCTTCTTCTTCTTCTTCTTCTTCTTCTTCTTCTTCTTCTTCTTCTTCTTCTTCTTCTTCTTCTTCTTCTTCTTCTTCTTCTTCTGTGTTCATCTGAAGATGTAATTGCGTTGTGTCCAACTACAACATGGCTGCTATAATTGCACTTTTCAGCCAACACATCCGACTTCTGTGGCATTTGTTGACTGGGTTAACCTTCCCAGTTAGAATGTGTTCTGTACAAGTTAAATGCTTATGTGAAGATTTGTTGCTGTCTTTTCCTTGACCTGGGGTTGAGCAGTTAGAGATTAGACTATGTTTATGTGAAGATTTGTTGCTGTCTTTTCCTCAACCCGAGGTGGAGCGGTTAGAGATTAGACTATGCTTATGTGAAGACTTATTGCTGTCTGCCCTCAACCCAAGTTAGAGATTAGACTATGTTTATGTGAAGACTTATTGCTGTCTTTTCTCAACCCAAGTTAGAGATTAGACTATGTTTATGTGAAGACTTATTGCTGTCTTTCCTCAACCCAAGTTAGAGATTAGACTATGTTTATGTGAAGACTTATTGCTGTCTTTCCTCAACCCAAGTTAGAGATTAGACTGTTTGTGTGAAGACTTATTTCTGTCTTTCCTCAACCCAAGTTAGAGATTAGACTATGTTTGTGTGAAGATTTATTGCTGTCTTTCCTCAACCCAAGTTAGAGATTAGACTATGTTTGTGTACAGATTTATTGCTGTTTTTCCTCAACCCAAGTTAGAGATTAGACTATGTTTGTGTACAGATTTATTGCTGTCTGCCCTCAACCCAAGTTAGAGATTAGACTATGTTTGTGTAAAGATTTATTGCTGTCTTTCCTCAACCCAAGTTAGAGATTAGACTGTTTGTGTGAAGACTTATTGCTGTCTTTCCTCAACCCAAGTTAGAGATTAGACTATGTTTGTGTGAAGACTTATTGCTGTCTTTCCTCAACCCAAGTTAGAGATTAGACTATGTTTGTGTGAAGACTTATTGCTGTCTTTCCTTAACCCAAGTTAGAGATTAGACTATGTTTGTGTACAGATTTATTGCTGTCTTTCCTCAACCCAAGTTAGAGATTAGACTATGTTTGTGTACAGATTTATTGCTGTCTTTCCTCAACCCAAGTTAGAGATTAGACTATGTTTGTGTGAAGATTTATTGCTGTCTTTCCTCAACCCAAGTTAGAGATTAGACTGTTTGTGTGAAGACTTATTGCTGTCTTTCCTCAACCCAAGTTAGAGATTAGACTATGTTTGTGTGAAGACTTATTGCTGTCTTTCCTCAACCCAAGTTAGAGATTAGACTATGTTTGTGTGAAGACTTATTGCTGTCTGCCCTCAACCCAAGTTAGAGATTAGACTATGTTTGTGTGAAGACTTATTGCTGTCTTTCCTCAACCCAAGTTAGAGATTAGACTATGTTTGTGTGAAGATTTATTGCTGTCTTTCCTCAACCCAAGTTAGAGATTAGACTATGTTTGTGTGAAGATTTATTGCTGTCTTTCCTCAACCCAAGTTAGAGATTAGACCATGTTTGTGTGAAGACTTATTGCTGTCTGTCCTCAACCCAAGTAAGAGATTAGACTATGTTTGTGTGAAGACTTATTGCTGTCTTTCCTCAACCCAAGTTAGAGATTAGACTATGTTTGTGTACAGATTTATTTCTGTCTTTCCTCAACCCAAGTTAGAGATTAGACTATGTTTGTGTACAGATTTATTGCTGTCTTTCCTCAACCCAAGTTAGAGATTAGACTATGTTTATGTGAAGACTTATTGCTGTCTTTCCTCAACCCAAGTTAGAGATTAGACTATGTTTGTGTACAGATTTATTGCTGTCTTTCCTCAACCCAAGTTAGAGATTAGACTATGTTTGTGTACAGATTTATTGCTGTCTTTCCTCAACCCAAGTTAGAGATTAGACTATGTTTGTGTACAGATTTATTGCTGTCTTTCCTCAACCCAAGTTAGAGATTAGACTATGTTTATGTGAAGACTTATTGCTGTCTTTCCTCAACCCAAGTTAGAGATTAGACTGTTTGTGTGAAGACTTATTGCTGTCTTTCCTCAACCCAAGTTAGAGATTAGACTGTTTGTGTGAAGACTTATTGCTGTCTTTCCTCAACCCAAGTTAGAGATTAGACTGTTAGTGTGAAGACTTATTGCTGTCTTTCCTCAACCCAAGTTAGAGATTAGACTATGTTTGTGTGAAGATTTATTGCTGTCTTTCCTCAACCCAAGTTAGAGATTAGACTGTTTGTGTGAAGACTTATTGCTGTCTTTCCTCAACCCAAGTTAGAGATTAAACTATTTTTGTGTACAGATTTATTGCTGTCTTTCCTCAACCCAAGTTAGAGATTAGACCATGTTTGTGTGAAGACTTATTGCTGTCTTTCCTCAACCCAAGTTAGAGATTAGACTGTTTGTGTGAAGACTTATTGCTGTCTTTCCTCAACCCAAGTTAGAGATTAGGCTATGTTTGTGTGAAGATTTATTGCAGTCTTTCCTCAACCCAAGTTAGAGATTAGACTATGTTTGTGTGAAGATTTATTGCTGTCTTTCCTCAACCCAAGTTAGAGATTAGACCATGTTTGTGTGAAGATTTATTGCTGTCTTTCCTCAACCCAAGTTAGAGATTAGACTGTTTGTGTGAAGACTTATTGCTGTCTTTCCTCAACCCAAGTTAGAGATTAGACTATGTTTGTGTACAGATTTATTGCTGTCTTTCCTCAACCCAAGTTAGAGATTAGACTATGTTTGTGTGAAGATTTATTGCTGTCTTTCCTCAACCCAAGTTAGAGATTAGACTGTTTGTGTGAAGACTTATTGCTGTCTTTCCTCAACCCAAGTTAGAGATTAGACTATGTTTGTGTACAGATTTATTGCTGTGTTTCCTCAACCCAAGTTAGAGATTAGACTATGTTTGTGTGAAGATTTATTGCTGTCTTTCCTCAACCCAAGTTAGAGATTAGACTATGTTTGTGTACAGATTTATTGCTGTCTTTCCTCAACCCAAGTTAGAGATTAGACCATGTTTGTGTGAAGATTTATTGCTGTCTTTCCTCAACCCAAGTTAGAGATTAGACTGTTTGTGTGAAGACTTATTGCTGTCTTTCCTCAACCCAAGTTAGAGATTAGACTATGTTTGTGTACAGATTTATTGCTGTCTTTCCTCAACCCAAGTTAGAGATTAGACTATGTTTGTGTGAAGATTTATTGCTGTCTTTCCTCAACCCAAGTTAGAGATTAGACTGTTTGTGTGAAGATTTATTGCTGTCTTTCCTCAACCCAAGTTAGAGATTAGACTATGTTTGTGTACAGATTTATTGCTGTCTTTCCTCAACCCAAGTTAGAGATTAGACTATGTTTGTGTACAGATTTATTGCTGTCTTTCCTCAACCCAAGTTAGAGATTAGACTATGTTTGTGTGAAGATTTATTGCTGTCTTTCCTCAACCCAAGTTAGAGATTAGACTGTTTGTGTGAAGACTTATTGCTATCTTTCCTCAACCCAAGTTAGAGATTAGACTATGTTTGTGTGAAGACTTATTGCTGTCTTTCCTCAACCCAAGTTAGAGATTAGACTGTTTGTGTGAAGACTTATTGCTATCTTT
Source organism: Candidula unifasciata (assembly GCA_905116865.2). Taxonomy (NCBI): domain Eukaryota; kingdom Metazoa; phylum Mollusca; class Gastropoda; order Stylommatophora; family Geomitridae; genus Candidula; species Candidula unifasciata. Next base: position 211,423 of record CAJHNH020003535.1, on the reverse strand, counting down.
CCTCAACCCAAGTTAGAGATTAGACTATGTTTGTGTGAAGACTTATTGCTGTCTTTCCTGAACCCAAGTTAGAGATTAGACTATGTTTGTGTGAAGACTTATTGCTGTCTTTCCTCAACCCAAGTCAGAGATTAGACTGTTTGTGTGAAGACTTATTGCTGTCTTTCCTCAACCCAAGTTAGAGATTAGACTGTTTGTGTGAAGACTTATTGCTATCTTTCCTCAACCCAAGTTAGAGATTAGACCATGTTTGTGTGAAGACTTATTGCTGTCTTTCCTCAACCCAAGTCAGAGATTAGACTGTTTGTGTGAAGACTTATTGCTATCTTTCCTCAACCCAAGTTAGAGATTAGACCATGTTTGTGTGAAGACTTATTGCTGTCTTTCCTCAACCCAAGTTAGAGATTAGACTGTTTGTGTGAAGACTTATTGCTGTCTTTCCTCAACCCAAGTTAGAGATTAGACTATGTTTGTGTGAAGATTTATTGCTGTCTTTCCTCAACCCAAGTTAGAGATTAGACCATGTTTGTGTGAAGACTTATTGCTGTCTTTCCTCAACCCAAGTTAGAGATTAGACTATGTTTGTGTGAAGACTTATTGCTGTCTTTCCTCAACCCAAGTTAGAGATTAGACCATGTTTGTGTGAAGATTTATTGCTGTCTTTCCTCAACCCAAGTTAGAGATTAGACCATGTTTGTGTGAAGATTTATTGCTGTCTTTCCTCAACCCAAGTTAGAGATTAGACTATGTTTGTGTACAGATTTATTGCTGTCTTTCCTCAACCCAAGTTAGAGATTAGACTGTTTGTGTGAAGATTTATTGCTGTCTTTCCTCAACCCAAGTTAGAGATTAGAATATGTTTGTGTACAGATTTATTGCTGTCTTTCCTCAACCCAAGTTAGAGATTAGACCATGTTTATGTGAAGACTTATTGCTGTCTTTCCTCAACCCAAGTTAGAGATTAGACTGTTTGTGTGAAGACTTATTGCTGTCTTTCCTCAACCCAAGTTAGAGATTAGACTATGTTTGTGTGAAGACTTATTGCTGTCTTTCCTCAACCCAAGTTAGAGATTAGACTATGTTTATGTGAAGACTTATTGCTGTCTTTCCTCAACCCAAGCTAGAGATTAGACTATGTTTAAAACAATTGCTATTACTGCCTGTATTTACAACTTTTACGACGTAGGCGAAGGGAGGTGGAGGGGGGAGGGTGTCTGAGTGAGTGGATTTATGACCTCACAGCTACTTCTTATCATCATGGCCTGTGCAGGTTAGGATTTTAGTTTTGCCTCCGACAGATACAATCCATAACCTTACCGAGGATTCAAACCAAGGTCTTGCACATGAGAGCCCTACATTCTTAATCATTTGGCCAAAACTGTGTTCAGACTCTGAAAATGGTGGGACAAGAATCATAACTTTTAGTCTGCATTCACACAAACTATCCTATTCTGTCGCATGTTAAGTATTAGAATATCTGCGTTATCTTTCTCCAACACTTGAATCTGGAGACTCAGTTCTTTGTCCAATAGCTCCCAATTAGCTAAGACCCATAGACCCCTCTTATTTTCTAAGTCCAACCAGGGACCCCATACGATTTGATTAGCCATACATACAAACTTATTTTGGCTAATAAATTTAAGAATCATGAAAATGGCTGCATTTTAATGTTTAGGTTTTTTTGGGAATTGCCCCCAAAAATAATAGACTGTGAGCCGTATATATGACCCCCCCCCCCCCCCCCCCCCCCCCCCAAAAAAAACACGAGATGATGATTATGATACTTTGTATGTCTGAGAGAATAGAAGTAATGAGTCAGTGTCTGATTGTTTAAAACTTGATTGTTGAACTGAAAATTGTTTATTGTTTCCAGGGTCTACCGTGACAAAACAAAGTGGATCGCACACATCACAGGTCTATAGTACACTTCCATCACAGAAGTTATCATCGACCACATCAAGCTCAACAGCTGGTAAGAATGTGTTCTGTAACAGTTATGTGTTTATGTGAATGATTTATTCCTGTGTTTCTTCAGCCCAGTTTCAGCTGTTAGAGGCTGGTCTATGTTAGAGGCTGGTCTATGTTAGAGGCTGGTCTATGTTAGAGGCTGGCTATGTTTAGCCTGAAAATGGTGAGACAAGAACCTTAGCTTTCAGTTTGCATACACATGAACTCTCCTATTTTCTCAGATGTTTAGTATTAGTGTAGGAGCCACGTGGTGTAGCGGCTAAACAATCACCTGTGGATCCGAAGGTTGTGGACTCAGGTCCTGATAGAGCCGGACTATTGTTTTAAAATGACCTTGGCTCTCAAGTCAACCCAGCCTTAAATGAGTACCAGGTAAAAGTCCTGGGAAGTAAAGGCAGCCAGCATGATGTTGACCACATCTCCCAGGGAGTGTCGATTGGTCTACAAAATATAGGTCTAGCCCGATATGCCTAATTTGCCTAAAGGTGGGAAAGAGGGTCCTTTACTTTAAATATTGTTTTTGGTATTAGGATTTCTGCATTATCTTTCTCGAGCACTTTAATCAGGAGCCTTAACTCTTAGCACAGTGGTTCCCATTTGATTCTGGCTACGGACACCTGCAGACCCTTATTTTCTTAGGCTTGCCACGGACCCATAATTTCCTTTAGTCATACAGAAGAACTTTTTATATGAGTAATTTATCACTATTAGAATCGCAAAAAAAAAGGTTACATTTTAAAACTGGAGGATTTTTGTAAATTATATGACTGTTCCCTTAACCCTTTCACCCTGCTACCCCCCCCCCAAAAAAAATGGGTCATGATTCCATTGGAATTTCCCTAAAAATTCTTAACAAGTAACGATTTTACACAGGTACCTAATAAATTTTTGGTTAAATTTATTTATCTAAATCTTATAATTTTTTTATGGAAATGTGAAAAGATATATAAAGTTAAGTTGAGCTATTAACTGACTAGGGAATTTCCATAAGCGCTGCATCCCTATCTTCAGCAGTCAGCACAGAGCACCAGTTTGAATGGTACGAGTAGCAGTCTGATTGTATTTCTGTCCTGCCTTTCCCCTGAGTGTTGAGAGTCAGCCAGATCCCCTGGTCACTACCGGCTGGACCATCCTCTTCCCATCCTGGTGATCTGTTAGTGCTTCTGCACTGTTCAGCCACTCCAAGAGGACTCTCGCAACATGTGACTTGTTATGCATCGATTTACCACCAAGTGATCACAGAGTGAAGCATGAAGTGGAATACATTCTCCAAGGCCTAAACAATAAACTCAGGTGACTCATGCTGTGACCCCGTGACCTCCATCACTAAGGCTCACAAGAAAATCCCCCCTAAACGCTATTTTGGTTAACATATTCAAATCTTGGCCTCCTAAGTGTGCACAGGTGGGAACAGAACCAGTTATGTTGAACTCACTTGTCTGAAAGAAGTCACTAGAGATATGCTGGTTTTGCGGCCTTTATGGGGATGTGGCAGAGACGGAAATGTTAGGTTTGTGGTTTCTTGGGCAGCTTGCCATAAACAGAGGATGATGCAATGATTAGCTTTCATCAGCAGAACCACAACGAGAAACAAAACACGTAAATGAACTTTGTCATTCTTAACTGGACTGCTCTGATTAGTGTAAAAAGGAGAAATGAAGCAGGTATTGCTTCTATAGATGTGTAAGGAAGGTAAACAGTCAAACCTGATCAGTGGAAGATATAAGCCAGAGAGAGGTTACCAAGCAGTGGAAAGGGGGATGGGTGGGGAGGGGGGGGCAGAGCGGGTGATTGTTAGAATGAGTAGAAAATGGATGAAATTTACACAGAAAGGTATGTGTGTGGGTGTCTCTATAATCTACACAGAAAGGTATGTGTGTGGGTGTCTCTATAATCTACACAGAAAGGTATGTGTGTGGGTGTCTCTATAATCTACACAGAAAGGTATGTGTGTGGGTGTCTCTATAATCTACACAGAAAGGTATGTGTGTGGGTGTCTCTATAATCTACACAGAAAGGTATGTGTGTGGGTGTCTCCATAATCTACATCCAACAGATGTCGACTGATCAGGATTCTATTGGGCTCCCTGTAAATGATAGAGTGCATAAAAAGAATACACAAAATCACTTAACTGGGGTATCTTCAAGGAAAAACAAAACCACATGTTTGTCTGGCCAGTTAAAGCTGTGAGACACACTGCCTGCATAGGATATAAATATTAAAAATCATATGAAACAGTCACCAGTGTGGAACTATCTAAACAAATCCGACAGAATCAAGATGCAAGGAGAAGATGGTGGTATTGGATAGGATATACATTGAGAAAAGCTGTTGATAGTATAACTAAAAAGTTCTTTTCCTGGAACCCACTGGCCAGAAATAATGGAAGGAGCTACAAGAAATATTAAAGGGTAGGAGTTATTGTTTTGGGTTGGTGAAAGGTTAGTGTTCCATGAAGAGTTACAAGACAGACAAAGAAACTTTATTAAATTTGTCATGCAATTGTTAGTGCTTTATAAATATGAGTGTTGATGCAAAACAAAAAGGAACTCTTTTTCTATGCTAACCTTTGAAAGGGTGGTTGGCAAATTGTAGTTTACAGCTGAACTCTGAAATCTGCACTTTTCAGCCCAAAACATCTGATTTAAGCAAATTCCTAATTGGTCTGTTTTTATGACATGTTTGATAGAAAGCATCCATGTGTTGATTCCGGGACCCCATTTTGAGGAAAAACAAGATTAGACATACTGCCGCCTATCCAGCATGTCGTAAAAGGTAACTATTTCGGGTTTATTCCTTCCAAACTATAGAGTATAAGCTTGAGAGGGGAGGAACCAACAGTCTGCATACATTTAAGCCATATCTGTTAAATGGGTGTGCACACAAACCTCAAGTTCCAGAACAAGACAAGCAAAGCAGTGCAGGCATCACCAGAACTTTCTGCCGGGATTTACATCCAGTAAATGCTAAGAAGAAGAAGTCAAAGAGCCGTGGATTTATTCTTTTGTCCCCCAAAAATGGGATCCTGGGAACTTACACAGGGAAAACAAAGGAAATAGATGATTCCTTCTTTGTCTCTGGCATGCTTCTAGAGGGTCAGGCTGAGAAAACTGGTGAAGGAATCAGTGCACAGACTGGTTCACGTTTTTGGAGATTATTGATTGTCTGTCCAGTGGTTAATGTGGCTGATAGTCTACTAGTTAGTTGCTTTATTGATTGTCTGTCCAGTGGTTAATGTGGCTGATAGTTTACTAGTTAGTTGCTTTATTGATTGTCTGTCCAGTGGTTAATGTGGCTGATAGTCTACTAGTTAGTTGCTTTATTGATTGTCTGTCCAGTGGTTAATGTGGCTGATAGTCTACTAGTTAGTTGCTTTATTGATTGTCTCTCCAGTGGTTAATGTGGCTGATAGTTTACTAGTTAGTTGCTTTATTGATTGTCTCTCCAGTGGTTAATGTGGCTGATAGTTTACTAGTTAGTTGCTTTATTGATTGTCTGTCCAGTGGTTAATGTGGCTGATAGTCTGCTAGTTTTTTGCTTTATTGATTGTCTGTCCAGTGGTTAATGTGGCTGATAGTCTGCTAGTTAGTTGCTTTATTGATTGTCTGTCCAGTGGTTAATGTGGCTGATAGTCTACTAGTTAGTTGCTTTATTGATTGTCTGTCCAGTGGTTAATGTGGCTGATAGTTTACTAGTTAGTTGCTTTATTGATTGTCTGTTCAGTGGTTAATGTGGCTGATAGTCTACTAGTTTGTTGCTTTATTGATTGTCTCTCCATTGGTTAATGTGGCTGATAGTCTACTAGTTAGTTGCTTTATTGATTGTCTGTCCAGTGGTTAATGTGGCTGATAGTCTACTAGTTAGTTGCTTTATTGATTGTCTGTCCAGTGGTTAATGTGGCTGATAGTCTACTAGTTAGTTGCTTTATTGATTGTCTGTCCAGTGGTTAATGTGGCTGATAGTTTACTAGTTAGTTGCTTTATTGATTGTCTGTTCAGTGGTTAATGTGGCTGATAGTCTACTAGTTTGTTGCTTTATTGATTGTCTCTCCATTGGTTAATGTGGCTGATAGTCTACTAGTTAGTTGCTTTATTGATTGTCTGTCCAGTGGTTAATGTGGCTGATAGTCTACTAGTTAGTTGCTTTATTGATTGTCTGTCCAGTGGTTAATGTGGCTGATAGTCTACTAGTTAGTTGCTTTATTGATTGTCTGTCCAGTGGTTAATGTGGCTGATAGTTTACTAGTTAGTTGCTTTATTGATTGTCTGTTCAGTGGTTAATGTGGCTGATAGTCTACTAGTTTGTTGCTTTATTGATTGTCTCTCCATTGGTTAATGTGGCTGATAGTCTACTAGTTAGTTGCTTTATTGATTGTCTGTCCAGTGGTTAATGTGGCTGATAGTTTGCTAGTTAGTTGCATTATTGATTGTCTGTCCAGTGGTTTAGAGGGGACAAAGTTCACAGTAGATGCTGTTATTTTCTCCAGGGCTTATATGTTTGTTAGGAAATGAATCAGCAGACAAACTGGCTGGTGCTGCACCACTGGGTGGTGAAGTGATGCATGACAGCTGGGTATGGTCAAGGTCCTTGGGAGCAAATGACCAATGCGGAAGCATGAATAGATGATGTTGTGGACAGAATGGTACAGCTAGGAGTGACCAGGGGATCTGGTCCACACTCTTCACTCAGGGGAAGCACAAGACAGACATATAATCAAACTGTTGCTGGCACCTTCGTAACTAGAACTCTTCACTGGCTGCTGATAATAAGGATAGAGTGCATGTGGGAATGGCCTGATTGCAGTAATATTGCTCTTGTCTAAACTCAGCTCAACTCATTGATAGTCTGCATGTTGGTTGATTTATTTAATTGATAAAATATTGATATTCGAAATAAAGATTTGATTAGTCCCATAGTAAGTAGCAGTAAAAGTTAAGGACCCTTTTGTTTATGCCAGTTTGGCCTCCGATCTATGATGCTAACTCATTTTATAAACCAGTTGGCACTGAATGAGTGGTGTGGTCATCATCATGCTGACCGCCTTTACTTTCCAAGACATTATCTTGTACTCATTTTAGGCTGGGAGTCAAGGTCAGTTTACTAATGTCATTGACCTTGCTTAAAGGTTGAAGATGATTGCTGCTAGTTTTGCGAGACATTGAATATTAGGCAGCGTACACCAAACCTGATATCCCAGATTGCACCAGTGGTTTCAGGCAGAGGAGTGCTTTAGAGATGACCTGGCCTTATCCTGGGAAGAGGAAATGCAGCCTGAAAACTTAGTGTCATGGCAGGGCAGACCAGGCCCTTAGCCTTGGCTAGGCAGACCAGGCCCTTAGCCTCGGCTAGGCAGACCAGGCCCTTAGCCTTGACTGGCAGAGGCTCTAGGAGGAAAGCCCTGACAGGTGAACAGAGCTCACCTCTTCTGTCCTGGCAGCTTCTGCAGTGTGCTTTGTTCAAAACATATTGGTGTTACCTTTCGTTTGGCATAAACAAGGCAGACTGAGCAAGGGATCATAATACATGGGCAACACATGATCTTTACAAGACTGCCCTGGCTTTTTGCTATGGGGAGGGGGAACTTCATTCCCATGCCTCCCCATAGCACAATGTTACGCCATAATCTGGAAAGAGGGAAAGGTGCCAACAGCATGCGAGTCATCAGACTCCTCTTCTTCTTCTTTTTTTAAATTTTTTTTTTTAACGTTCACCAGCTGTACACTCTGGTTGCTCGTCCATTACTGAACTGCAGTCCTGCTCCAGAACCTGAGTGTTGCGTGTGCATCAGTTTTACAGATCTCATTCTTTTGAATACAGACTGTTGGTTCCTTGCCTCTCCGGCAGATGCACTCCGACTTCAAAGGAAGCTCCCAATTAGTCGACTCTTACGACATGCTTTTGGGGAGGCAGTGGGTCTATTCTTGTTTTCCCCACAATGGGGCCCCGGAACCCACACGGGGGTTCAGACTCCTCTGTCCATGAATTGCTCAACATTCTTCTCACATACCATACTGTCCTAGATTATCTGATCATTTTATTACCAACTGCTACTGGTCACACCACACAGATAAAACAGGCCACAACACAATCAATAACAGGTCATACCACACAGAAGAAAAGGCCACAACACAATCAATAACAGGTCATACCACACAGAAGAACAGGCCACAACACAATCAATAACAGGTCACACCACACAGAAGAACAGGCCACAACACAATCAATAACAGGTCATACCACACAGAAGAACAGGCCACAACACAATCAATAACAGGTCATACCACACAGAAGAACAGGCCACAACACAATCAATAACAGGTCACACCACACAGAAGAACAGGCCACAACACAATCAATAACAGGTCATACCACACAGAGAAACAGGCCACAACACAATCAATAACAGGTCATACCACACAGAAGAACAGGCCACAACACAATCAATAACAGGTCACACCACACAGAAGAACAGGCCACAACACAATCAATAACAGGTCATACCACACAGAAGAACAGGCCACAACACAATCAATAACAGACACCACACAGAAGAACAGGCCACAACACAATCAATAACAGGTCATACCACACAGAAGAACAGGCCACAACACAATCAATAACAGGTCACACCACACAGAAGAACAGGCCACAACACAATCAATAACAGGTCATACCACACAGAAGAACAGGCCACAACACAATCAATAACAGGTCATACCACACAGAAGAACAGGCCACAACACAATCAATAACAGGTCACACCACACAGAAGAACAGGCCACAACACAATCAATAACAGGTCATACCACACAGAAGAACAGGCCACAACACAATCAATAACAGGTCATACCACACAGAAGAACAGGTCACACCACACAGAAGAATAGGTCACACCACACAGAAGAACAGGTCATAACACACAGAAGAACAGGTCACATCACACAGAAGAACAGGTCACAACACAATCAATAACAGGTCACATCACACAAAAGAACAGGCCACAACACACAGAAGAACAGGTCACACTGCAAAGATTAATAGGTTACAACACATAGACAAACAGTTCACAGCACACAGAAGTACATGTCACAACACACAGAAGAACGGGTCACAACACACAGAAGAATGGGCCACACCACAAACATGAACAGTTCACAAAACACAGAAGAATGGGTCACACCACAAACATGAACAGTTCACAAAACACAGAAGAACAGGTCACACCACACAGAACAGGTCACAACACACAGAAGAACAGGTCACACCACACAGAACAGGTCACAACACACAGAAGAACAGGTCACACCACACAGAAGAATGGGCCGCACACATCTTTTCTTCATCATCCAACTCTTCACATGCCCTTAAAAGGCGGTTGGCACAGCTAGGCTGTGATATCTGCACTTTTCACCCCAACACATTCAATTTCAGCAAAATCCTACCTAGTTGCCTTTTATGACATTCTTGTTGGGGGTGGGGGGTGGTGGGCAACAGGTGTATTCTTTTCATCCTCAAAATGGGGTAACCCACACGCAGTCACACTTTTCATTAGGCTTTCCATTTGTGGCTGTAAACTTTAGTGAAAAGTTCTGGTTGTTCGTCCACTTCTGGACTTTAGTCTTGTTCCAGACCTTGATTTTTGCGTGCACATCTATTTCACAGATCTGGCTTATTTACAAGCAGACTGTTGGTTGCTTGCCAATCAAGCAGAAGCACTCCGACTTTGAAGAAATTTTAGTAAGCAAGAAAGAATAGTCCAGCAGGGAAGTGACGCTGGGGATCTGGCCGACACTCGACACTCAGAGGAAAGACAAGATGGACATATAATCAAACTGATACGTCGGAATTAGAATTCTTTGCTAGCTGCTGAAGATGAGGACCGAGCACACGTGGGAATGTCCAGTACTGTTATATAATTTCTTGACTCGATTCAATCCACTAAGCATATTTGTGTGGTTGAAATTATATTTCAGCTTAAAGAAATCATTACTTTCAACCATGCTGTCATTACTTTCCATCTTCTATTATTACTTTCAAATTTGTATCATTACTTTCAATCATTCAGTCATTACTTTTAACCATTCTGTAATTACTTTAAATCATTCAGCCATTACTTTCAACATTGTATCATTACTTTCAACCATTCAGTCATTACTTTCAACCATTCAGTCATTACTTTCAACCATTCAGTCATTACTTTCAACTATTCTGTCATTACTTTTAACATTCTGTCATTAATTTCAATGAAGCATATTTGTGTGGTTGAAATTATATTTCATCTTAAAGAAACCATTACTTTCAACTATGCTGTCATTACTTTCCATCTTCTATTATTACTTTTAACATTGTATCATTACGTTAAACCATTCAGTCATTACTTTTAACCATTCTGTAATTACTTTAAATCATTACTTTCAACTATTCTGTCATTATTTTTAACATTCTGTCATTAATTTCAACCATTCAATCATTACTTTCAACAATGCAATCTTTACTTTTAACCATTCAATCATTACCTTCAACCATTCAATCATTAAGTTCCACCATTCAACCATTACTTTCAACCATTCAGCCATTACTTTCAACCATTCAGCCATTACTTTCAATGATTCAGTCATTACTTTCAACCATTCAGCCATTACTTTTAACCATTCAGCCATAACTTTCAACCATTCAGTCATTACTTTCAACCATTCAGTCATTACTTTCAATGATTTTACTGTTACTTTCAGATCCGAGCTCAGCAAAGTTACCAGAGACACTGGATGGAGACTTGGAGCTGCCGTTGCGGAACAAATTGCACAGAAAAATGGCAACCAAGATCAATTCTAAACATGAGTTTGCCCTGGTGGGTAGGAGCATCACACCCCTCACCAACAGGAAACAGATTAAAAGAAAGTATGTCACGCTGTTATAATATACTGTAAAAAAAAACGTTTTTATTAGTTGACTGGAAAGCCTGTACATCTAAAAACTATTGATGACCCAGATGCAAAAGAACTGCTATTTGATTGGTTGAACCCAGAGTTATTCTTGTGTGCGATTCTAAAAATTTTGCTCATTAAATTACAAAGGTTTTGAATGTCAAAATTATGACAAAATTATATTCCTTTCCATAGCTATGCATTTTTGGGTGTGCGTGCGTGCGTGCATGCATATAAAGTATATAATTCCTTTTTTTAAATGTTACTGTACTCAGCAACGCCCATTACTTTTATTTGATCGATTGTGCCCGAGGTGGTTTGTGTTTTGAACTGTAGTTTCACAGATTGAAGTCCAGAGATGGACAAACAACCAGAACTACTACAATCATCAGTGAACGAGAAGAAGAACCAAACTAAATAACATTTGATTTCTGTTCCTCTTTTATTTCAGTTCAGGATGCAGAGAAAATAAAGGCCTTATTGAAGTTTTTAAAATTCAAAAGACATTTTCAGGCTTTTTGGGCATATAGGGCTAGACCTATATTTTAAAAACCTACCAGCACTCAGTAAGTGATGTGGTTGGTCATCATCATGCTGACCACCTTTACTTCCTAGGACTTTACTTGGTATCCATTTAACGCTGGGTCAACCTGGGAGCAATGGTCATTTTTTGTAAAGTCTAGCTTTGTCAGGAGCTGAAACCATGACCTTTGGATCCGCAGGCAAGCATCTAGCCGCTACACCATGTCAGCTCCTGATGGTGTTATAGTCATGAAACAGTTATGAATATTTAGAGCTAGTTTGCATAAATAAGAAAGAAGTGCACCTTGCCAGAAAATTTTTTACAATTTCAAGAAATATAAAATTACTTTTTTCTTTGCGTTTACCAGCTGTAAACTCTTTGGTAACATTCTGGTTGTTCATCCACTTCTGGACTCTAGTCCTATTTCAGAACCTGAATGTTGTGTGCAAATCCATTTAACAGATCTGACGCATGCATGCAGACTGTTGGTTCCTTGCCTTTCAGGCAGATGCACTTTGACTCTGAAGGAAACGCCTAATTAGTTGGCTCTTATGACATGCTTGTTGGGGAGGCAGTGGGTTTATTCTTGTTTTACCCACACTATGGCTCTGGAACCCACACTATGGCTCTGGAACCCACATAGGGAAAATGATATAATATCATATATTTCCCTTTGCCACGCCGAAGTACGGATATGAAAGGAGAGGAGGGTCAAGCATGGGGGTCAGCTTCCCTACCTAGAGACTCTTGCAAGAACAAAATGGAAGACTAGACTGGGACCTCTAAATGACATAAAACATCATAACAGCGTGATGATGATGATGATGATAAACTGACATTTTTTTTTTTAATTTCTGATGAATTCATAAATTACACATTTTTAAAAAAAATGTCTTTTCAAAGTGTTAAATGAAATTAATTTTCTTCAGGAGCCCAGGAACATCCACACTGACAAGGGAACCCAGCTCAAAAAGCTAATATTGAGTGATTACCTCATGGGGATGTCAACCAGACAATCAAATAAAGGTGAATTTATTTGACCTCCAGGAGTGAAACAGAGATGAACATCTGACATCTTTACAGCCAGATTGACATGACAGTACTCAGGGGAAGTCAACGTGACTGGTGTTTTTCTTCATCTGACATGAATTAGTATGCAGCATGATTAGTTAGTAACTGTCCCTGACTATTATCCTGTTAAAGAATAAAATGGGTTGAATTTTTAGGTAAAAATCTGTTGGTAAAATATATACCAGGAAATAAATGGAACAAAGCCATGCTTGTTTGTTTAATTTTGAAATTTAAAAAGTGTTTTGCAATGTGTTGTCCTTAAAGTTATATGCTGACATGATTTTTACACTTCACTTTTCCATTTTATAGCTTTTTTCCTCAAGCCTTTATTTAGTCAACCAGAGTTAATGTTATTAATTTTATACCAAATTTATTGAAGCTCTATTAAATAATTTTATAACAGATTTATTGAAGCTCTTATCTCATTGCATTTTAAAGTTGATAGTTTGTCATGTTGTTAACCAGTGAAAGTGGCAAAGATTAGGAAAAGTGGCAGAGTTATGTTACAGGTCTAACTGCACAGGAAGATAATATACAAATTTAGAGAAATTTATTTATAAAGTAAATAATTTGTATTTCATCATTTTGCTGCTCATATTCAGTTTTAAATGTCAAAAAAAAAAACATTCACTGGAGCAGAAAATGTAGGAGAAATAAATTAGTGGAATAGTCTTATACAAGCAAGCAGCAGTCAATGAGTGGTCGGTAAATGTAATAAAGGTAAAGGAGATTGGATATTTCAAAATATAATTTGTGAAAATGTAGATGTCTGCAGCTCTTTTGACTGAAAATGTAATAACTGCTGAAATTGCTGTGCTCAAGACGAGACTGATCCTGTGGAAACAGTTTAGCTAAAATACATCAAGTTTGTTTAAGTGACATTACCTGCTTGCTTTATTTAATCTATTGTAACTGTCATCTCATTATATGACATTGTAATAACATAACTGTAAACGTCGTTTCAGCAGAAGTACAGGCACAGAAATGTTTTACTATCTTTTATTTCTTTACATGACATTAATCATCTTCAAAAGGAATTTGTAACTGTTGTTTACTGATTGATAAATAAATTACAACTTTCACTGAATTATGTTGTTCTTTGTAGTTATAAATGCCAATAATGCTCCTCTTTAAAATCCATACAGTTGTTTTTCTCTGCCTCAAGTTATTTCATCAAAGTGTTGGGAGATGTAGTGATATTTGAGCTCTTTCTAATGTGTTGGGAAGAGATGTAGTGATCTTTGAGCTCTTTCTAATGTGTTGGGAAGAGATGTAGTGATCTTTGAGCTCTTTCTAATGTGTTGGGAAGAGATGTAGTGATCTTTGAGCTCTTTCTAATGTCTTGGGAAGAAATGTAGTGATCTTTGAGCTCTTTCTAATGTCTTGGGAAGAAATGTAGTGATCTTTGAGCTCTTTCTAATGTCTTGGGAAGAAATGTAGTGATCTTTGAGCTCTTTCTAATGTCTTGGGAAGAAATGTAGTGATCTTTGAGCTCTTTCTAATGTCTTGGGAAGAAATGTAGTGATCTTTGAGCTCTTTCTAATGTCTTGGGAAGAAATGTAGTGATCTTTGAGCTCTTTCTAATGTCTTGGGAAGAAATGTAGTGATCTTTGAGCTCTTTCTTATGTCTTGGGAAGAAATGTAGTGATCTTTGAGCTCTTTCTAATGTGTTGGGAAGAGATGTAGTGATCTTTGAGCTCTTTCTAATGTGTTGGGAAGAGATGTAGTAATCTTTGAGCTCTTTTTAATGTGTTGGGAAGAGATGTAGTGATGTTTGAGCTCTTTCTAATGTCTTGGGAAGAGATGTAGTGATCTTTGAGCTCTTTCTAATGTGTTGGGAAGAGATGTAGTGATCTTTGAGCTCTTTTTAATGTCTTGGGAAGAAATGTAGTGATCTTTGAGCTCTTTCTAATGTGTTGAGAAGAAATGTAGTGATCTTTGAGCTCTTTCTAATGTCTTGGGAAGAAATGTAGTGATATTTGAGCTCTTTCTAATGTCTTGGGAAGAGATGTAGTGTTCTTTGAGCTCTTTCTAATGTGTTGGGAAGAGATGTAGTGATCTTTGAGCTCTTTCTAATGTGTTGGGAAGAGATGTAGTGATCTTTGAGCTCTTTCTAATGTGTTGGGAAGAGATGTAGTGATCTTTGAGCTCTTTCTAATGTGTTGGGAAGAGATGTAGTGATCTTTGAGCTCTTTCTAATGTGTTGGGAAGAGATGTAGTGATCTTTGAGCTCTTTCTAATAACTTGGGAAGAGAGGTAGTGATCTTTGAGCTCTTTCTAATGTGTTGGGAAGAGATGTAGTGATCTTTGAGCTCTTTCTAATGTCTTGGGAAGAGATGTAGTGATCTTTGAGCTCTTTCTAATGTCTTGGGAAGAGATGTAGTGATCTTTGAGCTCTTTCTAATGCCTTGGGAAGAAATGTAGTGATCTTTGAGCTCTTTCTAATGTCTTGGGAAGAAATGTAGTGATCTTTGAGCTCTTTCTAATATCTTGGGAAGAGATGTAGTGATCTTTGAGCTCTTTTTAATGTCTTGGGAACAAATTTAGTGATCTTTGAGCTCTTTCTAATGTCTTGGGAAGAGATGTAGTGATTTTTGAGCTCTTTCTAATGTCTTGGGAAGAGATGTAGTGATTTTTGAGCTCTTTCTAATGTGTTGGGAAGAAATGTAGTGATCTTTGAGCTCTTTCTAATATCTTGGGAAGAGATGTAGTGATCTTTGAGCTCTTTCTAATGTGTTGGGAAGAGATGTAGTGATCTTTGAGCTCTTTCTAATGTGTTGGGAAGAAATGTAGTGATCTTTGAGCTCTTTCTAATGTCTTGGGAAGAGATGTAGTGATCTTTGAGCTCTTTCTAATGTCTTGGGAAGAGATGTAGTGTTCTTTGAGCTCTTTCTAATGTCTTGGGAAGAGATGTAGTGAACCTCAAGGGCTGAGAATGCCAAACTATTTTTGTTAATTCAAATATATTCACATGTAATGGTAATGGTCATGGTAGTTGTAAACAAAACAAAAGATTCTTGCCAATTTCAGTCAGCTCCTTGAATGAGCAGCGACTCTATCTTGGCGTTGTTTATTTGCTGCGCATGGATACGCTTGTTTTTTTTCTAGTTTATTTGTCGGGTGATTATGTCTCCTGTTTCGTTTCTTGTGCGAGGGGGGGGGGTCATAAACCGCCCTAAGAAGGGCAGTTTTTGTTTGCCTGGGGCGGCTCTCAAACGGGTATGGGTTAGGGTGAATTGGATGGTGGTGGTTCATCATGCCTGGGGTCTTGAGCTGGGAGGTTTTTTCAGTCCGGTGCACTGATAGGTTGGGCTGTCATGGCGGCTTGCATGGTTTCTATTGGTTGCTGGTTTCTACTGGATTTTGTGTTTACTTGGTAGGCAAGTGGTCAGCGATGGCTTTTTTGTTTGTGTTGGTGCCTGGGTCCCTTCGTAGCTGGGTGCGTTTGGATTGAGGATCTTGTGGGCTCTTGACATTTCTGTGAGCAGTTTACTTTTGTACTCTTTTGTCTTACGCTGAGTTTACATGTAATGCATCACCACCTTCTTTTATAGGTTCAGCTGCAATTCCACCAGCACCAGTTGCTTTATTGTTTTTAAGCTGTGTTATGACATAAAGTACTTCTTCAAAATCAGGCTCTTCAAATATTTGGTTCACATGTTAATATCTCTTCCTGTGGATAAATATTTAATGCAGTTTCACAATTTAACAATTCAGCAAAGTATTCCTTCCATCTGTTGCATATTTCCTCATTATTTTTCATGTTGCCGTTGTGATCTTTTAAAACTATATATGCTGTTTTGATGCCCTTTGACCCCTATCAGTGAGGCTTATGGGAAAATGTTAAGTCAACCTGGCTTTAAAAAGACTACTGGATTCCCGAGGAAAACCCTCTAAATACTACATTTAGTTAATATTGGCCTCCTAGACACTATGCAAATGTAATGTGCTTCCCTGGGTTGAGAGAATAGATACATTACACATTTCTAAGATCTCTGATATCCCAGTAGATGACAGCAACAGCGATAGATCAGAGTCCACAATAGATGGGAGAACACACTTCTTGTCATGAAATGTTTATTGCCTGTTCTCAGATATGCACACCATCTGTCGCTAACGTGACTAGGGTTGAATAACAGGCTTTTGACTTGACCTAAACATACATTTTTCTTCAATTTATGGCATAGAATGTTTTGTCAAATGGCTTCTTCCACAGACTCTGGCAGTTGGAGTCAGCATTCATTCTTTGATTCAAATTTCCACTGTCATGGCGGCTTCACTGTCACATTCTCGTCTATCATATGGCCAGACACTTCGCCGTTGTGGGCTGCTCATGTTGATTCAACTCTCTGGTTCACACACATTCATTCTTCCACGGCACTTGTCCAAGTACCAAACACAGAATGATTTTTACTTTTTTTTTCACACTTCTAATTATCTGTTCAAGCCCACACAATATCCTTGTATCATTGATTCACACGTTTCATCACAATCATACTAACCTCATGATTGTCTTTTCTGGCCTGTGGCCACTTTAAGCCCCCGCCTCACACATAATTTATATTAACTAGATGCTTATACAAAACTCCCCTTAATGTGATACACTTGTGTCACTACAGCAGGCGCACACAGAACCAGTGGCATCTATGTTTGTCAAGAACAGGTCACTGCAGAAATGGACATAGGTCACTGCAGAAATGGACATAGGTCATGGCAGAAATGAACATAGGTCCCTGCAGAAATGAACATAGGTCACTGCAGAAATGAACATAGGTCACTGCAGAAATTGACATAGGTCATGGCAGAAATGAACATAGGTCCCTGCAGAAATGGATATCTACAGGATTGTGTCACAACTGGAAAAGACTTGATTTAGTCTTTTGATTTAGTCTTCTCGGAGCGATAGAGTTAAGTAGTGCATTAGTGATTCTGTCATACCACTGTATCCTGTTTATCCTGAGCAAGCCCCAGTTTATGAACATTTGTAGTTGTCACGACAGTGGTAGCCCTTAAAGAACTCATCACTTACCAGCGGACAAAATAGAAACAGAAAGAGAGAAGAGGAGTAGTTAAAGTCACTTGCAACACTGCTTTCACAAACTGATTGCCACAACAATCTAAAGCAAAATCATGATCATTTTCACAATAAAGTCTTTTAATGTACTTTCTTTGTTGTTGCAATTTGTCAGAACACAGATGCATACACTATGGTTTCTACTACACTGCGCATGTTGATGTATAATTATCATATAGACAGTACAAATTCAAACTGCTGCCACCAATATTGAGCCAAAAGTAACTCACAAATAAGTGGTTAATGAGTGCACATGCTAAAATGTTTGGACTGGAGCCAACAGAGAAAGAGAAATGTGGTCAGACAAATACAATTTGTAGATACAGATTACACAAGTGTTGCTCAACCTTTTACACCCGGCGGCCCACCAAAACAGGAAAACTGTGGCCGATCTGACAGCTAACTAAACACACCGAAACAAAAAACAAATGTAGATGGCAGTTTTCTTGTTTAATCCAGAGTCGCACAATTATAGTTTTCAGATAATGTGACATCTGCTGCTGCTGCTCAGAGGTAAGAAAATATGATATACATGGCAGGGGAAGGGGTTTAATTCTGAAAGACAAAAGACACTGTTGGTGAAGCTATAGAATTATGGTCTCAAGAAGGTGGAACATTGGATATGGTCATAACGATGAAGCTAGAGAACACGTTCAAAAAGAAGAGTTGGAGAACACGCTGAAATAAGCCTAGCCATTGAACCTAACAAAAAAAAGCAACTTGACATTATATCCACTATCAAATAAACTGTCAGTGATACATTAAGACTGTCTGTGTCACACCGCTTCCAAGTGACTGTTTAAACCTTTCACTTCTCTGTGGTCAGGACCACATGTCCTGGCCATCTGATTCCTCTTATCTATAAAAGTCCTGACTTCAAGATCCCCAGACAACACAAGCATCTTCTATGGGAAGATCTCCTCAAGTTCAACCTGCTGGCTGTAGAGTGGCACTGAGATTTCAGTCTTGCATTTCTTCGGGCACCTCATGTGGACCCAGGATGCCAGGAACTGCCAACTGCTGCTTACGTTTTTCCTCCTGGGCATGCCTGATTGCACTGTCTCGCTCCTCCAGGAACAGGTCGTCCAGATCCTCACCAGCAAACTCCTTCAAAGGGAAGAGAAACTACGATATTCACAAGTGCAGAAATATAAATGTATTCGGTAATGACAAATCTATTTAACATGATTGCTGGACACTGGAGTAAAGCATGGGGAAACACGTCTATGCTGACCATGAAGTCGAGACAGCAGACAATATAACCTACTCCTCATAGGGACAATCAGTACAGGTATACTGGAGCGGCTGCTGAATCAGAGGATATATGGGATAGTGCAGTAAGGTCGACTGTGATAACATAATGTAACATAACATAACATAACATAACGGTATAAGAACTAAACTGATTTCAACAATCTGAGATGCACTGGACATACATCATCACCAACATCCTGGCGTGTTGTTATACATCACTCGGGACTCACCGTCTAGTCCTTGGTTTCCTTCTAACCTGTCAATCACTTCGATATCATGGAGAGAATCCAGTTCTGCATCTTTGGCTGCTCTCAGCATTCATCTTAGGTTTTCTCTTGAACATTATATTCTTACATTCTATTTGTTTCCCATTTCAGTATCTGTGTGATGACTATATGTGCTTCTTCTCATGATGTGCCCAATTTATTGCCATCTCCAGTGCCCTATAACTGTACAACAAGCAGCTGTCCAAACATTTTTCTGATTTGTTCACCTTTCCTGAATTCATCCCATTTACCGCTGACATAACTTGCCCCATATTTACACAGACCAATAAAACTGATCAACAAACTAAACAAAAACTGATCAACATACTTAACAAAAACTGATCAACATACTAAACAAAAACTGATCAACATACTAAACAACAGAGTAATTAATGTATCAACAAAACCATTAACATAACAAATGAGACAAAGCAAAATAGCAATAAATGTAACACACACAAAAAACAAAACAAGAACATACAGAACAACCAAAAATACCTCAATCAATCATCACTTACCCTAATCTGAACCAAGAAATCTCTTAAATGTTCCTTCAGAGCATTGCAGTCTTGGTCGAAGCTGAAGAGACCTTCAATGAAAATCTTGATCTGCTGCCTAAGAAAAAAACACAAAAAGTCAATCACTCAAATAGTCAAATGTTTATAGAATACACTTAAAACACAACTGGTGGAAATGACAATCCTCATGGATAATGCAAACATATGGGCAGAAGAGAAAATGAATGAGGAAGCCTTTGAAGAAACAAGTGAAAATCTGATACTGATTACAGACATTCGCTGGAGAAAGTAAAGATTTTAGGACATGTTATACAAGAAGTGCTGAGTTAAGAACTAACACTATAGCAGTTGGGACATTCTCATAAATGCTCAGTCTCCATCTTCAGAAGCGCAGTTTCAGTTCCAATGGTACCTGTAGTGGAGTGTATGTCAATCTTGCTTTTCCCCTGAATGTAAGCAAAGGGGAGACAAAGAGATACATTCCTGAGTGGCTTGACCACATGGCATAAGAAAGGAACACAGACTTGATCTAGGACTGCTGGTCATGTAAGATGACAAAATATGGCCACCCAAGCTAATCAGCATGGCGCACAATGATTCGCATAACTGACAGAGACAGTTACACATATGGCAGTCATTAAATATTTCTATTACTTTTGGTGTTTGTAAATGTCTAAACTGGCCAATGCCTGTACAATCTCAGAGTTGGTTCTTACAGTTACTAAGATGTTTGTAAAAGTGAGAGACAGGCAGAGGCAGACACAAACTGGTTACAGTGAGTCAAGAGGTGAAGTAAAGATGAAGGGCAGTGTTAGAAAGAATAAACAAACTTTCCTTCCAAGAATCACGATTTCAGCAGGCAGGTATGTCTTACATCTACCCTTTTCTATCTATCGTCTTTCACAGATTTATGAACACATTCAGCTTTATGAATACCAAATTAATTTAATACAAAAATACAAACATATTGAGTATAGACACAGAATATAATAATACACACGTGATAAGACATGCGGAGAATCCAATGGTGCTGGCAGTGAGAGCCGACAATATGAAAATGAAAACACCAAGAGGCACAGGAAACACTTAACGAAGATGGACTGAAGCAGTCACTGACAACCTTTGACTTCACAACATCACAGCATTCCTAGGACTTAAGCATGTCCTAGCTCAGCCTCCTATCATTTGTTATACTGACATTCTAGCAGCCCACAGCAAATACTGGCAGAAGAAGATCAGACACCATGTGCCCACTCACCCCCAGTAAGGCAGCGGATGAGGAGTGCTGAGTGAGTACGGAGCTAAGAACTGACACCACAGCACTGAGAACATTTCCTTAAGCGCTCTGTCCTCAGCTTCAGCACCCAGTGAAGAGTTCCAAATCCGATGAGGCCACAGCAGTTTTCATGTGAGGAGAGATCACTATGAGTACCTTCACTGGCAGATGTTTATTTTTGAGACCTACGTTCTCTTTGAGACCTAAGTTCTTCAACTTAAAACATATACCGTGTGGTGCTGGTAGTTATGTCTATCCACAACCTTCTGTCTCGTACTTTCAATCAACTCTGACACAGATGATCCTCCATGCTATGTCAAACTGTCAGGCATCTTTTCTCTAAGTCTCTTTCTGCCTCTCTTCCCCTCTCACTTTTCTACTGTCACCATGTACTCCAGCTTTGTGAGAGTATCTTCCAAGACATCTTCATTACACTTTTGATCTGTCCAGGCTATTCTCACCATTCATCTATAAAACCACATCTCTACAGCTTCCAGATAATATTTTGCTAATCTACCAACTGTCCAGACATAAGTAAACAAAACAATCAACTCCATGTAATTACTTACTCACTGAGATGAGGAAATGCTGTTTTCAGGAGCGAGAGTAAGAATTCCTGCACAAAGACAATATTCTGTGCTGTGGCCATGTTGGGACTCAAGGCAACTGTGATCCTCCCATGCTCCAGAAGATTAAATATGTAGGCTAGAATTGTGGCTTGCATTGTCAGACCTGAAACAAAACAAGGCTCAGATATCTTCTGCAGAAAATGCTCAATGGATTGATAGAGCAACTCAGATGGTTGAAACAGTTGAAATCAAGAACACAAGAGAGAGATCTTCGTCTTCTTCTGCCTTCTAGCCCCCAAACAACTCACATCCAATCGTTCTATCCTTTGCTATCACATGCAGCTCTCCTCATGTCCTACCCATCTTTTTAACTTCTCTCTAGTTCCCTTCTCTTTGTATTTTTGGTCTGCCTTTATTTATATAAGTGTGTGGGTTCCAGTGTAGAGACATTCCAGTTAAACTTGTTCATTACGTGTGTTCTATCCAACTATGGAGAGATATTGTGTGGGAACACCTATGCCACATGATACAGCATACCTGATGATTATTAAATAATGATAGCTATAACAATTCTCCAAAGCCAAAAATTAAAATTTCTAACATGCACGTCATCTTTAAACCCAGAATTATCAATAAATGACATACATGACAGAGAAATATCTTCAATCCAATACATAAATGACATACTTGACAGATAAATATCAACCCTGCACATAAATGACATACTCAACAGATAAATATCAACCCTGCACATAAATTACATGTTCGACAAATAAATATCAACCCTGCACATAAATTACATGTTCGACAGATAAATATCAACCCTGCACATAAATTACATACTCGACAGATAAATATCAACCCTGCACATAAATTACATGCTCGACAGATAAAAATCAACCCTGCACATAAATGACATACTGGACAAATAAATATCAACCCTGCACATAAATGACATACTGGACAAATAAATATCAACCCTGCACATAAATGACATACTGGACAAATAAATATCAACCCTGCACATAAATGACATGTTTGATAGATAAATATCTTCTTCTTTGAGTTCATCAGCTGTAAACTCTGGTGGAAAGTTCTGGTTGTTCGCCCACTTCGGGACTGCAGTCCTGTTCCAGAACCTGAGTGTTGCGTGTGCATCCGTTTGACAGATCTGTCACATATAAGTGTAGACTGTTGGCTCCTTGCCTCTCAGGCAGATGCACTCCGACTTCGAAGGAAAGTAGATAAATATTAATATCAACCCTGCACATAAATGACATGTTCGATAGATAAACATTAATATCAACCCTGCACATAAATGACATTTTTGATAAATATCAATATCAACCCAGCACATAAATGACATGTTCGATAAATCTCAATATCAACCCTGCACATAAATGACATGTTCGACAAATAAATATCAACCCTGCACATAACCTGTACGTAAAACTGATGTTATGTGCAACAGCTATATGTGGGGAAAAAAACATTACGTGTGAAATTTGTATGACAAACTGACCTGCTGTGTGAGAGCTGTCTGTGATGACAGAAAACAAATGCTGCAAGATGTCCGTCAGATAGGTCTGGTAGAAACTCTGGGCAGTGGCCTCCTCCCTGGACATGTTCTGTAGCAGCACGTAGAGGATCTCCAGGCCAGTGTCTGCCACGTTGCGCATCGTGTGCTTGAACGCCCAGATAATGGAGTCCAGCACCAGTTTGAACTGGGCAGGGGGTATGTTCAGCAACGCTGTAGTCATGACAACACAATATATGAGCAAACGTGTGCAGCCAGAGGTTATTTGTAAATCTCAGCACACAATTTATTTATCAGCAATGTATTTAAACTCTCTATATCTGTCCATGTATCTTCTTCTTCATATTCACTGGACGGGCCTGCGTGCCCAATTATTAACCCTTTGAAAATAAAGTTTGTTTGTTCGTTCGTTCGTTCATAGAAAATTATGGTTGTCCAAACAACTCTGGACTTAAGTCTTGTTCCAGATCCTGAGTGTTACAAGCACATCCATTTTACAGATCTAGTTTACATGTATGCAGACTGTTGGTTCCTTGCCTTTTAGGAAGAAGCACTCCAACTTCAAAGGATGCCCGCTCCCACTTAGTCGACTCTTACAACATGCTAACTGGGTTGTTGGTGGGTCTATTCTTGTTTGCCCAACAACAAACACGGGGATTTCCATGCATAAGTCAAGATTTAGTCCAAAATGTTAAAGTTTAAAATCTGGGCTGGCCTAGCAAAGCCCTGATGGAGGGTGTAGTTTCTGGAAATGAGTCAGAGACAGATCTCCGCAAAGGCTGATACAAGACACTGAAGATGCATCAGCTATGAAAGCACATAGGGCTGGACAACTGTCTAGAAGAGACTTTTAGACGTGCCATGACAACAGCGATGTTCTGTAAAGAACCTACTGACTGACTGCAATGATGAAGAAATTGTATGTAGCTCACAGCTTTGAACACAGTGCCATAATTCTGACATACCAGAGTCTGAATTCAGCTTCCGGTGATTAGTAACAGACCGCTTTGCATTAACAGCATGGGTCAAAGCATTCAGAAATGTACAATTTGCTACTAAAGTCACAAATGCTGGGGATTTGGTTGCCAATGTTCTGTAAAAAAAATATAAGAATAACTGCACAATGATCACTGATATACCTATCACTAATAGATTGATCACCAATATCTAACCTTGGAAGCTGTGCTGTGTGACCGCCTGAAGCAGCAAGAAAAAATTGGTCCTGTGTTCGGGAAATTCTTCAAAGTCCTGCCAGAAAAATTGTGTTGTTTACATGTAGGATTATTTTTACCATGTCATAATATCACAAAGATATTTACTGCATCATACTTGCACTTAATGACACAAATATAAAATAATGTATACATGCAATTAATTACACAAATATGACATTCAATATGTAATAAATGGAATTGATGACAGTTAACATCTCTGATGTGACAAGAACTGTAATGCCTGTTATAAAACTATCCAAACATGTATTCAAAGACAGAAATGATTTCACACATTACAACATTATGATTCAATTATTTTTTTTAATGTGAAACAGAATTGAATGGTAAAATTATATGTCACACATATATTTATTTAGTTTTAAGTTACCACAACAAAGTTCATTTTAAAGAAAATCAAAAGTTTAGAGCCAGGACTTACTTTATTGATCATAGTTAACGTACACTCAAACACAGCATCGAAAATCTGGGGGATATCTTTGGTGATGTGGGACTGAAAATAAAGCAAGATATTTCACTGATAAATAAGAAACATAGAAGACAGATCTTTGCTCTTTCTCTAAACGATGGAAACAATAATTTCAACTGAGAATAAACATTTTAAAAACCAAGTTACTATGGAGAATCAACATTGCCTCACTCAGGACAAGCCCATAAATGTTCATCTCGACCACACACAGATGTGGATACCAATCTGGCGCCACTGGGACCAGGTAAATAAGGAATAAGGACGGTGAAAACTTTGTGGGGAAGTCAAAATTGGTTCAGTCTAATTGCCTGTCCAGTTAACAGAAGCCACCCACAAAAGTTAGTTGCACATTCTTTCAAAGATGTTGCAATTCAACACCACCATATGTAGACTGACTGTGGTTTTACTATTCAATTGTCACATTTGTTAGCTTCCCACTGTCTGTAGTTTGCACAGAAACAATCAGGAGGTACGTGCCACGACAACAAAATCAGTGATTAAATAATCATGTAACTGGTAATAAACTTTATATACGGGCAATTCATTGTGGTAGCATTTCTGCTTGTTGTTCCATCGGCCATGTATTCAGAATGTTTCATCTAACACTATCATCACAACACTTGGAATCCATGCACAAGAGAAGATGAAGGCTAACAAAGTTACTAACCTTGAGACTATTTACAATAGTTGCCATGGTACTTAATACTTCGGGCTCTCTGGCTGCGGGCACATTTCTCTGGTAGTCCAGCAACACTGCCTCCAGCAGTGGCATGATAAAATTGTCTGCAACCTGCAACAAATGAAGCATATTAACTCTTTCAGCTTCAAACAATATGTGATGTATGACTAGCACTTCTGTGAATCACATCCTGTGTATAATATGTTCTAGTGCTTTTCAGTTGTAAAACCTTCTGATACTCAAGGAGTTAACAAGCAGAAGAGAAATGGTTATTGTTATGACATTGTTCAGCTAACCTAAAATGTAGCCTTATTAACCAAATCTGCTATAGCTTTGTCTAGGGATCACATATTTGATGAAAACACTGTCGAAGATATTCTCAATATTAAGTGCTAAATTCAACATAAAATGCAGCTAGAAAGCTCAACGCGGGTAATGGATGAATGGAAAATATGCAAACAAACCTTGGCATTTCAACCAAAGTTTTTATTAATGGAGTACTAAATACAACACAGTCAAAAATTTGAACATAAATATTTTGAAAATATTCAGTGTATAAGATGTTTTCCAATTTTATCTCTGAAAAATCTGTGATAATATATTTTCTTCTACATGGAAAAATATGGTACTTCTAAAAGTTCTATACCAAGGAGTGGTATTTCTTAATCATCAAGAGCATGATATGACATACCATCTGAGGATCTGTAGAACGATTCACCCATCCAGAAATGAGCTTTAGCGTCTCCTTCTTCACAGTTCTCATGGATCTGATCAGAGGTTGTTTGGTGACGCTTTCTCCGTTGGTGGCGATGGCACTGCTGATGTTCTCACTCATCACCTGCATTCACACAATGTCCACTGTTGTTATAACACATTGAAGGAAATACTTTATGTCATGAGAAGAATAAAACTAGAGTGCATCGTGATGGTGGGAAAGTCAGAGGGGAAAAGAGGCAGGGGGAGACCAAGAGAGATGTTGCTGGACAGTTTGACACCATGGCAGAGAAAATCATGTTTCAGAACTGACTAAAGGTTCTTCTTTTTTTGTTTGTTTGCCCCAGTGACGTTTACAGCAGAGCTTCAATATTAAAGCCTTTCGGCAGACACATTCGACTTCAAGAATTTGTGGACCGGGTTAACTTCCCGCATAGTTTCATGGCACAGGGACAAGTTGTGACCTTATTTATGTGGTGTTGTCTTTGTCCCCTTATCTACAGGTGTTGCCCCTAAAAACCCCATAGGGCATCCATGTGTAGACAGTTCGACCCTCAAGGGAAGGCAGCGGCAGATCATAGGCATTCTCCGCCCTTCAAGGAGGCTTCCATGAATGCAGAGCCAACACATGATGGGCCAGTTCTGGGCTCACCCAAGGATTCATTGTGTCCTGCACATGACTGCTTAACCTCACATCTTTGTTGGGCTTTCCAATCATCACGGGCTGCACCCTTCGGAGATCAGCGACTGAAGGTACACGAGACAGAAGGGTGTGGACAGATATGCCTACAAACGCCATTCAGCAAGTATTATAGGAAGGAGGAAATACTTAACCTTATTAGAGCTTAATGGTTCCACCAGAGGCAGGATTTTTCAACTATGAACAACATTATATACTTATATATTGTGAATCCCATTGTCTGCCTATATTTTGTGAAACCCATTGTCTGCATATATTTTGTGAACCCCACTGTATGCATATATTTTGTGAACCTCATTGTCTGCCTATATTTTGTGAACCCCGATTGTCTGTAATTTGTGAACCCCGTTATCTCTCCATTTTTGTGAACCCCATTGACTGTATTTTGTGAATCCCATTGTCTGCTTATATTATGTGAACCCCACTGTCTGCCTGTATTTTGTGAACCCCACGATCTGCCCATATGTTGTGAACCCCTAAAGTCTGCCTATATTTTGTTGACATGTTATTTGCCTATATTTTGCATACCACATTGCCTATATTATGCATACCACATTGTCTGCCTATAATATGCATACCACATTGTCTGCCTATATTATGCATACCACATTGTCTGCCTATAGTATGCATACCACATTGTCTGCCTATAGTATGCATACCACATTGTCTGCCTATATTATGCATACCACATTGTCTGCCTATATTATGCATACCACATTGTCTGCCTATATTATGCATACCACATTGTCTGCCTATATTATGCATACCACATTGTCTGCCTATATTATGTGAACTACATTGTCTGCCTATATTATGTGAACCCCATTATATGCCTACATTTTATGATCCTCAATGTCTTAAATATTGTGAACTCAATCATCACCATCCTGTGGTGAGATGCAGTGTAACTAAGGGGGACGCACTGGCGCAGTCGATAGGAGACTCGCATTCAAATCCAGCTGTGACTCGCTGCAGCTCACAGCCGGTGTTCAAAACCGGGCGGTTCCCAGGGTTCACCCTGCCTCTAGGTAATGGGTACCAGAGTTAACACTCTGGGGTAAATGGAGGAACGTCACTGTAGCTACGGAGTTGCGTGTGGACGGCGACATTAGCAGACAGTTTCTTATCAGCTATCTGTACTGGTGGCAGCACTTATGGTTTATAACCGTGTACAATGAGGCTGGTTCACATCTCCCACCTTCACCTTTTTTTTCAGTGTAACTAGAGATGATGTGATCAGTGTAATTCAGTAGAAAGGATTAGTTAGTGTGCTTCATTATATGTTACTCTGTAGTAATCTCCCTCACGGAACAGAGGGGAAAATGTCCAGCAATAAATTGTGCAATGTAGTGTGCTTGTGCCCTCATTACTGAAATGTATAATGTCCGCATTATTTAAATTTCTAATGAGAAAACTGTTTTAAATTTTATTTATGTATATAAAATCTACGGGATGTCTTACCTTGTAGACATTGAGCATATCAAGATAAATACGGCCCAGCTGGACAACATACGGGTGTCCCAAGGCTTTACAAGCCCTAACGTTGGTCTTGAGTATATTTGCCAGCTGCTTGACAGCTTCTGGATCTTTGAGTACCTGGACATTGTGTGTGGCCTGGTTGATGATTCCATCCCAGACCTGATAATACAGACAAATTTAAAGTGATTATTTTGTCCTATATACAGACAAATGTAAAGTGACTTATTATTTGCCACGCATGAGAGAATGCAACTCAGAATACAATCTGTAAAATGATAGATTATTGTGTCTTATATATGAGGATACAGACAAATGTAAAGTGATAGATTACATTGTCTTATATCTGAGGATACAGACAAATGTAAAGTGACAGATTATTCCAACCCCCACCTGAGAATATACACAAATGTGTAAAGTGAACGATAATTCTGTCTCTTCTTCTTTTAACAATCATCAGCTTTAAACTGCAGTGGAAAGGTCTGGTTGTTCATCCACTTCTGAACTTTGGTCTTGTTCCAAAACCTGAGTTTTGCATTCACATCCATTAACAGATCTGGCTGTTTGAAGGCACTTGGTTCCTCGACTCTCATGCAGATGCAGCTAAGCTCTGACTTTAATGTGAAAAACCCGAATTAATCGAATTTTACAATAGGTTCTCCCCCACCCCCCCAACTCATGTGTGTGAGAATAAAGACAAGTGTGTTATGAGAATATTACTGGTCTGGTGTATGATCTTTCAGCACTGTGGGTGTTTTTCTGTATGTTTTGTTTACATAAACATCCTAATCTGCAGTAAATGGCAGCAGCACTAGCCATGCGACCCTAAATCCTCATGCTTACAGACCCTCCCTCCCCTCCCCCAAGTGATAAATACGGACAGAGGTGACAGTTGAGCCTGGAACTAAAGATTCCATAGTTTCAGAGACAGACACAAGGCTTACCTGATTAGGCAACAGCATATACCGCTCAATGAGATGTTCCTGGGCAAGCTGGTCCACCTGTGCCCCAATCATCAAACCCACTGCTTCATAGAATGTGTGCACCTGTACAGGTAAACACAATTCAATTCAATGAAAACAACTAACAGACTGGCTCAAACAGGATGGCAATCAACAGAAACATCTTGAAGCAGGGAAGAGGAAAGGAAGCAGCTGCAAGAGAAGGAAGAACAGAAGCAGCAGCTGCAAGAGAAGGAGGAAAAGAAGGAACAGCTGAAGCTGAAAATGATGAAGACGAAGGGTGACAACTACTTGTTTTGTAAAGCTCCTCCTTTATTTTCTTCCTTTCTTTATCAGCATAAGTGTTACTTAATATACTTATTATGTAACTTGAACTTAGTACAATTTGAACTTGGAATAATTATTTGCTTTACCCAAGTAATAGCCAATAATCTGGCAGATCCAGTAACTTGAGTGTAACCCTGTTGCCCTGAGAAGCTGCAAATCTGACCTCCCCCCCCCCCCCCCCCCCCCCCCCACCAATTTCACTTTTCTGACCTGTCTACAGTGACCTGTATACGAGATGCTATTAGCTGTGTTCACACCTGCGCAACAGTTTATGAAATCAGGATGTGAATATATTAACTAAAAATAGCATTTAGGGGAGTTTTCCTTCAAACCAAATATTTTTTTTTAAAGCTGGAGTTAATGTCAAATTTTCCCACAAGCCTCAGTGATACAGGTCACAGGATCACGATACTGGTCACTCAATACATATATTTTATTGGCCCCTACTACCTTCTAGCGTAGGCAGTACTAAAATATGCAGCATCTGTTATATAACTACCTTCTAGCGTAGGCAGTACTAAAATATGCAGCTTCTGTTATAAAACTACCTTCTAGCGTAGGCAGTACTAAAATAAGCCGCATCTGTTATATAACTACCTTCTAGCGTAGGCAGTACTAAAATATGCAGCTTCTGTTATAAAACTACCTTCTAGCGTAGGCAGTACTAAAATAAGCCGCATCTGTTATATAACTACCTTCTAGCGTAGGCAGTACTAAAATATGCAGCATCTGTTATATAACTACCTTCTAGCGTAGGCAGTACTAAAATAAGCCGCATCTGTTATATAACTACCTTCTAGCGTAGGCAGTACTAAAATATGCAGCATCTGTTATATAACTACCTTCTAGCGTAGGCAGTACTAAAATATGCAGCATCTGTTATATAACTACCTTCTAGCGTAGGCAGTACTGAAATAAGCAGCATCTGTTATATAACTACCTTCTAGCGTAGGCAGTACTAAAATAAGCAGCATCTGTTATATAACTACCTTCTAGCGTAGGCAGTACTAAAATAAGCCGCATCTGTTATATAACTACCTTCTAGCGTAGGCAGTACTAAAATAAGCAGCATCTGTTATATAACTACCTTCTAGCGTAGGCAGTACTAAAATATGCAGCATCTGTTATATAACTACCTTATAGCGTAGGCAGTACTAAAATAAGCAGCATCTGTTATATAACTACCTTCTAGCGTAGGCAGTACTAAAATATGCAGCATCTGTTATATAACTACCTTCTAGCGTAGGCAGTACTAAAATATGCAGCATCTGTTATATAACTACCTTCTAGCGTAGGCAGTACTAAAATAAGCCGCATCTGTTATATAACTACCTTCTAGCGTAGGCAGTACTAAAATATGCAGCATCTGTTATATAACTACCTTCTAGCGTAGGCAGTACTAAAATATGCAGCATCTGTTATATAACTACCTTCTAGCGTAGGCAGTACTAAAATAAGCGGCATCTGTTATATAAC
The DNA here is from genome assembly GCA_905116865.2 of Candidula unifasciata. Classification (NCBI taxonomy): domain Eukaryota; kingdom Metazoa; phylum Mollusca; class Gastropoda; order Stylommatophora; family Geomitridae; genus Candidula; species Candidula unifasciata. The sequence continues at coordinate 180,407 of CAJHNH020003535.1, read as the reverse complement.
TACCTTCTAGCGTAGGCAGTACTAAAATAAGCGGCATCTGTTATATAACTACCTTCTAGCGTAGGCAGTACTAAAATAAGCGGCATCTGTTATATAACTACCTTCTAGCGTAGGCAGTACTAAAATAAGTGGCATCTGTTATATAACTACCTTCTAGCGTAGGCAGTACAAAAATAAGCAGCATCTGTTATATAACTACCTTCTAGCGTAGGCAGTACTAAAATAAGCAGCATCTGTTATATAACTACCTTCTAGCGTAGGCAGTACTAAAATAAGCAGCATCTGTTATATAACTACCTTCTAGCGTAGGCAGTACTAAAATAAGCAGCATCTGTTATAACTACCTTCTAGCGTAGGCAGTACTAAAATATGCAGCATCTGTTATATAACTACCTTCTAGCGTAGGCAGTACTAAAATAAGTGGCATCTGTTATATAACTACCTTCTAGCGTAGGCAGTACTAAAATAAGCAGCATCTGTTATATAACTACCTTCTAGCGTAGGCAGTACTAAAATAAGCCGCATCTGTTATATAACTACCTTCTAGCGTAGGCAGTACTAAAATAAGCAGCATCTGTTATATAACTACCTTCTAGCGTAGGCAGTACTAAAATAAGCCGCATCTGTTATATAACTACCTTCTAGCGTAGGCAGTACTAAAATAAGTGGCATCTGTTATATAACTACCTTCTAGCGTAGGCAGTACTAAAATAAGCAGCATCTGTTATATAACTACCTTCTAGCGTAGGCAGTACTAAAATAAGCAGCATCTCTTATAAAAGTACCTTCCAGTGTTTGCTAACAATATCAGCAGTGTTAAAATAAGCAGCATCTGTTATAAAACTAACTTCCAGTGTTTGCTAACAACATCAGCAGTATTAAAATAAGCAGCAGAAAACAGAGAAAACTGCTGACACACAAATACAGTCTCAGAACCTACTAGGATTGAATAAACAGAAACATCACAATCCATTCTCACGAGTCTCCATGAAAGTGATCCATACCGAGGTCAGAGATCACATATAATTGTGTTGATTTTTTACAGAAAACATACCTGTTGAGGCTGGAGGTCACAGATGATAGTGTTGATTCCGTTGAGGATTTCTTCAATGAAGGGCATCACCTCTCCCACTTGAACCTGCACAAAATGCCGTCGGCACTTCTGGGCTATCTTGATGAAAGTATCACAAGCCATGTCTTGTACACCGTCATGAGTTTCTGGTTGAGAAGCCATGAGATTGATAAATATTTGTGACTGTGAGATAGATATTTATGTACATAAAGTGAAACAAAGTAAAATGAGAGAATGAAGAAAGAAATGATTGCAGAAAGAATGGCAGCTGAGCTTCTGGGATGAACCGCACTAAATACACATGATGGCAAGTTGATCTTGCTAGTCACACTCGCCATCGCCATGGGTTGTGAGGTCCCATGCCTCCTCACAGCACTATATAACACTATTCTCTGGAAAGATGGAAAAGTACCAACAACAAGGTAAAACTTTAGTAAACATATTGTTCGAGTAAGATTAACATAAATTCTCAAAAGAAAAAAATCTTTGAGACAGATTCAATTACCAATTCATGGTCTTTATCCATGGCTAAAATATTATTGCCAGTATTGGGTTTCTGTAATAGTTCTTCCCCTTCTTCTTTATTTATGTAGGTCATAACAACTTTATGGTTTCAACAGCTCTATAGTAGAATGTCATGGGTCATGATATGTTTGGATGGTATGCTTGGTGATATATTTACTACTAGATTATATCATCAATTATATTTTTGGATGTTATGTTTACTAGTGTCAACACCAACAACTTAGCACGCAGGATGTAGCCCATTGCTGTGCTCTCTCTCTCTCTCTTCCTCAATCAGAATATGGATATTTATTAGCCCGATGACGACCTGGTTGCAAACATATCTTTCTGTCACTATCATGTCCGTTTCTGCTAGTGCCAAAGTGATCCTTTATTCCACTAGCCACAGCCTCATGCTGTCACTGATTTATGTTTCCTCATGCAACAGGCAAAAGTTAATAGATGGTACCGAGTCTCTAGTTCAACCTCAGTGTTCTTTCAAGAGCTGCCCAGGATGCCAGCCAATCAGGACTGTCTTTACCTCGTATTCTTTAGCTTGTATACCAGAAATAAAGTCAACAACATAGACAGCTATGTCAGCTCCTCCTGTAACTGACTTGATTGTACTGGGTTTGATCCCATATGTCTTGGTCTTTCTCTGCAGAACAGCTAGCCACCTGCTTGAGAGTGTCACACAAGCATGAATCCTGTAGCTCTGGTGGGGATCCCCTAAGATTTCCGTAAATTTGCACTCATGACCCGAACGACGTAGTCATGAAGCATTCTGCAGAGTGAGAAGCCAACGGCTTGATCATTCTGCCAGGGTTTTGGGAGAATAATCTCTAAACTAGCTTCACTCCTCTCTAGAAAACTTGCAAGCAACAAAAACAGTGCTTTTCTGCAACATGCATAAATGGTGCCAGTCCTAGATTTTTCTAGACTAATCGGCAGTTGGAGGGTGACCTGTTGACAGTCATCCCGGCCACTTGTACTTTCTATGACAATTATTAGCAGCTTTTTGTGTGTGTTAAAGTTGGGCTGGCCTGAGAGTCCAGGATTTCTTTTAAAATCCACTTGGATATGGGTTTGAATGTGTGTTAGTGCGCTGAAAATAAATAATACAAAATATACAGAAACAATAACTAAATCAGTCCTTTGCTTGACTTATAGAGAAACAACAAAAACACACATGACAGTACTGACCATGCATAAACTCATGACTTATAGAGAAACAACAAAAACACACATGACAGTACTGACCATGCATAAACTCATGACTTATAGAGAAACAACAAAAACACACATGACAGTACTGACCATGCATGAACTCATGACTTATAGAGAAACAACAAAAACACACATGACAGTACTGACCATGCATAAACTCATGACTTATAGAGAAACAACAAAAACACACATGACAGTACTGACCATGCATGAACTCATGACTTATAGAGAAACAACAAAAACACACATGACAGTACTGACCATGCATAAACTCATGACTTATAGAGAAACAACAAAAACACACATGACAGTACTGACCATGCATGAACTCATGACTTATAGAGAAACAACAAAAACACACATGACAGTACTGACCATGCATGAACTCATGACTTATAGAGAAACAACAAAAACACACATGACAGTACTGACCATGCATGAACTCATGACTTATAGAGAAACAACAAAAACACACATGACAGTACTGACCATGCATGAACTCATGACTTATAGAGAAACAACAAAAACACACATGACAGTACTGACCATGCATGAACTCATGACTTATAGAGAAACAACAAAAACACACATGACAGTACTGACCATGCATAAACTCATGACTTATAGAGAAACAACAAAAACACACATGACAGTACTGACCATGCATAAACTCATGACTTATAGAGAAACAACAAAAACACACATGACAGTACTGACCATGCATGAACTCATGACTTATAGAGAAACAACAAAAACACACATGACAGTACTGACCATGCATGAACTCATGACTTATAGAGAAACAACAAAAACACACATGACAGTACTGACCATGCATGAACTCATGACTTATAGAGAAACAACAAAAACACACATGACAGTACTGACCATGCATGAACTCATGACTTATAGAGAAACAACAAAAACACACATGACAGTACTGACCATGCATAAACTCATGACTTATAGAGAAACAACAAAAACACACATGACAGTACTGACCATGCATGAACTCATGACTTATAGAGAAACAACAAAAACACACATGACAGTACTGACCATGCATGAACTCATGACTTATAGAGAAACAACAAAAACACACATGACAGTACTGACCATGCATAAACTCATGACTTATAGAGAAACAACAAAAACACACATGACAGTACTGACCATGCATAAACTCATGACTTATAGAGAAACAACAAAAACACACATGACAGTACTGACCATGCATAAACTCATGACTTATAGAGAAACAACAAAAACACACATGACAGTACTGACCATGCATAAACTCATGACTTATAGAGAAACAACAAAAACACACATGACAGTACTGACCATGCATAAACTCATGACTTATAGAGAAACAACAAAAACACACATGACAGTACTGACCATGCATAAACTCATGACTTATAGAGAAACAACAAAAACACACATGACAGTACTGACCATGCATGAACTCATGACTTATAGAGAAACAACAAAAACACACATGACAGTACTGACCATGCATGAACTCATGACTTATAGAGAAACAACAAAAACACACATGACAGTACTGACCATGCATAAACTCATGACTTATAGAGAAACAACAAAAACACACATGACAGTACTGACCATGCATAAACTCATGACTTATAGAGAAACAACAAAAACACACATGACAGTACTGACCATGCATAAACTCATGACTTATAGAGAAACAACAAAAACACACATGACAGTACTGACCATGCATAAACTCATGACAGTACTGACCATGCATAAACTCATGACTTATAGAGAAACAACAAAAACACACATGACAGTACTGACCATGCATAAACTCATGACAGTACTGACCATGCATAAACTCATGACTTATAGAGAAACAACAAAAACACACATGACAGTACTGACCATGCATAAAATCATGACTTATAGAGAAACAACAAAAACACACATGACAGTACTGACCATGCATGAACTCATGACTTATAGAGAAACAACAAAAACACACATGACAGTACTGACCATGCATGAACTCATGACTTATAGAGAAACAACAAAAACACACATGACAGTACTGACCATGCATGAACTCATGACTTATAGAGAAACAACAAAAAACACACATGACAGTACTGACCATGCATGAACTCATGACTTATAGAGAAACAACAAAAACACACATGACAGTACTGACCATGCATGAACTCATGACTTATAGAGAAACAACAAAAACACACATGACAGTACTGACCATGCATAAACTCATGACTTATAGAGAAACAACAAAAACACACATGACAGTACTGACCATGCATGAACTCATGACTTATAGAGAAACAACAAAAACACACATGACAGTACTGACCATGCATGAACTCATGACTTATAGAGAAACAACAAAAACACACATGACAGTACTGACCATGCATGAACTCATGACTTATAGAGAAACAACAAAAACACACATGACAGTACTGACCATGCATAAACTCATGACTTATAGAGAAACAACAAAAACACACATGACAGTACTGACCATGCATAAACTCAAATAGTTTGTTGACTACAGTCTTCAGAAATCTCCAGTGAGCTCTCAGGAAGCGTGGGTACTGCCCAACCACGTACATGATGTTTGAGGCGATGATAGCTTTGTTGTCCTTGCCTCGTTTCTGCTCACACAAGCCCAGCAAATCCTGGAGACGTTATTGTTGTTAAATGTTAATGATAAACATCGTCCAAAATATGATTATTGCTGATAAATTCTACTGGACCAATGCGCCATTGCTGATAGTCATGAGCAGCTCACAGAAACCAGCTTTGGGCGTCAGAAATGAGATCTGAGAAAGGTGGTCCAACTAACAAGAAAGGATAGAGTTTGCAATCAGACAATATGTCATGACCTTGAGTGGGTCGGATCAGTCACTGGTACGATGGTTTGGACATGTATGCAGAATGGGAGAGAAACATCCAACATAGCAGGCACAGGAAGCCAAGAACAAGTGAACCAGACCACCAGGACCAACAAGGGTTCCCTGGGAAGACAACATCCGACAGTCCCTGACTCGCAGAGGACTCGAATCGAACAAAGCTAACAAGAAAACTGGTCACACAGAAGTCTGGCGATCTCTGTGGCAAACCTAAACCCCAAGGTAGAAGAGATGCCACCAAGTAAGTAAATACTACTAGTATATAAATCATCTACATGTATAATTATTGTTGATATATGCCTATGGTAAACATAACATCCAATAATATAATTAATGTTGATAGATTCTAGTAGTAAATATATCCTCCAAATGTATCCTCCAAACATACCACCCAAACATACCACGCAAGCATACCATCTAAACATATCATGCCCCCATGACATTCTACTATAGAGATGTTGAAACCAGAAAGTTGTTATGACCTACATAAATAAAGAAGAAGAAGGGGGGAAATTATTAACGAAACCCAATAATGGCAAAAATATTTTAGCCATAGATAAAAAGACTGAGGGCAAAAGTTACCCTTTAACATAATATAACATAACTCTTGACCTATTAGGGTTGTGGAGATATACTGATGGAAGCACTAGGATATAAAACTCACCAACTTTATCTGTCTTCTGCTTGACGAATAAGTGAATGATAACTTAGCCCTGTCTATTTCTTTATGTTGTCATTCCAGGTTCTTCTTTGCCCTCCTTTTCTTCGACTAGCCCCCAATGTTCCTTGAAGTACAGTCTCACCAGGTGCCCAAACCAAGCTAGCCTGCGAGGTTTTACCACTGCCAAGAGACGCTCCTGATGTCCCGCAAATTTGTATATTTTGTCTCTGACATATTTAACCTTAAAAAATAGTTCAATATCTTACATAAGTTGAGCTGAGTTGACTCAAGAACAGAAATCACAGAGCTTCATCCTCATCTTCAGCGGCCAGCGCAAAATTACAATTCCGATGGTGTCGGTAATATTATACTACATAGTATCATGGCTTTTTTCTAGAAAATAAAGATCACAATACTTCCCACAAAGTGTTTAAAAAGGTGCCGGTACTCACCATGAAGTACCTATTACAATAGAGCTGAAAAATTATGCAAAACAAAATGTACGGGTACTGCTTACCATAGTGTAACACTAGAAACAAGCCCTCTAGATTGTATTACACAAATAACACATAGAAGGAACCAAGTAATAACCTGAAGTGTAAAATGTATGATGGGACACACACAAACAAAACAATTATATTCAAATACTTTGTCCATATAAAGCTAACAGAAATACTTGAAACATACAAAATGAAGACATTTCAAAATTCCACCTCTAGGAGGATCTAACCACATGATCACAGTACCAACAGGCAAGCCACCTTGCTCCTGCGGCTCCCTGTCAGCGTGGTGGTAGACTAACAATCAATGTAGCCACACAAGCAGAATTTCAATATTCATGAACAATAATCAACAAAGACAAGAGAGACTGTTACCTTGATAACTGTGACTAGAAATCGTTTCTCATCGTCCTCATGCATGGCTCCACTGATAGATCCAATCGCCCAACAAATCTGCAAACAAGTAACGATACAGAAACTCACGACAAGTAGACAGAAAGAATTTATGAGTGACGAAGACTGGACGTATATCATAGGCCTTTACCACAGATCTGTCACAATAAAGGTGTCCAGGGACAGTGTCCTCACCCTGCGTCTGCTAATGCAATATTTCATTCAAATAATTTTACTGTGAATTCTCAATTGTGCAGTCTCATCTAGATGGTTTATCTTTTTTGTTTTTCTAATCCATATTTGGAAGCTGGTGTAGGAGTGTAGACAACCTAAGACTGAAGTCTTGGCGGCTGATGTAGGAGTGTAGGCAACCTAAGACTGAAGTCTTGGCGGCTGATGTAGGAATGTAGGCAACCTAAGACTGAAGTCTTGGCGGCTGGTGTAGGAGTGTAGGCAACCTAAGACTGAAGTCTTGGCGGCTGGTGTAGGAGTGTAGGCAACCTAAGACTGAAGTCTTGGCGGCTGGTGTAGGAGTGTAGACAACATAAGACTGAAGTCTTGGCAGCTGATGTAGGAGTGTAGACAACATAAGACTGAAGTCTTGGCGGCTGATGTAGGAGTGTAGACAACATAAGACTGAAGTCTTGGCGGCTGGTGTAGGAGTGTAGGCAACATAAGACTGAAGTCTTGGCGGCTGATGTAGGAGTGTAGGCAACATAAGACTGAAGTCTTGGCAGCTGGTGTAGGAGTGTAGACAACATAAGACTGAAGTCTTGGCAGCTGGTGTAGGAGTGTAGACAACATAAGACTGAAGTCTTGGCAGCTGGTGTAGGAGTGTAGACAACATAAGACTGAAGTCTTGGCAGCTGGTGTAGGAGTGTAGACAACATAAGACTGAAGTCTTGGCAGCTGGTGTAGGAGTGTAGACAACATAAGACTGAAGTCTTGGCGGCTGGTGTAGGAGTGTAGGCAACATAAGACTGAAGTTTGGCAGCTGGTGTAGGAGTGTAGGCAACATAAGACTGAAGTCTTGGCGGCTGGTGTAGGAGTGTAGACAACCTAAGACTGAAGTCTTGGCGGCTGATGTAGGAGTGTAGACAACCTAAGACTGAAGTCTTGGCAGCTGATGTAGGAGTGTAGGCAACATAAGACTGAAGTCTTGGCAGCTGATGTAGGAGTGTAGGCAACCTAAGATTGAAGTCTAAGGTATGATCTACTGCCTTGGTTGCACTTTGCCTGTCTGTTTAGTGTATCTTTGAATTGATGTTGTCTGTCCATTGTATTCTTGGTTTTCTTCAGGATCTACCTCCTTACAGTCCATGATACTCAAGTATGTTTACCCAGGGGCCACAATGTTGAACTTGAAGACAGCCATGAGCCAGAGGCCAGTGCCCCAGCATAGAATGATTATTAATACAGTACAAATGGCAATGATCCATAGGCCACTTGCTAGGTTTGCACTTGCCAGATTGAACCCCCAGGCTGCCAGTGGAATAGCCTTACTATAAGGTGTTGATCATCATTTCTGTCAATAGTTTTAACAGTGCATGTAAAAGGTAGAGTAAAGTACCCTTTTCCACGCATATTGAGACTGTTACCTCTTCTACGAGACATCATTTGCTTGATTCTGCGCACGTAAATCTTCCTCTTCTTCCTTGTTCACCAGTTGCAAGCTCCTGCGGAAAGTTCTGGTTATTCATCCATTTTGATTCTGGCTTTGTGCCAGGGCCTGAGTTTTGCAAGTATATCCGTTTTACCGGCTTTTTTGTGTGCATCTGGCTGTTCCCTGCAGCTTGAGCAGACGCCTTCCGACTTAGAAGGAAGGCCCCAATTAGTCGACTTCTACAACTTGTTGGTCTATTCTTGTTTTCCTCACAATGGGGTCCCAGAGCCAACACAGGGAGGTCATCAGAATCATTTACCACATTAAATAGGCATTTACTTAAACTAGCAGAAGCTGTAACAATAAAGATAAACTTTCCTACTTTGTGTAAATAAAAAGAACATGTGGTAAATTTGAAAGTGCCATGGTAACCACATGGTTAACGTATAGGGTAACTAGACACTGATTTCTCTATTTCAGTGAAAAGGATTCATTGTTTATGCTTCAGTAATTGTTGATGTACCTCTGTAGTAAGGCATCTGATGAGACACAGCGAAATATGTCAGTCAATAAATCTGGCTATGCAATGTTTGTGTCCGCATTATTTAAATATAATGTAGATCATAATAATCAGGAAACAGAAACAAGATGTCCACGAGCAAGTGCACTTATATACCAACTGACACAATTATTAAAACATCCAAACTTAAGTACGAGTGCCAAGAACAGATTTTAAATAGCATTTTCATACCAACACTGTGCTACCAATGCTACACTTGACCATTATCAAAGGCACAAGACATAATTCAAAGACAATTCTATGTAGAATTAACATTTGTGAAATCAGATACCAGAGAAAAGTTGCCAACTTAACCATCTGAGACAAGGTTGGAAATCTTCTTCTTCTTCGTGTTTACCAGCTGTACACTCTGGCAGAAAGTTCTGGTTGCTTGTCCACTACTGAGCTGCAGTCCTGCTCCAGAACCTGAGTGTTGCGTGTGCATCAGTTTTACAGATCTCATTCTCTTGAATACAGACTGTTAGTTCCTTGCCTCAACGGCAGATGCACTCCGACTTCAAAGGAAGCTCCCCAATTATTCGACTCTTACGGCATGCTTTTGTTTTCCCCACAATGGGGCCCCCGGAACCCACACGGGGGACAGGTTGGAAATCGTGTTATCAGACAAACTGCGGGAACAACACCATGCAGCAAATTCATTAGGAAACAGAAGATCACATGGTTTGGCAATCCAGTAAGAATGCAACCAGAACAATTACAAACGTAAGCACTACACATGAAACGATCTGAAGCGAAAGTAAGATATCGCCCGAGGAGAAGATGGACTGATGATGTTAAAGAGCTTCTACATCGACATGGAATGACAACAGTCATTGCTGCAAATCAAGCAATGGATCGCAAACGGTTCCTCCCCACAACACTTAATGGCAGTAGTGGAAGATGATGATTATGATAGATCATAATGAACAGAATGAAGCAAATTCTTACTGTGTTCAAATTTTTCCATGACCACTCGGTGCCGTTGACCTGATTGTGTAGTTTTTCTGTCATGATGTTTTCTGTGTCAGTGTAGTCCAGATGGGTCAGGTAAACTGAAATACACAAGTGAATTTACAGGTGGGTCAGGTAAACTGAAATACACAAGTGAATTTACAGGTGGGTCAGGTAAATTGAAATACACAAGTGAATTTAAAGTAGTAAGTCAAGCGTCTTTCCAGATGATAGTGTTCTGACTGGATTTGAAATAGGTTATTTTTTAAAGCAATAAATGCAGGCCTCATTGGGGGGGGGAGGTAAAGGGGGGGGGGGGGGATGAAGAGACCCACTGCCTCCCAACATGCAGGTCATAAAAAGCAACTATATAGGGTTTGCTGAAATCCTATGTTCGGTCCAAAGGTCACAGATACTGCAGCCTAGCTGTAAACCGTAACACAAGTGCCAACGACCCTTTTCAGAGTGAACGCAGAAGATGAAGAAGAAGCAGTGAGACACTTACCTAGAGTCTCCCTCATGTTCTTGTAAAGGTTAATTGAGTCGGTGTCCTTCATGAACTCTCTGACAACTTCCCCCTGATCGTTCTCTACCACGAGCACCTCCTCGGGCTTCGCCATACGAGAAATCATCACCAAACGGAGCTGGTTGTGATAAACACATGTGTGAAATGAATAAGGTTACAACAAAGATATATATGCATTTTAAATGTTATAGGGGATATGACTTTGCTAACATCTTTAACACAGCCGGTCTTACTGGGACTAAAAAAATAGTAATACTGTATCCAATCAAACATGTCAGAGACAGAGGGCCACTGAGGGGTAGCAAACACTGACTACTGTATTTTGTCGAAAACATGACTTGCAAAACCCCAACAAATCAAATCTGCAGAAATCTTGGTTTGAGTGGATTCTCTAAGTAAACTTCATTATACAATAAAAGGTTAAAGCAGAAAGAATATATAATGTGCCCAATACTGCTCAATGCTATTGTTCAAGAGATTATTCAGCACTTGTCATTTCTAGTGTTGTTAGATTATGTCTTGTTACTAGCAATTTCTTTATATCTCTTTTATATTTCTAAGTTAACAAACCTTGGTTTTTCTACAAAGTCATTTTGGGTTACTGCAAGAACCCTTGGTTTCTGTATTTAAAAAAAAAGTAATTTTTGCCCAACGCAGTTCTTGGGTTTCTATAAAGTAAATCAAGAAAGCTTTAAGAAAGCAAGATTTGGTTGTAGTCAATCGTCTTGTAATGTTAAAATCTATCGCAAATATCTCATACTGTTCTGTCGGGGTTTATCTGAAGTAATCCGCGGCTTTTTTCATTTAATTAAATGAGCACTAGTAGCTGCACACAAGTAATTCTGGATTATTCTATGAAGAACATCTTGACTTCTACAAGCAAGAAATTGTTGACAAATTTTAGTGGAATTAACTAAGTATTCAAGGCCATGAGTACGACTGTTAAACCAGGAAAATGGAAATATTGCCGAGGCTATTTAAATATTAAAGGTAATAAGGCTATTTACGCATCCAAGGTCATGGGTTTATCTAAGTCAGTGGCTCTCAACCTTCTTAATGCCGTGACCCTTGAATAAAGTTATCTCATGTTGTGGCGACCCCCAAACAATATTTTCCATCATAATTTAAATGAATATGTGCTTTCTGATGGTTTTATGCGACCCATGTTGTTCGACCTAAAAAAAAAGGGGGTCATGGCCGGCAGGTTGAGAACCACTGATATAGGTATCCAAGGCCACAAATGTGATAACCAGACAGCTAAAATGTTACCTTTGATAGTATGGGGTTATAAAGCTGTCTTCGAACTGGTACTTCTTGGTTATGTGTTCGTAATACTGAAAATATGAGAGGCTGCGAGGGTGAGTCTGAAAATGGGTTTTCTCTGTAGAGTTCTGATGAAAGATGATTCCAGTATTCCAGGCAGATTTTGAAAATTTCAACCTCTTCAACGTGTGAAATCAGAATAAGGTAGTGCAACGCCTGAAACACAAAAGAAAAGAATCATTCAAACAAGCATTAATAAAACTGTTAACAATTTAAAACTTCAAAGTAAAAATAAACTGTCCCAAAGATGCCTCCATTTTGTCACGTTGGGGCAGTCTGGGCTTCCAAATGGACCCCCCCCCCCCCTCATTAACCCAGAGAGCTATGCCAGCTGTAGCACAGCTACCAAGCAGGACCTCCCAAGCCGGACAGATCAGAGAACAAACAAAAACACACTCTGGTCCTTGAGGTTGAGGGTTGAAATGTGAGGCCAACATCCCACCAGTGTAAAAACTCAATCCCACAAAAGAGATATCTGAGCTTCAAATCTGGCAGGATATTAATAGACTACAACCATGGAATGTTCAAGGACTTTTCACATCTCTGGAAAAGGTGGAGAATATACAGAGACAAGCAACAATAAAATCTTAAGAAATCAGCACTAATACCGACATCATGAAGACAAAACAAAAAAATAACAGTTGGGGCGTAGGGAAAGAATAACGGATAACAGAGAGGTTAAAACTGCATACACAAAAAAGCCGAATGGGAGCAGATCAAGAGGCAGAACAAGCTAATACACTTGGAGGGAAAAAACAACTGTAAAAAAATGCTAATCACAGAGGTGAATGCAGACGAGTGATATCTGCAGCCATGAACCTGTAGGGGTCAGCATGCTGAAGAAGAATGTAAACATCAATCCCAAGCCATCATGATTCAGTTTTTAGTGTAATCTTTTTTAGTGTAATCACAGACCTTCATACATACAACTCAATATATTTAAAGAAAGCATCAGTTAATATGAACATGACATCTCCATACAGAACATCCTCAAAAGATGGAGGCGCAGACCAAAATAGTTATCTATACTCTGCATCTGCTGGACTCACTCGCAGCAAAAGTTTATGTAATCTTCTATGTCAGTACATGTGTAAAGACAATGCTAGCAGTAACATTTAGAAAATTAGGTAGTGAAAGACTTGATAATCTTATCTCAGTTTCTAAGAATTCTACAGGAAAATAAAATAGTAAGAAACAAGGAAATAATAGCTCTTTAAAGTTTCTACTTTGAAGCTATATCTTTATCGTTTATCAATTTACAACTCGTTTAGGTTAAAAAGCCACACTGTGGGGAAAACAAGAATAGAGCCACTAATTGGAGGCTTCCCTCAGAGTCAGAGTGCATCTGCCTGAATGGCAAGAAACCAACAACTGCACATAAATAAGCCAGTAAAACGAATGTAAACATAAAACTCAGGCCCTGGCATGAAGCTAAAGTCTAAATGCACAAACAACCCCAGGACTTCCCGCCAGAGCTTACAGCCGGTAAACAAAGAAGAAGAATTTATAAAACAAAAGTGAATAAATGAATAGGCAGGTGAAGATGTTCTGACTATGAATCAGTGATCGGTGAGCTGTTGCTGACTATGGAATGAATCAGTGATCGATGAGCTGTTGCTGACTATGAAATGAATCAGATGTTTTGTGCAGACATCAGATCAATAGGAAACAAAACTAAAAAAGTTTCTGTGAAAGTAAAACACTTGTGAAGTTGGTTTTATCCTGCTCCAATTCGGCGGCTGCTCTCACCAGGAAATTAAAGGTTATCACACAGCAACTATTTGTTATTTCAACCAACCTCCTTGAGAAGTGGATGCAGTTCTGGCTTTGTCTCCACCAGCTGTGCGTGTTCCTTCAGGAAAGTGCACAAAAACAGGCTGAGGTTCTGGATGAAGTTCTGTTCATCGTCTGTGCCTCCCTGGTAGGCCACTTTGATGTTTGTTTGCAGTGGAAGCATCTGGACAATATTTAAAAAATAAATAATTGAGAATATAGTTTAACAATCAATCACTGTGAATATGGCTCAATAATCAATCAAACACTTAGATTATAATTTAGCAATTGATCAAATTAATTTAAGGTCAGGTCTTGGTCAGGTATGAAAATGAGCTACCTACTGTATAACAGTAGCCAGTGCTACCTGTTTTCTGTTACGCCGAATGTTTGGCAGCGTATACCAAACCTAACATCTCATATTGGGCTTTGGGTGTAGGAGCGCATTGGGGATGATACTAGCCTTATCCTAGAAAGAGGAAATACAACCTGAAAACTTTATGTTATGGCAGGGCAGACCAGTCTAGGAGAGAAGCTCTGACAGGCGTACAGATAGAACAATGCTCTCCTGATCCCGCAGCTTCGGAAACAAATCGAGAGGCAGCAGTTATGGGTTTTAAGTCCTTGTCAATTGGCGTAGACGAGGGCACCATGGATTGCCTCTGACAAAGGGAGACATCTTCGAATGTCACTGATCAACTACCGCCCGCCTCAAGCTAGGCAGCCCCCAGCCAATAAGGTTTTGATCCACCACAGCTTGTATACTTCAACGGGTGCTTGGAGCTAGGACAAAATCCGAACTGCAGGCTGAAAAACCAGTGCACCAGGAAATAAAAAGAAACTTTTTCAATGAACTGGAAAATATTAATGTGAGAAAAACGGCTATCATTGATGCCGAGCTCAACAAACTCGACATATATATTGCTGACCTTCAGAGGATGGGTCCATTAAAGAAAATAATTATACGTTCTTCTGGAAAGGCAGAGGCCAGGAAGAAATCTGCATGTATGGAGTAGAATATGCAGTAAAGAATTTACTGTTGGGATGAGTTGAGAGTCCGTTGGGATCAACTGAGAGTCTAACTGGAGGAAGTGACAGAATACTATCTCTACAATTGTCTACCTCAAGCGATTTTATTACCCTTGTTACTGCATAAGCACCCACTCTAACGTCAACTGGGGACGCAAAGGATTCTTTTATGAGGAATTGGATAATGCAGTGAAAGCAATACCTAAATCTGATGGCATCTATTTACTCTGTGATTTTAATGCTCGCGTGGGGTCAGACTCAAACTCATGGCCAGTTGGTCTCGGAAAATATAATGTTGGCCACATGAATGAAAATGGGCAGACTATTTAAGAATTCTGCTCTAGAAGTGACCTGTGCATCACAAACTCCTTTTTCAAAACTAAAGACCGCCATAAGGTGTCATGGAAACATCCAAGATCTGGCCACTGGCACCAGATGGACCTTATTCTCACAAGGAGGCAGCACTTGATCTGTGTATCACTAACTCACAGCTACCACAGTGCTGACTGTGATACTGACCATTCCCAAAATGCCATGGACTGTGTCGTGTGGAGAGGGCATATCAAGAAGGGAATGAGAGTGAAGGAAGAAATGATTGCACAAAAGATGAGAGCTGAGCATCTGAGAAGAAACAGATTAAACACAAATGTTGACAACAATGGTGCTGAAATCCCATCCTATCATTGCGGAAGACTTTTTAATGCAGGCAGGTCTTACTAGTCACACTCGCCATCGCCATGGGTTGTGAGTCCCATGCCTCCTCATAGCGCAACATAACACTACCGTTTGGAAAGGAGCCAATCAATCAAATTAATTATGGAAAATATAGTTTAACAATCAATTACTGAGAATACAGTTTAACAATCATTCACTGAGAATACAATTTTTACTAATTCAATAAACAATCACCTGATTCAACTGGGTCATTCCTAGAGTAAATAGCTGTAGGAACTGTTCCCCATAGCTTTGAGATGCCTGGACTCCAGCTGCAATCAGAGCCAAAACAAATTTAGTTATTTACAACACAACAAACTGTCAAAATGTAATAAATGCAATATTACAAAATACACTGACTGCTGTAAAATATTTACTGTCACAACATAACACACATATTTTTTTATTATTAACAAATTGTCATTGCAAAATAAATCTTTCTATTCTTCACATTTAAAGGCTATAAACTGGCAGAAAGTTCTGGTTATACTTCCACTTCTGGACTTCAGTCTTGTTCCTCAACTTGAGTGTTGTGTGCACATCTGTTTTACTGAATCTGGCTTATTTGCATGCAGACTTGGTTCACTGTCTCTCAGGCAGATGCACTCCAACTTTGAAGGAAGCACCCAACTGGTCAACGCTTACGATATGCTTGTTGGGGAGGCAGTGGGTCTGTTCTTGCTTTCCCCCACACTCGAAACTGTTCAGTGTTTGTCTCTGCCTTGGTCGTCTGCTGACAGAACTCATGGGATTGAAAGAGATCAACAGAAACTCACACATATTTATTGTAGACTTGCCTAGAAAACCTCATCAACAAACAAATGCTGGGGTTGGTTCTGCAATGTCCTTTAAAGGATACGCAACTAACTTGTAAGTATTGTAGGCTCAAAATTAGGACTACTCCCTAATTTAAGTAACTATTATTATTTATGTTTGGGAAACTTACCGATTTCTGTTAGACACTTCATTGTGACATTTCTGAACAGTGGAACATTGAGAAACTGAAAAACAGATTTTGTAACGATCATTTTACAAGTAAAAGTGTCCACAACAAAAGTAATGAATTGTCAAGGCAGATCTCGGTAATAATATTTTATCATATAATTATTATCATCATCATGTGCCCTGCCAACTGGCGTAGGCGCTCATGCGTCTCCACAGATCACGATCCCTGGTTGCCTGGAACAGCTCTCTTGATGATATCCATGCCATCGTTTCAGCCCATCCAGCATCATCTCCCTTGGTCTGCCTCTACCCCCTCTTCCACTGATCTTTCCAGTTGTCACGATGTTCTCCAATATAATTATAACTGTTCAAATAATCATAACCATATTTGGAATGTCAAGTGTGTTGTGATACCAGTTCTTGACTCAGTTCCACTCAAACCATTCACAATTTCTATAACCCTGTCACATATTTAATTTTCTACTGAGCAACGTAGAAGTTGAAATAATTATTAAAATTTGATTGTTTGTAATTTGTGAACAAACTCGTCATTTTATAAATGAACACACAAAAACTAAACACAACTGAAAACAATCAACAGCAAAAAAATAAATTTTTTTTAAATCACAAAATAATTAAATTGTCCTTTTATTTGTATCAATTCTATGTGATGTAACTGAAAACAGAAAGTATGATCAAACTTCTAGTGGGAAGATAAACAATAACTGTCATGTTGTTTCTAAGTCCAGCTGACACCATCAGAAGCATGCCTGATGTCCAATGGTGGATAAGCCCTCCCTGATATAACCCCTGCTCAATTCTTTTGTAGACCAGATTATGACTGGCTGGATTATGATGTTTCTACTTTCTATATTAATTCTGGAGAGGTATGTGCCAAAACATCAGAGTTGTCTTGTGTCCCGTGTGACAATACACTGAGTCAAATTGCACTGGCTTTTATCCAAAATGGCTTGGTCTCTCTCTCTTTCTGCAGAACTGCAAGCTGCCTGTTGAGAGTATCAAAGCACAAACTTCATAGCTCCCGTGACAATCCCCAGGTATAAACTGCACAGATAAACTGAATGACGTAGCCATGAAACAAACCCATGACCTTCAGAGTGCGAGGCAAACGGCTCGACCACTTCCTCGTAGAGACACCTACACATTGAGTTAACTTTATGCAGACCTGTTCACAGGAAAGGGTCGTATACATGTCCTTTCTGCAGGGGCTCAACTTACCTTATAAATGAGAGTAGTAATCAGTTTTGTCTCAAAGATGTAGCCAAGGGGAATCCAGTTTAGGAATCGGAGTAAAGTTTCCAGCGTGGCACCAACAAGGGGCGCATTCTGACTATTATCCTAAACAAGAAAATATAGAGAATGTTGAGTTTATTAAAGAGGCATACATCTGTAAATACAATGAAATACTGGGTGCATATTGCAACAAAACCAATAAGTTATAGAAGAGGGAAGAATGGCTTCTAAAATAGTTCATGAGTTGTTATCATTTTGGACACCACTGCACTCTGGGCATTCCCCTGTGTGCTCAGTCTGACGCAGCAGTACATCTAAGATACCTCCACTAATTGAAGAGTTGATTATAGTATTTCCTATATTAGTCTTGAAGGCAGTATAAACTATTTTGTCAAGCTTAAACCAGCCAAAAATGTCAAGAACAAATCAGATGAGACTGCCAAAATATCATAGCTCTGCTGTGAACAGGCATAATATAATTATGATGGAAAAAAATGGTATTTGAACAGAGAAGGATGAATATCTGCCTAGTTTCTTGAAATGTGAACCACATGAAAAGTGAGCTGACCCCCTCCCCCCCCCCCCCACAACATAAAGTACAAACAACAGTAGTAGATACAAGAAACTAGACACAGCAAGGTCTTGACCTTGGCATACTTACAGCAGACGTGAACATGCCATAGCCAAAGGAAATCCAAAAAGTGGAGAATAAAATCAAGAAATTTAATACCAAATAACAAGATCAGTTACAGTAATACACATCAGTTGATGCCCTAAGTGACACACAGTAAGACAGCAAATACTGCAAGAACAAACAAGCTTATGTATAATCAACCACAAAGTAATATCTAAAGATGAATATAATCAATCAATCAGGTGCCGTCTCCACAATGAAGGTTGGTTGCAATGGATCTCCAACAAGCCCTGTCTCTTGCCCTTGATGTACACTCACTCATACTGCTGTTCGCCCATCTCTTGATGTTATCCTCCCACTTGTACCGCTGTCTGCCTTTTGCTCGCCTTCCTTGAACCTTTCCCTCTAGGATGATCTTTACAATACTGTTATGTCTTTTAATGTGGCCAAAATATTTCACTTGTCTCTTTTTTATTTCACCTAGCAACTCTCTTTTCATTCCCCATTGACTCCATAAAAAATAAAACTACAATAATACAACTAGTATTCAAACCTAAACTACATCAATACAATTAGTATGCAAAGTTAAACATAGTGACGCCAACTATAAAAACACAAAAAGTATCAAAGCTGAATATAATTATATCTACCGTAATCACATAAAATCTAGAATTATACAATACACAATTAAGGCTGAACATTCAAAGCAACTGTGGAGAAGAAGTGACTCATGAATGCATGCTACCAATTAGGACATCTTGTGTGTCCAGTACTTTACCAACACTGCTACAACTGAACCAGCAAGCACAATCTATAGAAAATGTTTACACCATTAATATACCACAACAAACTTAATCTCTGGCACATGTTTACAACAACAACTTACCATGACAAACTGACACAGCTGAAAGATCTGGGAGAACTCACTGCACATGGTATCTTTGAGATGCTTGGCTTTAGCCTGTGTCATCTGGCCAGTGGAGAAGTCAAACACTTCCTCGCTAAAATGTGAGAAAATACATTTTAATTAACATTTCTAAGCGTATCTGGCATTGATCATCACCCTTCAAGTCAAAGTCGAGTCCTAAGTGATTGCTGCCAAGTACCAAGTCACTGTGAACGCTTCCAAGCGGAGTCCCAAGTCAAATCACTTCACGTATCAAGTCATTTGCAAGTTGTGCATAGAACGACGCTTATCTTTGAAACTGGTGAGTCTGTTACAATACCAAGACAACAATTGTAAGATTCTGATTTTGAATTTAAATAGCTAAATGCATACAAATGCATATTAAAGGTATTCTTTTTTTTTTAAATTTGCAGAAAACTGAAAAACTGTCACATTATTTTATTCTATTATTTATATAATGGATGTAATTCATATTTTTTCACTGAAGCTACGAGTCGCTGAACGAAACCTCAAGTTGCACTCAAGTCCAAGTCGCGTGACTCGAGTTCAGACCACTGGTATGTACTTGAGAGCTAGCATGAAAATGGATGCAGGATTTAATATTTTCCTTCTTGTGATATATCAAGATGCTGCAAAACATTACTCACAGGGAAGCTGTGCTTATTGATAAACATACACAAAAATATAAAGGAATAACAGAATCAGAGAAATTAGAGGCAGTCATGTTATGAGAAGGAATGGACTCAAGTACTGGTAATGACAGGCAAGAGAAGAAATTGACTCCAATACTGGTAATAACAGACAAGAGAAGGAATGGACTCCAGTACTGGTAATGACAGGCAAGAGAAGAAATGGACTCCAATACTGGTAATAACAGACAAGAGAAGGAATGGACTCCAGTACTGGTAATGACAGGCAAGAGAAGAAATGGACTCCAATACTGGTAATGACAAGAGAAGGAATGGACTCCAGTACTGGTAATGACAGGCAAGAGAAGAAATGGACTCCAATACTGGTAATAACAGACAAGAGAAGGAATGGACTCCAGTACTGGCAATGACAGGCAAGAGAAGAAATGGACTCCAATACTGGTAATGACAGACAAGAGAAGGAATGGACTCAAGTACTGGTAATAACAGGCAAGAGAAGAAATGGACTCCAATACTGGTAATGACAGACAAGAGAAGGAATGGACTCCAGTACTGGTAATAACAGGCAAGAGAAGAAATGGACTCCAATACTGGTAATGACAGACAAGAGAAGGAATGGACTCAAGTACTGGTAATAACAGGCAAGAGAAGAAATGGACTCCAATACTGGTAATGACAGACAAGAGAAGAAATGGACTCCAATACTGGTAATGACAGACAAGAGAAGGAATGGACTCCAGTAGTGGTAATGGCAGACAAGAGAAGGAATGGACTCCAGTAGTAATGACAGACAAGAGAAGGAATGGACTCCAGTACTGGTAATGACAGGCAAGATTGATAGAAAATAAGCAAAGAGATAAATAAATGGATGGCTCAGCCATAAGGATGGGGCAAGACAAGAACACAGAGCTGATCCCTGATTCTGATGATCATGTGAGATTGCAAAACGTCACAGCCTATGCTTATCATCAAGACACATAATGATAATTTATCAAAGACACTGATTTTCAATGTTGGTACGTGATGATATGTCATGGAAATTTACCTCAGCAGCTTCAGTATGGTCATGTTGTTCTGGCAAAGTGATTCATTCGTTTTACTGGCCCCAATAATATCGCTAATGAAGGTAGGCCAGTTCCTTGGCCATTCATATTTCAGAATCTGAAAGTTATTAACAAAAAATAAAATTACAACAATTTTAATAAATTACCAACATAAAGCAAAAATAGTAGCGGACTCATTTTCATGCCTTGACCTTCTGACCAGGAAAGTCCTAATTAAAGCACTTCAGAGTCCAGTTCTCGGGAAATGTCACTTGAGCTGCATTTTTTGTCATGCGTTTACGAGGTGCATAATTAATGCCACTGTTGTATTTGTTCCTGCGCAGCATTTAAGAAGACTGGATATTCCTTGTAAACTAAATGGTTTGTTTAAAGCCAGGTTGACATCAAATTTTCCCCTAGCCTCAGTGATTGAGGCATCGGGATCAATGCATGAGTCATGTGTTACATATTTTTGTTAGGCCCTTAGAAATGTATTCCATTTAATGCTTCCCCCGTCTGTGTTTGAGTACTCCCTTTATATATCTTTATCAATAAAAGAAATTGTAAAATTTATTAGGGGTCTGTGTAATGAGACTGTTTATTACAGATTTTTCAGAATTCCCATGGGATCATGACCAATATTTGTCCACTTTATTCATGGGATATGGTTCTGGCCCTGTTCATTATTGGACCAGCTGGTATTCGTCGGGTGATATGGTCAAGACCAGGATTTTTATCATCACTTCTGAGAATATTTCTTGTTACCAGTTTTTAAGATGTGCTGACCTGACAGACCTGGGAAAAACTTTTTAAATAAATGTTTCACTTTAAAGAGGATTCACACATATGCCAACTGGGCTGCCAGGTTCTGGTTCCCATACGCATATTGTATGAAGTTAACATAAGGTTACTGTTAGCAGTTCTTTTTCATGGTCACCGGCTGTAAACTCCAGGGGAAAACTCAGGGTGTTCGTCCACCTCTAGAGTTTAATCTTGTTCAAGAACCTGAGTGTTGCATGCATCTGATTTACAGATCTGGTTTATTTGTATGCAGACTAGTGGTCCCTTGCCTATAAGGCAGATGCACTCGAAGGAATCTCCCAAATTAGTCGACTCATACAACATGCTTTTTGGGGAGGCAGTGGGTCTATTCTTGTTTTCCCCGCAGTGGGGCCCGGGAACCCTCGAAAGGATGCTGGCAGTTATAAAAATGTCAAAAAATGATAACTGGATCTGTAAACAAAATTAACAGAATAAGTAAAGCAATCATTTAATTTAGATGAACTATTCAAAGGGTCAAAATATAAAGAAAATCAGGCAAATTGAAGTGGTTTTCTCTATTTCTACGGTAAAATGGATGCATCCTTAAATGCAGTACACCTTCTTCCTGACTTATGACCATCTGCAAATATGACCACAAAATAATAAATACAAATAGTAAATAAAAACAGATAACTACATTTAACATTAGTAGGGTCAAAAAGTTCCCGGAACTGATGCAACACTCAATTTTCACATTACTTACAAGTTATACGTACATATGAGAATTTGTGTGTTTATATCCAAGTGCATACTCATTTGAACACAAACATGGTTGAAACAAAGATAAATTCAACCTATAACGGGTTCTATTATGGCCTGTTAGTCGGCATGGAACTCAGTCGCAAGTTGAGAAGACTATAGGAGAAATAAAAGGACCCTTGATATCCTCTGGCGCATCAAGCAGACATAGTTGATGTACTAGCCCTATATTTGTATAAACTGAACGGCAATGGATGAGGTCAATATCATGGCAGCCTCAGTTTGCAGCATTACAAAAATAATGAAATGAGCGGGAGAAAGCAAACAAGAACTACCTGAACTAGGATCATGTTTAGCTTCCCAAGATAGACCCTCTCGCTTTCCAACAAGACTGCATCTGATGAAGTCTTGATGATTAAACCAACAATGTACTTTTTGATGCCTGGGGAAAGAAAGATCAGAATAAATGTAAAATCATTATCTTATACATACAAACATGTGTGTGTGTTCAACTGTATCTTGCCATCACAGAGTAAATGTAAAATCATTCTCTCATACATACAAACATGTGTGTGTGTTCAACTGTATCTTGCCATCACAGAATAAATGTAAAATCATTCTCTCGTACATACAAACATGTGTGTGTGTTCAACTGTATCTTGCCATCACAGAATAAATGTAAAATCATTCTCTCATACATACAAATTAAACCAACAATGTACTTTTTGATGCCTGGGGAAAGAAAGATCAGAATAAATGTAAAATCATTATCTTATACATACAAACATGTGTGTGTGTGTTCAACTGTATCTTGCCATCACAGAGTAAATGTAAAATCATTCTCTCATACATACAAACATGTGTGTGTGTTCAACTGTATCTTGCCATCACAGAATAAATGTAAAATCATTCTCTCGTACATACAAACATGTGTGTGTGTTCAACTGTATCTTGCCATCACAGAATAAATGTAAAATCATTCTCTCATACATACAAACATGTGTGTGTGTGTTCAACTGTATCTTGCCATGTCAGAACAAATGTAAAATCATTCTCTCATATATACAAACATGCGTGAGTGTTTAACTGTATCTTGCCATCACAGAATAAATGTAAAATCATTCTCTCATACATACAAACATGTGTGTGTGTTCAACTGTATCTTGCCATCACAGAACAAATGTAAAATCATTCTCTCACATATACAAACATGTGTGTATGTGTTCAACTGTATCTTGCCATCACAGAATAAATGTAAAATCATTCTCTCATATATACAAACATGTGTGTGCGTTCAACTGTATCTTGCCATCACAGAACAAATGTAACATCATTCTCTCATACATACAAACATGTGTGGGTGTTCAACCGTATCTTGCCATCACAGAACAAATGTAAAATCATTCTCTCATACATACAAACATGTTTGTGTGTTCAACCGTATTTTCTTCTCAATGTCCACAGACTGTAAACACCAGTGGAAAGTCCAGGTTGTTTGTCCACTACAGTGTGCACATCTGTTTAACAGATCTGGCTTATTTGTGTGCAGGCTGCTAGTTCCTTGCCTCTGAAGCAGATGTACAACTCTGAAGGAAATTTTGATCCTATCTACACTGTCCAGGCTCCTATCTACACTGTCCAGGCTCCTATCTACACTGGCCAGGCTCCTATCTACACTGTCCAGGCTGCTATCTAAACTGTCCAGGCTCCTATCTACACTGTCCAGGCTCCTATCTTCACTGTCCAGGCTGCTATCTAAACTGTCCAGGCTCCTGTCTACACTGTCCAGGCTCCTATCTACACTGTCCAGGCTCCTGTCTAAACTGGCCAGGCTCCTATCTACACTGTCCAGGCTCCTATCTACACTGGCCAGGCTCCTATCTACACTGGCCAGGCTCCTATCTACACTGGCCAGGCTCCTATCTACACTGTCCAGGCTCCTATCTACACTGGCCAGGCTCCTATCTACACTGGCCAGGCTCCTATCTACACTGGCCAGGCTCCTATCTACACTGGCCAGGCTACTATCTACACTGACCAGGCTACTATCTACACTGGCCAGGCTACTATCTACACTGGCCAGGCTCCTATCTACACTGGCCAGGCTCCTATCTACACTGGCCAGGCTACTATCTACACTGGCCAGGCTCCTATCTACACTGGCCAGGCTACTATCTACACTGGCCAGGCTCCTATCTACACTGGCCAGGCTACTATCTACACTGTCCAGGCTACTATCTACACTGGCCAGGCTACTATCTACACTGGCCAGGCTCCTATCTACACTGTCCAGGCTACTATCTACACTGGCCAGGCTACTATCTACACTGACCAGGCTACTATCTACACTGGCCAGGCTACTATCTACACTGGCCAGGCTCCTATCTACACTGGCCAGGCTCCTATCTACACTGGCCAGGCTACTATCTACACTGGCCAGGCTCCTATCTACACTGGCCAGGCTACTATCTACACTGTCCAGGCTACTATCTACACTGGCCAGGCTACTATCTACACTGGCCAGGCTCCTATCTAAACTGGCCAGGCTACTATCTACACTGTCCAGGCTACTATCTACACTGTCCAGGCTACTATCTACACTGTCCAGGCTACTATCTACACTGTCCAGGCTCCTATCTACACTGGCCAGGCTCCTATCTACACTGTCCAGGCTACTATCTACACTGTCCAGGCTCCTGTCTACACTGGCCAGGCTCCTATCTACACTGGCCAGGCTCCTGTCTACACTGGCCAGGCTCCTGTCTACACTGGCCAGGCTCCTGTCTACACTGACCAGGCTTCTATCTACACTGGCCAGGCTCCTATCTACACTGTCCAGGCTCCTATCTACACTGGCCAGGCTCCTATCTACACTGGCCAGGCTACTATCTACACTGGCCAGGCTACTATCTACACTGGCCAGGCTCCTATCTACACTGGCCAGGCTACTATCTACACTGACCAGGCTCCTGTCTACATTGGCCAGGCTCCTATCTACACTGGCCAGGCTCCTATCTACACTGTCCAGGCTCCTATATACACTGGCCAGGCTCCTATCTACACTGTCCAGGCTCCTATCTACACTGTCCAGGCTACTATCTACACTGACCAGGCTCCTATCTACACTGGCCAGGCTCCTATCTACACTGGCCAGGCTACTATCTACACTGACCAGGCTCCTATCTACACTGGCCAGGCTCCTATCTACACTGGCCAGGCTCCTATCTACACTGGCCAGTATAGATCCTGGTCTTAGTGCACCACCACATGTGGTTCAACAGCACTGCATCCCACCACATCTTAGTGATACAGTTTGTATTTTATCATTGGTGATCCATACTGTGAGTAGTTAGATGGCAACAGGTACCATCAATATGTAACCACACTAGACGGCCATGGTTGTCCTGGCAACATCAGCCAGACTGGAAAACCATGGTATCCTGGGAACATCAGCCAGACTGGAAAACCAAAGTTATCCTTGGAACAACAGCCAGGCCGGAAAACCATGGTATCCTGGAAACATCAGGCAGACTGGAAGTCCATGATTATCCTTGAAATATAAGCCAGTCCTAAAAATGTTTCTCAAAAAAAAGTCTACAGAATGGATGAATGCTAGAATTCCATCCCCTGTTGTGTACAGAACGGACCAACACAAAAAAGTACTACTACTTCATGTGAAAGATGAGACAGGTAGAAAGTTTAACAGGCCCATATAAGGTGAGTGTAGACATGCCTGTCTGGCTGTTAAGAAAGGATGCCTTGAACTCTGTTGCAAGGATGGAGAGAATCAGGAAGGGAATAGGGATAAATGAGAAAGCGACTGTAGACTTAGAGCTGAGCATTTTGATTAAATGCGGGTTAAAGCTTCGTGATAGCAAAAATGTTCCTGAAATCCTATGTTCCAATCGCGGAAGACTTTTCTTGCCATCACCAAGGGTTGTGACTCCCATGCTACCAACAGGAAAAATAACTCTGGAGTGAAAGGTGCCCAGAAAAAAAATTACCCACACTCACCTTCACACTGCTCTCTTGGCAAAACCTTCCACCGAGTTCTGATCACATTTTCTAAAATCTGGAGAGCGTAATATTTGGTCTGTTGGTTGCTGGAATACTCCAGAATTGTGTCCACCCGAGTCCAAGCATCAGCATGTTCCTTGAGTGCCGTCAACACTTCCTGGGCCATTCGTTGCTGCAGACAACAATGTGGGGTCATTGCAACTGTTACTTTCTAAATATTACTATTTGATGAAGAAACAGCACAGCTATGTGAAAGATTTGGATAAACAGAATCTAACTGTAAATGTTACTGTTTGAAGATGTGACAGCATAGACATCAGAAAGATTTAGATGTGTGGAAGCTAACAGAAAAGTTAAAAACTGTTCACCCCTGCAGACATCGCCTGCCTCTATTCCTCTTTGTGACTGACCCTATCTTTCCAGTTGGTGGCTCCAAGTGTTTGTATGTCTGCATGGATAATACTGTCTATCCATCGTCTCGTTGATCTGCTTCATAGTCTACTCCCACTCAACTCTTTTAGGTCCACATATTTTTGTCTCTCAGTTATCTGTCATTCTCTCTCTCTACATGCCCCAACCACTGTAGTCAATTAGTGTTCATGATGTCAGTAACTGGTGGTGATTAAAACAAATTATGAATGTCATTGCTGATGACATCTGCCTATAAAAGTTCATTTGTAAAGATCTCATAACATATGCATATGAAAGACCTCTAATAACAAGTGAAACTTGCTATTCTTAGATTGTATGTGTTTCTATCAATGGATGTTAATATCACTTTTACGCAGTTGTGTTTATCCGCCCTGTTATTATTAAATTTTTATTTTTGTTGCACTTCTGTAGTTATATAGGCAAGTTATGACACATTCATTTCTGACCTCTTCTTTCCACCATTAATTATCACATTCAAAGAAATAAAGATCAACTTATACAGCGCATTAGAAAGAGCCCACACACAGAATATCCTTACATCTCCTTACACTCCGCTTAGGTATCTGAAGGAAGACAAGGAGAAGCTGACTATCCACTAAAACAATAAACAAGGGGGCCGGGTAAATACCTGACCAGCTGGCCATCACCTGTGTACATGCACAACATGACATTGTTAGAAAGTTGAATATTTACTAAAATAATAAGTTATCAGTTAAAAAACCAACATCCTAGCCCTCGGGACATTCCCATAAGCCATTAAGCGCTCTGTTCCCATCTACAGCAGCAAGTGCAGAGTTCCAATTCCAATGGTAACAGTAATAATCTGATATGTCCATCTGGCCCTTCCCCTGGAGTGTCAGCCAGATTCCCTGGTGACTCCTTGCTGCACCATTCTCCTCAGACTGTGCCTCCCCACTCCCACAGAGCCCTAGAAACAATAAACACCTGGACAAACATCTCACCTGCTGGCCATCAGCAGTGTACATGCAAGACAGGATGCCACTCCCACAGAGCCCTAGAAACAATAAACACCTGGACAAACATCTCACCTGTTGGCCATCAGCCGTGTACATGCAAGACACGATGCCACTCCCACAGAGCCCTAGCAACAATAAACACCTGGACAAACATCTCACCTGCTGGCCATCAGCAGTGTACATGCAAGACACAATGCCACTCCCACAGAGCCCTAGCAACAATAAACACCTGGACAAACATCTCACCTGCTGGCCATCAGCAGTGTACATGCAAGACACAATGCCACGCCCACAGAGCCCTAGCAACAATAAACACCTGGACAAACATCTCACCTGTTGGCCATCATCAGTGTACATGCAAGACACAATGCCACGCCCACAGAGCCCTAGAAACAATAAACACCTGGACAAACATCTCACCTGTTGGCCATCAGCAGTGTACATGCAAGACACGATGCCACTCCCACAGAGCCCTAGCAACAATAAACACCTGGACAAACATCTCACCTGTTGGCCATCAGCAGTGTACATGCAAGACACGATGCCACTCCCACAGAGCCCTAGCAACAATAAACACTTGGACAAACATCTCACCTGCTGGCCATCAGCAGTGTACATGCAAGACACGATGCCACTCCCACAGAGCCCTAGCAACAATAAACACTTGGACAAACATCTCACCTGCTAGCCATCAGCAGTGTACATGCAAGACACGATGCCACTCCCACAGAGCCCTAGCAACAATAAACACTTGGACAAACATCTCACCTGCTGGCCATCAGCAGTGTACATGCAAGACACGATGCCACTCCCACAGAGCCCTAGCAATAATAAACACTTGGACAAACATCTCACCTGCTGGCCATCAGCAGTGTACATGCAAGACACGATGCCACTCCCACAGAGCCCTAGCAACAATAAACACGTGGACAAACATCTCACCTGTTGGCCATCAGCAGTGTACATGCAAGACAGGATGCCACTCCCACAGAGCCCTAGAAACAATAAACACCTGGACAAACATCTCACCTGTTGGCCATCAGCCGTGTACATGCAAGACACGATGCCACTCCCACAGAGCCCTAGCAACAATAAACACCTGGACAAACATCTCACCTGCTGGCCATCAGCAGTGTACATGCAAGACACAATGCCACTCCCACAGAGCCCTAGCAACAATAAACACCTGGACAAACATCTCACCTGCTGGCCATCAGCAGTGTACATGCAAGACACAATGCCACGCCCACAGAGCCCTAGCAACAATAAACACCTGGACAAACATCTCACCTGTTGGCCATCATCAGTGTACATGCAAGACACAATGCCACGCCCACAGAGCCCTAGAAACAATAAACACCTGGACAAACATCTCACCTGTTGGCCATCAGCAGTGTACATGCAAGACACGATGCCACTCCCACAGAGCCCTAGCAACAATAAACACCTGGACAAACATCTCACCTGTTGGCCATCAGCAGTGTACATGCAAGACACGATGCCACTCCCACAGAGCCCTAGCAACAATAAACACTTGGACAAACATCTCACCTGCTGGCCATCAGCAGTGTACATGCAAGACACGATGCCACTCCCACAGAGCCCTAGCAACAATAAACACTTGGACAAACATCTCACCTGCTAGCCATCAGCAGTGTACATGCAAGACACGATGCCACTCCCACAGAGCCCTAGCAACAATAAACACTTGGACAAACATCTCACCTGCTGGCCATCAGCAGTGTACATGCAAGACACGATGCCACTCCCACAGAGCCCTAGCAATAATAAACACTTGGACAAACATCTCACCTGCTGGCCATCAGCAGTGTACATGCAAGACACGATGCCACTCCCACAGAGCCCTAGCAACAATAAACACGTGGACAAACATCTCACCTGTTGGCCATCAGCAGTGTACATGCAAGACACGATGCCACTCCCACAGAGCCCTAGCAACAATAAACACCTGGACAAACATCTCACCTGCTGGCCATCAGCAGTGTACATGCAAGACACGATGCCACTCCCACAGAGCCCTAGCAACAATAAACACCTGGACAAACATCTCACCTGCTGGCCATCAGCAGTGTACATGCAAGACACGATGCCACTCCCACAGAGCCCTAGCAACAATAAACACCTGGACAAACATCTCACCTGTTGGCCATCAGCAGTGTACATGCAAGACACAATGCCACTCCCACAGAGCCCTAGCAACAATAAACACCTGGACAAACATCTCACCTGTTGGCCATCAGCAGTGTACATGCAAGACACAATGCCACTCCCACAGAGCCCTAGCAACAATAAACACCTGGACAAACATCTCACCTGTTGGCCATCAGCAGTGTACGTGCAAGACACGATGCCACTCCCACAGAGCCCTAGCAACAATAAACACCTGGACAAACATCTCACCTGTTGGCCATCAGCAGTGTACGTGCAAGACACGATGCCACTCCCACAGAGCCCTAGCAACAATAAACACGTGGACAAACATCTCACCTGTTGGCCATCAGCAGTGTACATGCAAGACACAATGCCACTCCCACAGAGCCCTAGCAACAATAAACACCTGGACAAACATCTCACCTGTTGGCCATCAGCAGTGTACATGCAAGACACGATGCCACTCCCACAGAGCCCTAGCAACAATAAACACGTGGACAAACATCTCACCTGTTGGCCATCAGCAGTGTACATGCAAGACACGATGTTGTCAAGTAGTTGAATATCGAGCTTCTGGCTGAAATCCAGCAATTTCTCGGCCTGTTCTGCTAATGTTACCATTTTCATTCTTTGATGAAGTGCTATGCATGAAAAGACCTACAAGCAGAAACAACCATGAACTTTAATGTCAGTCTAATGTTTGATTTCAGTTAATATCAGCGTACATGATGCTTGGTTTCAGTTCATAACTGTCCTTATTCTTTTTCTTGTGCCCTTTATTACCCAGGGGAGTATAAGCCTTCAACAAACTCACGCCAAGTCATCCGACCTTTCGCTTTTGCATGCAGCTCACTCCATGTCCTCCATATTTTTTTTTTACTTTATTCTCTAGAGTGTTTTTTTTTTCATGCTTTTATTAATATACATACCCCTGTGGGTTCCAGTAATAAAGAAATTCTAGTTATAATGTTCTCTAGTTTTCTCAATGTGTACACTATTCGATGTCAGCCCCTTTCTTCACCTCTGA
This sequence comes from Candidula unifasciata, assembly GCA_905116865.2. Lineage (NCBI taxonomy): Eukaryota > Metazoa > Mollusca > Gastropoda > Stylommatophora > Geomitridae > Candidula > Candidula unifasciata. Next base: position 149,063 of record CAJHNH020003535.1, on the reverse strand, counting down.
TTCACTGTAATCTGTCATATCTAATACTAAACAAGAAAATCTGTATTAGTTCTCCATTCTCCTCACACATAGTGGGACTAACGAGCACAAGAGGACTCACTATCACAAGAGAATTCACTATCACAAGAGAATTCACTATCACAAGAGAATTCACTATCACAAGAGAATTCACTATCACAAGAGAATTCACTAGCACAAGAGAATTCACTATCACAAGAGAATTCACTATCACAAGAGAATTCACTATCACAAGAGGACTCACTAGCACAAGAGAATTCACTAGCACAAGAGGACTCACTAGCACAAGACTGAAGACAACAGGCTGCTGTAGCCATTTCAGAGGCCCTAATAAAAACTTCTTTGGAGGCTGAATGGGATATCTGGGATTTGCCCTGCTGGTTTGCTACCCAGGATGTGATTTTTGAAGTCTCATGGATGATGGTCAAACTCTCATGTAGCAGCCTAGAAAAGGGAGAGTGGGGTGGGGAGGGGTGGGGGAGTGATAGCCCCACAAATCACTTGAAGAAAATTTCAAGTGTTTAAAAATATGTAGCGCTGTTGGGTTATAAATTATGCCATCTTCACAGCACTGTGGACACGTCCATGTGTGCTCAGATTTGCCCCTCAACATAAACATCAGCGTCCCGTGGTTATAGTGCCAATCCTATGCTGGCTGACAAGACTTCTAGTCAATCTGAGGAGCCTCTCGTGTCTGGCAGTTCTAATCTTTTATTCTAATTCTTGCATTTCTAGCAGCAATGTTGAGTATCCACCATGAGTGTACACCAGGACTATTGAACGGGCAACCAGCGAGCCAAATCTGGCCCACAAAGATTTAGCAAGAGCCCATGAAAAATTGCCAACTGTACTGTATGATCTTGCTGTACTAGGGCTCAGGCCTCTGCCCAGTGACCATCTCCAACTTTCAACATTTTGGCCCCTGAGAAACATAGCCTAATAGTCCTAATGTACATCAAAGTTGAAAGTGCTTTAATCACACTTGTTTAAATAAGCATTATTTGGCTTTCCTCCAAACTTCTAACCCGGCATTATGGCGGCCAAACAAATACCCAAACAGGGCCTCAGTCCTATGAAAAATGCGGATGTCGGACTTCCTGCCGAGGAACAAATCGCGGCAAAACTAGGATCGGCTTCCAATAACGAAACAAATGCTCTAACAGGATCTCAGCAATATGTTTATTGCGGACCTGTTTCTGTGACTATGCCTCACTCGCCGCCTACAGTATCTTCCACGCCGCGCATAGCGGCACGGATGGGGGGCTAAACTAGATGGCTGGGACTCACGAGCAGCAGCTACTGCATCTCCTGCAACTACCTCTAATTTATTTGCTCGTGAGTCCCAGGCATCTAGTTTAGATCCCCATCTGTGCCGCTATGCGCGGCGTGGAAGATACTGTAGGCGACGAGTTTAACCGCGTTTTGCGCATGCCGAAAAGTGTTACAACGACGACGCTGATCTGCGTCGGAGCGCGTGGTCTCCCTGCCATGTCGCTATTATCGACTGTAATATTGGGTGTCTTGAAATTGTCAATGGTCGCTATTATCGTCTGCTACTATCGACTGCAGTGATGCGTCTCTTAAAATTGTCAAGTAATCCTAGTTTTGACGCAATTTGGTCGTTGCAGGAAGTCTGAATTTTAAACACGCTGAGGCCCTGTTAGGTAATTTGTTTAGCCGGGGTAGAAGTTCAGAGGAGAGCCCATTATTTTCTTAATATTAAAAACGTTGAATGATGAATTAAGAATCGACATCACAGCACTCAGGACACCCCCATAAGCGCTCCATCCCCATCTTCAGCAGCAAGCGAAGAGTTAAAATTCTGATGGTACCAGTAACTGTCTGATTGTATAACCTTCTCGCCTTTCCCTTGAGCAACAGCCAGATACCCCAGTGTAACTCCTCGCAGTGCCATCCTCGTCAGACTGTAATGATCTATCTGTTCCTTTGCACTGTTTACTCGCTCCCAAAGGGCCCTCACAACATCCATACATCAGTTCACCACCAAGTGATGTAGAACCGACCAGTCTGTCTGCCTCCTTCTCTAGCAAGCAGGCAATAAATACTAGGGTGACCATTTACTACTTCCTGCACTGAACTCTGAACAAAAATAATTTAAACAGAGAAGTTTAAAGCTTGTCAATAGGATTATAATTATAGTGCTATATGGCAACCATACATACACATCGTCGAAGGGTTGTTGTCTTATTTCAGATCACACAACTGCAACAGGCTGTTCATCTATTAATAACTATTATAGAAACAGTCAAACTGTGGTGTGGTGTCGCTGTCTGTGACTGCAGCCTGTCTGTCCGTCCGTTTGTTTACAATCCTCGCCCAGGTCACATGACCCATCGGGCGGCGATTTCGTCCCGTCCCAGAGAAAAACTTGTCTCCCCAAACAATACTTCCGTTTTTTTAACATCTACCAAACATGGCGGCGCCCATTGATAGACAATTTCTCACTTCTTTTACCCCTGGTAGACATTGTAAAGGTTGTTTGTTGTGTTGTTTGAGCAGGATGAGAGCACACTTACCTGCCCGTCTGTCTTCTTTCGCCCTGTTCAAAGTTTGAGAGAAAATACCTCATGTCCTGAACCGGTTTCAACTGGCGAATGTCCGCCATATGTCTTGCACTCGTTTCTTTCCGTAAGTCACACTTACTGTTTAGAAAACGTACATATTTTGAAATTTCTTGTTTATTTTCTTCCATTTTAAACTTAAAATTAAATGTCCTACTCCAGATGATAATAATATTGTGAATTTTTAAAACTGGATGCTTCGTTTGTTTCCGTATAACCAGTTGATATATGTTATCTCATCGTTGATTGGATGGTATGTTTTGCGCGTTCAGTTTTGTATATTTGTATTTACATTTCTTTGCACGACATACAATTTATTAGTGTTCAGTTAAACTTAGTTTCATATATTCTAAACATATCATTTACACATAATTTTATGTTTCTGTGTAAAGTTTGGTCTCAAATTATGATATCTCGTTCAAGGAAAATAACCCAAGGTCCTCCAATCAAATTTGACTTTACATAAGTTCTTTGACCGACATTAACCCTTCATGTCTTGATAATGTTTCTCAACAAACGTGAAAATTACATTTGGACTGTGCAACTGTGTTAGCTTCGGTTTGGTGAATATTTAGTCTCTGAACACAGGGCAATGCCGTGCTCTGATACAGAGAGGCAATCGCATCAGGTGGCACTACAAGGTATATGCAGGAAAATCAAAATACAGTTTGAACTTTTGATCTGACAGCGCGAAGCTGTTGGGGGGGGGGGGTTTGAAGACTTGCATCATAGTGAGAAGATCTGCTGCACGGGACTGTCTAAACATCATCCTATGTCAGGTCGTGGGTGAAAAATCCTTCATATCACTTGCTTATTAGGAACATTCTTGGTTCCGTGTATTTTCATGGTCACGTATGCTAATGCCCTGGGTAAAAGGGTACCAGAAAATTCTTCGAGAAGTAAAGGCGACTCGTTAGTTACTGACATCACCCAGTGTCGTCTACTTAAAATAAGGGTATATATCGCCATATAGTCTACTAAATGCGTAGCATCAGGCCTTGGTCAATGTGTAGGAACAAACTAGACACACATAGAAAATAAAAACAACAGACTTTAAAAAGCTGGCATAGTTCAGCAATCAATAATAATAAAGTGATATGTCAGAAAACAAAGTTGCTATACTTGATTTCAACCATGATGTCGACAGTATTGCTCAGATAGAATGGAGGGAAGGACTAAGACAGCATTATGTTTAGCGTTAAGAATAATAGTTATGATGATGTCGATAAATCGTATACCAGAGAGTTGTTGCCGTCAATGTATGCTCAAGACTATAAGTCTGAAGAAGAAATCAAGCAGGGCTGTTTTGATTACTTCTATTTTCTATTTAAAAAGAACTGCCATTAAAAAAAATTAACAGTTTCGTGACCGTTATAAATACAACATCAACTTATGAAGAGTTAAAAAGTATTTTCAGCGTGACCCAGTTTCCGTCGTGTATTTTTAGGCTGGTAACTTTCCATCCTTGAGATTCCACCTCGAACCACTTCCGATCCTGTGTCTCAACCAGAGACTTTCTTTCTTGGCATTTTGTCCTGAATCCTGTTTCGGTTTCACATATGACCGACTCGACTCACTGTTCACGTATTGGCCAGTTTATAGTCAGATAAATCCAACATAATATTATTTTTATCAAATACACAATTCTTTGCTTTCACCCCGAATTTGTTCGGTCATATTTCTACAAATAGCAGTGCTTTTGGTTAGTTTGGCTTTCTTGGCCGTGTGTCACTTTATCTCATAGTGCCATTTTTTTTTTTTAAATCTTCAACGGAAAATATGTATGTCATAAATTCTATGTATTTTCTTTATCAAGCTTGCAGTTTCTGTTGAATGTATTATTTATTTAGCCTTCGTATACAAATATGAGACTCGCCTTGCGTTGGTTTCGACATTAGTATCAAGAGCCGACCGTTCACAAGCAATGGCAAACTACTGAACCTGCATAGAGAAACCATAAACAGCCACAACAATGCCGGGGTCGGTTCTGCAACGTCCTTAAAGGATACACAACTAACATTTGATACAGAAATGACAAGCTAAATTCACCCGTCGTTTGCAGATCAGATGCACCTTTGACAAGCCTGTTTGCCAATCAAATTCACTTTTTGTGCACATCATGTTTTTCTACTAACTTATCCACTGCTATCGTTTAAAAAAAAATGAAATCTAGTTAAAATAGAAGAACACGCTTTGCAAAACGTGATTCTCATCATAGCGCTGTCACAATATTCCTATGCAATGTGTCCTGTGCATTTGTCAGACCTGGGGTGTCTTTGATCTCTGTGTCGGCCTTCTTTGGTCCAGTCCTGTCATTTTTCAAGCAACACGTTCTTTATTGTACTTTCTAATTTACTGGGAGCCGGGGTGGTGTAGCGGCTAGAAGCTTGCTTGCGGATCAGAAGGTCGTGGGTTCAGATCCTGACGGATCAGGAATTTTTTTTTTATTGACCTTTGCTCCCAGGTCGAACCACTACTAACTTTGACCTGTGCCAAGTTATTTTACTTTTTCGGACACGAAATTGTTTACAGACTGGTTTTTCTTTGTTTTGTATAATGTGTAAAATGTCTTTATCATTATAGTAATTAGTATTATTATTTTTTATTAATAATCCATAAAATTTGAAGAATTTCTCTGTCACATAGTTTATAGGTAGTTGGGATATGCCGCGAACAAATCCAGAAGATGTCGTGTGAGAAAGGAAGACATTAGAAGAATTAAAAGAACAATATATTCATTGAGAAACAAAGACTCCAATAATTCTATCACCCAATGAGAATCAATCTAACTCTTTGGGATCGAATGCACCGCGCAACAAAACAGACGGAGAATCCATTCATTGAATGACTAATTCAACGGGACGGGAAAGGGGGGGGGGTAGAGAGAGAAGGGGCGAGAAGAGGTTCTGGAAATTATTTAACACTGAGAGGAAAGCGTAGGTGCCGGGCCGTCTTAACGAAGGGGCCTCATGGGCACTTGTCCGGGGCCTCATGGGCATAGAGGCCACAAGCTGATCTATGTATGTCAAGTGACTTGCCGTAGGTAAAAGTGATTAAACTAATTCTATGTACTAACCCCTCCCCCCCCCCCCCAACCAGTTTTGTTGGGGCGCCAGTAAAATAAATATATGTTTAATAATTTTACATTTCATGCCTGTGAGTGGTTGGCGTAGGGGCCCCAGCACACTGATTTGTCTAGGGGCCTATAATACTGTTAAGATGTTCCCGCATAGGCGGACTTTTAGTCATGTTACAACTGGTACTATTAGCATGTCGACTCTTTGTTGGCTGCTGAAGAAGGGATCGAGGCACTTATGGGAATGTCCTGAGTGCGCTGATGTCATTCTTTATTAATTCCTTTATTCAATCCATCCATGCCATTTGCGACATCGCAGAACATTCAAATTAAAAAAAAAAACTGAGAGGCAGAGGAAGAATTAGAAGAACATGGATTGAAGGCGTCACTGACAGCCTAAACCTTTACAGCATACCCAAGCAACCGAGCGCGCCATAGCTCGGCTACCCATGATACTAAACTGCGACATCTAGCGATACACAGTAGATATGAAAGAAGAAATCACATTTTCAAAATCGTAGTTCCTGTCTTCAGTAGGGAAGTAAAGGAGACCGACGTGATCCTGACCATATCACCCATCTTGTGACGATTAGTCTATAAAATATAGGTCTAGCCCTATATGCCTAAAGGCGTGGAAAAGGGTCCTTCACTTTTACTTGACTAGTTCCTGTCTTCGGCGTATGTTAACGTCTTCCTGATTCACGCCCGTATGCTGAGATCGGTCGGGACAGCCTGCAACTAACCTTCAAGGACATTCAATAAAAGCGCTCAAACGATTTCTGTTTGTATTTTTTATTTGTGGAATGTAAAATAATTTCTAGCTAACTTTGACCATGACCTACAGTGTCTCACCTTGGCCCACATAGATAAGATGCGTGTAGTAAAAAAGGACGACTAGTATTACCAATTTAACACACTAAGGATATTCTGACCTATAGCTTTTTGTTTATTGTTCTGCATCATTATTGCGTGCTATCCGGACGACTTAGATAAACACGCTGCACAAAATAATCTCGTTTTCTTCATCTCGATAAGTATGATCGCTCTTTGCCCTCCATGTCCCCATTCAACATGTCCTTCCTCCGTTTCGACTATCCGGAATCGCTCCATTTGTCACGAATTCTCAAAATGTGCTCTTCCAATATTGTGATCAAATTGTGATAAAAAAATATATTTTACAATGAGTGCGCCATTTCACATTGATCGACTGCAAAATAGATGAAGGATTTCGGAACCAGTGCAGTTGTATGCGCCTTATTCTTATTCATTGAAGGTTATGTTGCCGTGGCGTTCGTTAAACATGAAAATTCTGCCTCTTACCCCCTGGTTAAAATTTAAATATTAGTGGAAACGATATTAACAGACCTGACAAACGATTGTTTAGCCAGCGTGAACATGAAGTTACCTAACAGAGAATGTGTTAAAAAAATTGTTCATGTAGTTAAGGAACTATCTTCTAGTCGTCTGAAGTTTCGTGGAGACGAAGAGATGTTTGACTGAAACTGGAAATTTTATAATTTTCTTTTAAAGAATTAATTGCAGAGTTTATGGTGATTCTGTCTTAACTGACCATATTGCAAGGTTTGGTAACTCTGGAAAAGAATCTATCTAATACTTGTCACTATATCTCATGAAGATTTCACCCATTTTGTGGGGAAGTCAGTAAAACTATGGAATAAGATCTACAAAATACTTATTACCATATCTTATGAAGGATTAACCCTTTTGTAGGGAAGTCAGTGAGGGGGAGAGGGGGGGGGGTGGAGAATAGGCAAGACGTTTTCCCCCTAAATATTTTTTAGATAGTAGATTTTACGCCATATATTTCCTATACCAGCGAGTCAAATGAAATAACTTGTCCCAAGGTGACAAGTTGTCTTCCATTCCTCTCCATGATGTTAGTTTCAACAAGAATTGTCTCTTCTTCTTCTTCTTCTTCTTCTTCTTCTTCTTCTTCTTCTTCTTCTTCTTCTTCTTCTTCTTCTTCTTCTTCTTCTTCTTCTTCTTCTTCTTCTTCTTCTTCTTTTTCTTCTTCTTCTTCTTCTTCTTCTTCTTCTTCTTCTTCTTCTTCTTCTTCTTCTTCTTCTTCTTCTTCTTCTTCTTCTTCTTCTTCTTCTTCTTCTTCTTCTTCTTCCTCTTCGCGTTCACCAGCTGTAAACCCCGGCGGAAAATTCTGGTTGTTCGCCCACCTGCGGACTTGAGTCTTGTTCCAGAATCTGGGTCAACGCGAGGAAGAAGAAGAAGAAGAAATGAGCTACTATTTGCAGACGATCTGTGTCTGTTCTACAGTGAGGGAAGAAGACGGCAAAACCGTTTGAACAGGGTAAGTTCAGCACGCAGACGATATAAAATGAAAATAAATACTACTAAAACTGAAATTATACAAGTCAAGCAGAATTCCTAGTCCGCCACATATCGGGATGAATGGTGCTTATCAAGTACTTATCAAGAATGCAAGTTAACAAATTTAAATATCCAGGAATATGGGAGGCTGCAGAATAGATCAGGGAATAGAAACAAGATACCAACGAGCCAGTGCACTTATACACCAAATGAAACCGTTGTTACAACATCCAAACATAAATATGAACGCCAAGAAACAGATTATAAATACCATATTCATGCCAATACTGTGCTCCAAGTGCCAGACGTGGACATTATCAAAAGTTTACCTACGGAAAGTTAACTTATGTGAAATTACATGCTTGAGAAAAGGAAAAGCCGCCAACTTAACTACCAGAGACAAAGTTAGAAGTTAGAAATGATATTATCAGACTAACCTAGGAAGACCACCATGCAGCAAATTCATTGTGAAACAGAAGATAAAATGGTTTGGCCATTTAGTAAGAACGCAGCCAGAACAACTACCAATGCAGGCGCTACACACGAACAAATCTTGAATGAAATACAGAGGCCGCCATGGGAGAACATGGACTGATGACATTAAAGAGCTTCTACATCGACACGGAATGAAAACTGTCATTGCTGCCCATTAACCAATGGATCGCAAACTGTTCCTCCCCACAACGCTTAGGTGAAAATTTATGATGATGATGAATTCTTTAAGTTCCGTATGTTTCGCAAAATTATTGTTACATTGTAGTTTTTCTACCATATATTTTTGGCTGATTCAACTGGAGTATTTTGTTACACAATTTTCTATATGGGCTGTTAAAATGTAATGTTTATATTTATATGTTTACCATACATTTGTATTTACAACATAATTTATAAATGTTTAGCTTGCACATTAGTTTTATCTGCTGTATATTTATTTAAGTTTAAATATGTCAGCACAACTTAAATAACCAATAGCCATGTAAACAAATAGCAATGTTAACAAATAGGTATGTAAACAAAAAGCGATCTTAATGAATAGCGATGTAAACAAATAGTGATGTTAACTAATAGCGATGTAAACAAATAGGATGTTTACAAATAGAGATGTAAACAAATAGCGATGTAAACAAATAGGATGTAAACAAATAGCTTACTTTTACTTTTTCCTTCCACGTATGCCGCTAAGCGTTGTGGGGAGATGCAAGTTCCTGTCATAAGCAAGGCGGGCAGCATCTGATGTTCTGAGGCCATGCTTTTGGCAGGTTTCGGAGACCCCGTCAATCCACCGTTTCCTTGGTCTTCCTCTTGCCTTATATCCTGAGCTTCTTTGGTTGAAAATTTGTGATGTTATTTGGTCATTTTTCATCCTGGTTAGATGTCCAAACCATTTCATTCTTTGATGTTCTATGTAGTCTAAACATGGTGTAGTTTTGACAGTGTTTCTAATGTCTATGTTCTTTATCCTGTCTAGTCTGGTCTTATTCGCTGCTTTTCTTAGACATTTCATTTCACAGGCTTCTATTTTTCTTTCATGGGTCTTGTTGATTGTCCATGTCTGGCACTGGTAGCAGAGTGTTGGAATGAAGATGGTGTTTATCAATTGTCTTCATGGTTATATCTGGATGTTTAAGCAGAGGTGATAGTTGGTATGTGACAGCATTTGCTTTCTGTATTCTTGTTTCTATCTCTCTGTCCATTCTTCCATCCTCATATACTGCCCAAGTATTTGAACTCTTTGGTTTGCTTGATTTTGGCACTTCCAACATTTATATTCAGTGGCCTGTGTGTTCTGCTGATCTTCATAACTTCTGTTTTTTCTGTACTGATTCTCATATTATGTTGTAAACAGCTGTTGTTGAGAGTAGTCAGATGTTCCTGTAGATCATATTCATTTTGATACAGTATGCTTTGATCATCAGCAAAAAGTAATTCGTTTATAGCATACACGTCTGGGTTTGCTTCTACAGTGATCTTATCCATGTATGTTATGAAAAGTAATGGTGACAGTACACATCCTTGTCTGACACCAGTTGTGACTTTGAACCATTCAGAAAGACCACTAGATGTTCTTACTGCACTTTCACTTTTTTCATAGAGGGCTCTGATGTTGTCTAATAATTGACCCTGCACTTCGTAATCGTCAAGAATTCTCCACAGCACATCTCTGTCCACACGGTCGAATGCCTTCTCTTGATCTACAAAGACCACGTTCAGCTCTTTATCGTATTTAAGTGTCTTTTCACAGACTTGTCTTAGTGCAAATATGGCATCAGTGCAACCTCGCCCTTTCCTGAAACCGAATTGTGCTTTACTCAGTAGAGGTTCAACCTTTGCTCTTATCCTACCTTCTAAGATCTTTGCATACATTTTCCCCACATGACTTAGTAAAGATATTCCTCTATAAGTTCCACATTCTCTCTTGTTTCCTTTTTTCTTCCAGATAGGTACTACAACTGATCTTTGCCAATCCACTGGTACCTTTCTCTCTGCCCATGCTCTATTGAAAATTCTCTCCAGCCAGGTGATCATAGTGTCCCCTCCAGCCTGGATGACTTCTGTTGTTATTCCGTCGATACCAGCTGCTTTGTGTCTCTTACTTGTTTTGATAACTTTCTCTACTTCATCCCGCAGGATATGTGGTTCTAGATGATCTGGAGCCCTTGAATGGAATTCTGCTGTTTCATGTACTCCCGACGGGTTCAAAAGTTCTTTAAAATATTCCTCCCATCTTTTTTTAATTTCTTTTTGGCTGAATAATGGTTTTCCATTTTTATCATTTATGACTGATGTTGGATTGAAGCTTTCTTCTCTTAATCGCATCGCTTTCACACTCTTATAAAAGTCTCTTGATGATTCTGTACATAGCTGTGTTAGGTGTTCACCATACTTTTTCCATGAATCCTCTTTGGATTTCTTTATTGTTCTCTTGGTGTCTCTTCGAGTTAGTCTGTACCTAATGTAATCCTTTTCGTCTTTTGTTTTTAACCATATTTGAAACATCTTCTTTTTATTTGACACTGCTTCTTTGACTTCTTCATTCCACCAAGCGGTACCCTTTTTCTTGCCTTTGCCCGTCTTTCTGGTACCACACTTGTCTTTTAATATCTTCGTGATGGTTGATCTATAATAATCCCATTCTTCTTCAATTCTTACTGGTTCCTTGGCAATATCTGCAAAAGCCTTTGTTATTTCTAGTTCAAATTCATGTTTGATATTCTCTTCCTCTAATTTCTTAGTGTTGATGATTTCTTCACGTTTCTGTTTATGTAGACTGTTTCTACTTGAGTTGCATATGTTCATAACTACTGGGCGATGGTCTGAATCCAGTCCCGCATTTGGGACAGCTTTTGAGTCTCTTACCTTCCTCTTTGCCGTTGTCTGACTAGTATAAAATCAATTTGTGACGCTTGATCTAAGTTGTTCCACTTGTACCACGTTTTAACCTGACTTTGGCGATGTTGGTAGAATGTGTTGGTAATTTAGAGATCTTGTTCAGCACACAAGTTTAGCAGGTGTTCTCCATTTCTATTGCAATCTGTGGTTGTGTCGCTAAATGGGCCAAGGTATCTCTCCCATGGTGATCTTCTTTTACCTACCCTACCATTAAAATCTCCCATTACTATGATGTCCTTTTTCTCTTTAACATTATTGATGGTGTCCGTAAGTCTCTCGTAAACAAATAGCGATGTAAACAAATAGCAATGTTAAAAAAAAGCAATGTAAACAAATAGCGATGTAAACAAAAAGCGATGCGGATGTTGAGAGAAGATGGGGGCGTAAAATAAATGACTTAGCAAGGACGTCAAGCATCCTAATTACGGCCCGCATATAAATATGTTTACAATAAGCCAATGTTTTGCTGTTCTACTTCCGTGTGAATGGTGACTACAGATGTCAGTGGACGTCATGCACTATTTATAGATTTATTATTTACCTACATATACAACTCGGACTGGGGTGAAAGTGCTGAGAGATCATAATTATATACTTCACGTTATTAAAACCTTGTTCATTTACAAGGAAACTGTGGATACAAGCAGTCATGCATTCATCTATTAGTGTTATTGTTACCGGTCAGTTTGAAATATCAGTATTCTTTTAGAACAATTTACTATATGTGCACACATAACTAGGCACTTGGCTTTTTATCACTGTGTTTAGTAATTCACAATATTTCAACATAAATGTAAGGTAAAGTCCGGAGATGTGAACCAGCGTCATTGCACACGGTTATAAACCTTAAGTGCTTTGCCACCAGTACGGACAGCTGATAAAAATTGTCCGACTGTGTCGCCGTTCGCACGTAACTTTGTAGCTACAGCGACGTTCCTCCATTTACCCCAGAGTGTCAGCTCTGGTACCCATTACCTAGAGGCTGGGTCTGGTTCCGTAGATTAGGTTTTCACCTATGACGATCAATGTACAGATTATCGCCCACACTTATATGTCACTTTTCCCCGTGAAGATTTCGTGACTCCATATTTTTTTGGCCGGGGAGGGGAGGGGGTGGAAGGAGGGGACAGAGAGATTTACTGCCCCCTAACAAGCATGTCATACAAGGTGACTCATTAAGGTAGCTTCTATCCACCGCCTTCTCCAGCTAAAGTAGGACTTGGTGCGTAAACCTGCCTTATTGGCCAACCCCTCCCTCCCTCTTTAGACACTCAGTGTATGCTGGTGTGTTTGTGGGCGTCTACTCCGCCCATTTCCTGGGTATACTGACCCCGTTTTTCGCCCCGCGCCCGAGCGTTGATGATAGTAGTTGTCCTAGTCATCCTCTTGAACGAAGTTTTTCGTCAGGGACACAGATGAGTATCATTAATTTTGTACATTAGAGTCCTATGTAGTCACTTCATAGTTAGAGCATATTTGTGTACTATGTTGTTCGTTATGTGCTGATGAAGGCTAATCGCCGCATCGACCTTTGTTTGTTTATTGTGATCGCTTTTGTAAAGCTAACATAAACTGTTTGTTCATTCTTGCCAACTTTTTCTCTTGGCTAAAATGTTCTACCCCTTTAAAAACTGGGTATTTCTACTAATTTGAAACTAATTTGAAATTTCCGAAGCCGTCGGTCTTTCTATAACCCGACCAATGCCCAAACTGTAACAAGAACTCATGAATACATATAATACTAAACATAGCTACAATCTCTTAAACATGAATTCATTGTTTTACATCGTTCAGTGACCTTGGCCTTCATCGTGCTAGCAGCACAGCCGCCAGAGGATGGTTTCTACCTAAAGCCGTGTGACGAAAAATGCCCGAGGAAGCCTGATGCAATATGCCAGTAAGTCTTTTGAAAAAAAAGCCAACACATGAGGTCATTGTACAATTACAAGAGGTATTTTCTTCTTCTTCTTCTTCTCTACATCCTCTTTTACAGCTTCAGGTGTCGAGGGAGATATAAGGTTTCGATTCTTGCTCTTGTGGTTGATCATCAATCTAGTCATCTCCTTGTGAGAAGCAGATTTTTCGTTATTTTGAAGCCCCCACGCTGGCTCTTGCCAGGGGCCGCAATATAGCCCGGCCATAAATATGGTCTAATGGCTGAACGCGGTTTCTGGGACCTCTCCACGGGTGATCCTCATCTACGTGGTGGCACTTTGTGTCATCGGGTGTTTATATCTTGTGTGATGTCCTGGTGGGGTAAAATGTACTACTACTACTACTACTACTACTACTACTACTACTACTACTACTACTACTACTACTACTACTACTACTACTACTACTACTACTACTACTACTACTACAACTGCTCTTGTGGCCGCCTCGACCACGGACACTTCTTTCTGTTATAGTGTTTCTCTGATGTTATCTTGCCATCTTGTTCTTGCTCTACTTCGTGCTCTACGCCCTTCTCCTGTTTTGATGTATGCCGTGTATGGTATGGCGTCACAAAGCATTTCCTCTAAGTAGGCAAACCATTTGATGTCCTGTACTTGTATGTAATTTAGAATTAGTCTTGTGCATATTTTATTTATTGACATCAATCGTCTTTGTATCTCTTCTGGTCACTCTTGCATCCTTCTCATATATCTCTTTTCCGTGTTTACTCATTTTCTTTTCTGGCTTTGCTGTGAGTGACTGCGTCTGGCAGTGACAGCATAGGGTTGGATTAGATATGATTTGTATGAGATTTTGTCTTTGCGATTGTCTTCTGTTTCAGATAATTATTTCTTACTTGGTCTTATTCTTTGCACTCATCATCATCATCATCACAGTCCGTGCCAGTAAGCGAAGGCTGTCTTATTTTGCCATTTTATACGATCACAGTCGGCTCTGTGGCTAAGTCGATGCGAACGCTTCGTAATGCCGGGATGCCGGGTTCGATCCCAGCTGCAGGCCATGCGCCTTGCGTTGGTTTCGACAGTGGTATCAAGAAAGCCGACCGTCCAGTAGCAATGGCAAACTACTGGACGTAAATTTGCCTAGAAAAACCACACAACAGCCAGGGGCTGTTGGGATTGGTTCTGCAACGTCCTGTAAAGGATACGCAACTAACTTAATACGATCACAAGAATTATGGATTATTGTTCTTGTCTCGCCTCATCCCTGTTGCCAGGCCATCCAAGTGTTTTTCTCCATGCCTTCCTCTTGCTCTCTTTCCGTTAATCTTGCTAGTTGTTACAAAGTTCTCGAATCGGGGAAAACAACAGTCTACGTGTTATTGTTACAATCAGTTTAGGAGTTTCATCTGTCTCGACGGGGATTTCATTTGTTTTTCTATCATTCCGTGATATTTGTGCACTCTTCTAAAAAACACGTTTCAACTGCGACAGAATGGCGGTTCTTATTCTGATCCCTGTGGGGCATCATGTAAGAGATGTTATGACTGCTCAAAGACAATTGTATCTATTGATACATAAATTAGGAATTTTGTCGTTTGCGTGAATATCACAGCGTGGTATTTATTTCTTTTTAGTGATGACCATAACTTCAGTTTTTGTACAATTTAACGCTAAGCCTAGCTGCTCGCTATGAAATATCACTACATCTACTAAATAATACAGATCTTTTTCTGCAGTCAACACCATATCATCTGCATATCTTGTGTTCTCGATATCACATCCTCTCACTTTGATTTTCCTCACATCTTTTATGCCCCATAATACTTTCACTATATACAGAAAAAAGACCTGGAGACATTACAATCTGTGCTGCGCATCTCTCTTGACTAGCTAGTACACGTCTCCTTTATTGTCGATGTTCACAACAGAATGTTGTTTCCGGTCACAATATTCTTACCAACGCTATGCAGTCAGTGTCAAACATGGACATCCCACTAATACTTGGAGCTAAAAACGGGACATTCCAAGCAAGTCAGTTCACCCCCGCCCCTTTTTCTTAGGGCATCGACAATGTTGATGGCCATCTCAACAGTGGTATTCAAATCCAAACCATCGTCGCCACAAAAGAAACAGTATGCTTTTTAATTGCGCTGGAGGAGATGGGGGGGGGGGGGGGAGGGGGGCATAGCCGTCTTACCACATAAGCCCGCTGGGCACTTTTCCTGGTGCCTCACCAACCTAGAGGCCCTAAGCTGACCTATGAATGTCAACTGACTTGTCATATACGAAGTTCGTAGTAATTTCATACTGTGTCGTCTAATCTGTGTTTACGTTTTAACCCAGTTTTGTTGACGTGCTAGTAACATAAATATATGTGTAATATTATCGACCATTTACATTTCATTCCTCCAAGTTTACCGTATGGGTTCTGGGGTCCCATTGTAGGAAAAACAAGAATTGACCCACTACCTCCCCAACAAGCATGTCGTAAGAGCCGATTCGAATACCGAGTGCATCTGTCTAAGACGCAAGGAACCAAAAAGGTGCATACAATTAAGTCAGATCTGTTAAACGGATGTGCACGCAACACTCAGGTCCACCAGAGGTGGACAAACAACCAGAACTTTCTGCCGGAGATTACAGCCGGTGATCGCGACGAAGACGAAGAAGAAGATTTCTGCTAGTGTTTGTCGTAGGGCCCCAGCACATTAGTTTGCCCGGGATCCTGTAATGTGGTTAAGACGCCACTGGTGGGGGTGGTGGGGGGGGGGGGGGGTTTCACATGCTGCAATGACAATTCCCGTTAACACGTTTCAGGCATTTTAGTTTCTTAAATTATGATTTCTAATAAGTCATGTATGACTATAAGTGTATGTGGTTTTTTATTTCTAGACATATAAAACGGATCAATTAGCGTTTTCTTAGAGCCGCGATGGGACGGCCAACAACAACAAACGACGGGAATGTCACGGTGAAACAGGCCAAATGGTCCTTGGTCAGCACACTATTTACATATTCAATGCAATGCTATTTGGATTAATCTTAACATGATTTTTGCTGCGTTCTGTAAACACTCTCCCAAAGTATTTACTGAATCGCTTTTTAGGTTCTTCTTTACATGTCTATTGGTACATTCTTCTTTTATTCGTTCATTTATGTATTTTTCTTTACACGTTTACTAGTATGTTCTTTACATTCTTTGTTGTTGTTTTTTTTTTCACTTCAAATTTTGATTGTTCTTTAATTTCTCTTAACATATGCACTGGTATGTTCTTTAGATTTTTTAATATGTCTATTGTTGTTTTTCTGTTCTTCAGTATTCTGCTTCACTTGTGTTTTCTTTATATTTTTTTACACGTTCATTTGTATATTCTTTTATTTGTATTTATTTTATATGTTCATTGTTCTTAATAATCATCTGTACGTCTTCATTGGTATGCTCTTTACATTCTGCTTCACATGCTCATTTATGTAGCCTCTTTATTTTGATTGGTATTTTTAATTTGGGTTTATTTCTGTCTCTCTTTCAGGGTGAGATGCCTCAAAATCATCAAAGGCCAGGGACAAGATTGTGTGAACAGATTTTTCGATAAATACAATGTCAGTGTGGATTGCTACTTCTAGCGTTCTTCCAAAGAGGCAAGTTCTTACTCGCCAGCCCTGCCAGATTTCGCAGCGGGTGACCACAACAAAACAGCGATTGAAAAACAAAATCTGAATATTCATTTTCACAAAATTATATAAGAACAACATGTTGTATACACATACTCGCGCGTGCAAGCACGCACAAACACGGCGTGTGTAAAACGCATATGTTTCCCAGTCACGATTATATATAATAAACAAACAGGCAATGCACTGATCGACACTCATAGAAAGAAGTAGAAAGACAGAAGGACACACTAGACAACATAAAAATTGAAACTTATAGTTACCGAGCCGGTGGTCAAACTGTCACCTCCAAATGTTCCCATTTGGGGTGCCTAGTTGGTTATGCATCTTAGTGCACTTGTTTCCATAGCGAGGCGCACACGCCATTTCTACTTGTTTTTATTCTATATATTGGTTCTATGGCCTCAATGTTCCCCTTCTGTTTATTTATGTGAATTCCCAGTCACGTCAAAATGGTCGATAGGCTCGGTCACTGTTTTTAGTCGTGGCAATATTTTGTGAGTGCTTCTGACAGACGGTGGCCGTTGTATTTTCCTCCATTTGTAACTGAAAGGGTATAGTTTTGTCACCCAGCTACTGACTGGGCGCATGGTTCTACACTGTGAGCTGCAGATTTCATTTGGAAAGTTTCTCGACTGTGACCAATGTGGTGTTGTGAACTGTAGATTCAGAAATTGGCGTGTGGCCTGTTGCAACATAATTGGTGGTGCCTTGTGTGGTCAAACTTTATCGCGTGTGCAACTGCTGATCTGTTTGTAACTGCTGCTTCCATGGGCGATGCACTGCATTTCTAAGGTAGGACTGTTTGTGTTAGCACTTCTGATGGCTGCTTTATGCTTTTAATGCGTGTGTACGCTAGCGGGAATGCTGACACTGCAGTCTGTGTCATTGTTTTCACAAAGGACGGGGGGGGGGGGCATTCTGTGTGTTTTTCGTTGACACAGCAGCGCAGATACTATGGGGTGACCCGTTCGCTATAAAGCTGTAACTAAGATTACTCGATTATCAAGCATCTGTTATTGTATGTTAACGTACTAAGCTAGATTTCTTGAGACCACACATAGTGCGTCGTTTAAGACCCAATAAAAGTTCATGCAGAGGTGGATGCATACAAGATATAGCAATGGTATGATAGTAAAGAACCCGTTCCTAAGTCTTCAGGTACAGTGAGCATATAGTAAGTAAAGGTAAAGGACCCTTTTCTACCCCTTTAGGCGTATAGGGCTAGACCTATATTTTATAGACCAATCGGCACGCGATGGGTGATGTGGTCAGCATCACGCCGGCCACCTTTACTCCTCGGGACTGCATCCGGTACCCATTCAAGGCTGGGTCGACCTGGAGCCAAAGTCATTTTTTAAAGTCCGGCTTCGCCAGAAAGCGAACCTACGACCTTCCGATCCGCAGGCGAGAGTCTTGCCGCTCCGCCACGGCGACTCCCTATTCTGTAGACCAATCAGTACAAATTGGCTGATGTGGTCTACATCACACCGGCCGTCTTTGCTCCCCATGACTTTACCTGGTAACAACTTAAATTTGGGTCGACTTGGAAATCAAAGTCATTTTTTTTTTTTTAATAAAGTCTGGCTGCGTTCGGATTTGAAATCAAACCGTCTGATCCGCAGACGAACGTCTAGCCGCCACACCACTGTTGTTGGTGCATACTAAAATATTCATGACAACCAAACACAATGTAACCAACGCACATTATCAATCTTCAAGCAAATAAATCCATACAACAGTTGGTACGTTGTTTATAGAGTGTTTTATTTTTAAACTTTTTTTTTTTAAATCTAGAAATTGATATCAGCTACCGCGTCGATGGAAAAACTCTTCAATCTTAGGCGACTTGAAGCAAAAACTAATGTTAAATCGTGTATTATCTCACTCACTCACTCACTCTCTCTCTCTCTCTCTCTCACACACACACACACACGTACGCACACGCCTGTCTTACTGTGATGACCTTGCTTTGTGTGGTCCCCACGGTCACATCAAGTGGAGCAGAAAACCCGTGCAGTAAACGACCGCGCCAGATACTTGGAGCTGGAAAGGTAAACGAGACAAAGCCTGAGGTTAGATGTTGGCTAGTGGTTAGTTGCGTACCAGAAGTTGAAGAAAGCAACTGTCGTATTTGAAGATGTAGTTACAATGTCGAGTGAATGACTAGTATTGTAATATTGTGGAAGCGAACCGTGATGACTATATCTGAAAAACTGTCAGAATAAACCGATATAATGAATAAAGGGTACTGAGAGCCGTTTTATTTGAGTAATTTGAGACAGTAGAAGCATTGCAGGTAGGAAGGTGCAAGCGTCAAAGTAGGTACGTGATGTAGCTTTGTTACACTCACCTTATGAGCTTGTGAGAAGAGGTAAAAGGAAAACAAGAAGTAGGGAGTGAGGAAAAAAATGTGGTTAAGACAATAAGTAGTTACCCGCTGAGCTGCATGAAGAGGAAAAGTAAAGAAAAGAAAACGGTTCTTCTGTGCAGGGGCCATAAAATATACCCATAACCCAAGCAGAGGATATGTGCATAACTGTATTGCAAAACAACAATATATGACTAAAACTACACAGGCGACGCCTAGCCAGACCACGTGCACATACTAAAACTTCTATCTTGAATCAAGCAGATGCATATAACCATCACATTCAACATCTGTTTATTTTCCTGAACACAAAACTAAGTGCACCAGATAACATTACATTAACACCCAACACTGTGTTCGAACAGACCATGCGCTACTCACTTCAGCTAACAAAAGTAAAAGTTCGCCTCTGGCGACCTGAAATCAAATATCTGCGAGCGATAATACACACTGGTACCTATATCTACAGAGTTTAATTACTGGAGAAAATTCCGATCTAACTATTGAACGTACCACCTACGAAATCAGTCAGACAGAACGTCTATCTCGGCTCAGTCTGCTGCACCTGTGCGTGTTCGGACAACGTTCGGTCATGCGACAACCGGACGACGGACCAGAGTACCAGCCGAGAACCAGATACCAAAAAGGCCAAAAAGCAATGGGCGATTTCCTGATAAACTAAAATTACAAAAGTTCTCCACGTTCAATTGCCTGACAACCTTTTATATTATAAAGCGGTTCTTGGCTGACAGCTTGTTTTCAGTTTCTTAGGGGCGAACAATTTCGCTCTAGGGCTTTCTCGACCGGTGTCGTGCCCTTTTATAACCTTCTGATGGCCGAGCATGCCATGTTTTAGTTCACCTGCAGCTAAAACAAAATTATAAACAGCCCTTTGGCACCCTGTCACACTTATATTTGATAAGAACTGAGATTCGTTGTTTATCTATTTAAAACAAACCATGAAAACATATTTCATCTGTTAGCAACTTCAATGGTACATTTTTCGTAAGCAGCTGCTAACATTTTTATTCTTAGCAGTATTATCTGTATCATTTTCGTCACTATCTGAGCTCAAATTCATATTTATATGCTGGCCAATATTGGAAACTTCAACGGCGATTTAAAAACGGATAGGGGCAATTATAAACATATTCACAATATGTCATAAATAACTTCGAAATAAAACTAAATAGGAAAAGCTGAGATTCCAGTAAGCTGGAATGTTAAACAGCGACAAAAGACTTGCAACACAACCGTCTGCTACTTATCTGGATAGATATTCATTCACTGGTCTTTGAAACTGAAACAAGTTAAAAACGCACTAAAGAATTCACGTCAAATGGTACACTTATTTCTACATTTGCATTGCACTTATTTTTCAGTAGACTTTCAATCTCCTTTTTTTAAAAGGTTCAACACAGTACGAAAAGGTAAAATGTTGAGGAAAAGTTTATAAAGTTGACTAAAATATAGAGCATAATACCTTTGAAAGTTCAATTTTTTTCGGCAGGGGTCAAATAGTACCAAATTTGTGCGAAACTACCAACTCGACAGCCCTGTCTGCCATGCTAAGCTTTATATATAACATCTGATTTGAGAATGGAGGTAGAGGCGGTCACTGAAGCCTTTCGTTGACTTGGGAATCAGCTACACTTACATATTGTGATTTTAAATGACTCGCAAAGCATGCTGAGAAAGGTAGAGACAGGTATGCTTCCTGCAGAGTGGCATCTATGGCTTCAGAAGCCCAGGGTTGTTAACATCCTTTGAATAATTTCTTCAGGTCATGCAGGTGTGATGGGAAACGAACATGCAGACAAACTTGCTGGCTCTGCACCACTTAGTGGTCAATTTGTGCATGACAAGCTAGATGCTGTCAATGCTTTTTGGGAGTGAGTGGAGAGGTACACTAAGATTGTCATAGTCTGAAAAACATGGTGCAACGGGGAATGACTAGGTGGATCTGACCGATATTTCACACTAAGAGGAAAGGCAAGACGGAATTACAGTCAGACTGTTATTGATACTAACGAAGTTAAAACTTTTCGCTTGTTGCTTAAGATGGGGACGGAGCGCTTATGAAAATGCGTCTTTCTTGTGGATAACAAACTTTGTGACGTTCCTAAATTCGACTACGTATTACGGAAGCTGATTCGTATTTTTAATGGAAGATGGCGGCCAATTTGATTCCGCTGTGTTGATGTTTTGCAAGGAAGGGAAAGTGTAGTGTTTGTTGATTCAGGATAACAAGAAGTTAAATGTAATTAAATCAAAATCTTATTACTTATGCTGTAGGGATATTGTAATACTTTTAACTTCAACATCGCGTAAGAGCTTTCGTTTATAGACTAGTAAGGGTAACGGGATTGATTTGATTTGATTCAAGAACCGACATCACACTTCACAGCATTCAATTCAAAATTCAAGGCATTCTTCCCAAATGAGCTCCGTTTCCATCTTCAACAGCCAGCGAAGAGTTCCAATACTAGTGGTGCCAGCAGCATTCTGATTAAACGTCCGTCTTGCCTTTCCTCTGAGCCTCGAGCTTCTGCCAGAACCTCTCGTCACTCCCCCCTGCATCAATCTCACCAGACTGGTGATCCATCTGCTTCTCCGAACTGTACACTGTACACTCTCCCATACGGCCCAAACCACGTCTGCCTTATCATGCATCCGTATTCCACCGTTGTGCAGAGCCAGCCAGTCTGTCCGCCTGTTAATTTTCCAAGACACCGGCGTGAAAAAGGTATGCAATACAGACAATACTCACCCGTGTCTTCCACAGCGAGGCATGCCACTCTGCACAACGCGTGCCTGTCTTGATCCTGATCTTCCTTAGCATGCTTTCTGAGTCAGTTACAATCACCATGTGTGTGTGTGTGTGTGTCGTGTTCTCTCACCAGCGGAAAGCTGCAGTGACCGCCTCCACCTCCATTCTTATGCTGGATGTTGTATCATATGCTAGGCTCTCCTGCACCAAACGTTGACCATTAACTTTTGCTAAGAAACCCCAGCACTTTTTTTGCCTCTTGACACTGAACCGTCTTTGTACATGATCAAATCCTCTGAACGAGCATTATCTTGAATTAATTGCTGAATTTCCACCTCCTTGGCACCTGCTGGCCAGTCTCTGCCTTCCCGGCTCAGTGTGATAAGGGTAACGGGTAAAGTAAACGTAACCATAACCTAAAAATATAAAACAAACTTTGTGAACCGTTCACTGAACGAATGTTCATAAGTTCATTATTTTCATTTTGTGATGGGATTTTAAATTATGTCTTAGCACAACCCCCTCCCCCCCCCCCCCCCCCCCCCACAACCACCACCACAAACACCACCACAACCACCACCAGTCCAAACAAGACAAATTCTCTTTTTGAGAAGCACAGGGTCCCTTTGCATTTTTAAAATTGTGTTTGTATATATATAAAACTAAAACATATACATCATATATTGTATGTATGTATATATATATAAAATATATGTTATGGGTTGAATGAATGAAGTTCAACCCTACCAGGACCATTCAATGAGCGATAAATACTCTTGACACATGGCACCACAATTCTGATGAGAACCACAAGTCTCAGAAGCCCCTTTCAACCTTCAGGTTACATTAGGGCGGCCCCTGACAGCAGCCGGAGTTGCGCTTTAAAATAGCGGAAAATTGCCACCCATATTGGGATGGCTGTAATTTTAGGGCTACAAATGTTGAAGAAGTAACACAACAGAAATGAGGTGTGTTCATAAAAATCAAATTTCACAGGTTTCTTGATAGCGGGGGGAAAAAGTCTCAAATTTAAGCTAATCACTAGGCTAGGCAGTGTCGGCCTAGTTGTACCCTTTCTTCTGCTCACCATTTAATTTTCTCTGATATCTTGCATATCGTCGGTGTCTGTGGCATTACCGGGTTTGATTCCAGCTGCGGACGGTTTGTTTTGCGTTGGTTTCGAAAGTGGAACTGAGAGCTGACTGTTTAGAAAGCAGTGGCAAACTAGTTAACATAAAATTTGCCTAGAAAACCCAAAACAGCCAAAAAATACTGGGGTTGGTTTTGCAATATCCTGTAAAGGGTACACAACTAACTTAACATCTTGCATATCATCTCAGTCAATTGACAATCCTTGCAACGGCAACCCAGAGGACATAATCAGTTGTTATTTAAGGGAGGCAATCCATTGCATTGTTTATGTACATTCACATTATAATATTCTTTAATATTAAATATTGTTTGAGATTGGAGTTAGGGTAAAGATTTGGGTTAGGGTCAGGATTAACCCTAAAACTAATCTCAAACAATATGCAATATGAAGAAATATTAATATATGTGAACTTAAACAATTAATTATGCCCCCTGGGGTCGGCACTTACAGTAATATTAATTTACAATAGA
Organism: Candidula unifasciata; assembly: GCA_905116865.2. Lineage (NCBI taxonomy): Eukaryota > Metazoa > Mollusca > Gastropoda > Stylommatophora > Geomitridae > Candidula > Candidula unifasciata. The sequence continues at coordinate 125,317 of CAJHNH020003535.1, read as the reverse complement.
TTACATCCCCTAAGATGACCGCTGCAATGTTTGCCAAATCTCATATTAGGGTCGGCTCACTACACTCAGAGGAAAGGCAAGACGGACATATAACCAGATTACAGCCGGTACCAGTAGTACTGGAACACTGCTCTGGCTGCTGAAGGTGAGACGGAGCATGCATGGGAATGCCCCAAATTGCTGTGATGTCAATTCTTGACTCAACTAAACTCATATTAGGATAGTAGGGCAGTTACTACTGTGTTGGGCAGCCAGCCTACATATAATAATTATTATATACAATTTTCAGATCGCATCCCATAAAAATGGATTTCAGATTTAAAAAACCAAAATTTATCATTTTCATCATCATCAATCATCATCATCCTGGTTTGTCATCATTATTATATAAAATTTTCAGATCGCATCCCATAAAAATGGATTTCAGATTAAAAAAAAACAAAATTTATCATTATCATCATCATCATCCTGGTTTGTCATCGTATGTTACATAGAGCTCACAGTGTAATCCTCCAATCTTTTCTACTCTAAGCAGTCCTCTTGATGTCTAATCTCAGTTCTAATCCCTCACTCTTTTCTGTCCTAGGCAGAATCCTCTTGATGTCTAATCCTCTTCTCTTTTTCTTATCCTAGGCGATCCCTTTGAAGTCTAATCCTCTGATCTTTTTTTAATCCTAGGCGATCCTTTTGAAGTCTAATCCTCCACTCTTTTCTATCTTAGGCAATCCTCACAGTATTATGGATAGAATCTAATCCAGTATCCTTGGCCTATTTCAACAACATTAATCTTTGGGGGTCTCTTGGATGTCCTCATCGCATCGGTCCACATGTTTCCCATCATATTCATTGTTTGGTAATTCTTTTGTCTTTCTCTTGATGTGCTAATTATATTTTCATCTTCTGTGTCATAACTGATGATTAATTGGTTGTCAAGACATTTCTCTTGTTTTTTCAGCACAGGGGAGATTATTCTGCTGATATACTTCTCTTATTTCTCAAAACTACAGGCAGAATGTCTGAGTCAGGTGTGGCAGCTAGCACAAGCCTGAAGGGGAAAAGAAAGAAGAAGTTGCCTCCTAATCCCAACCCTTTGTTCACTCAGTGGCTGACAGAATGGAAGCAGGAGGCTGTAGAGAAAGGATGGAAGAGTGCCCATGTGTATGCAAAGGTAGTTTCAAATTATGGGGAGACAAATTATGCTGTATGTTTCTTGTGATGGGTGGCAAAATGGGTAAAAAAAATATTGTAAAATAACTATAATGCTTGTTTGCTACTGGGGATTACAAAGGAAGTAAGGAGTAGTAACACTGTAAGCTGTCATAAGAGATGACCCAGCAGGGTTAGTTTTGATTGTTAAATCAAAAATAGAAATCACAGCACTCAGGGCATTAGCATAAGTGCTCTGTCTTTGGCAGCAAGCACAGAGTTCCAATGCCGATTCTGTGTATCAGTGTCTCACCTTTTCCCTCAGTGTTGAGCATTGGCCAGATCCCCTGGTCACTCCTCATGGCACCATTCTCCTCAGACTGTAAGGATCTGTTTGTGCCTCCACACTGTTCATTCACTCCCTATGGACCCTTATAACACCAGGCAGGATAGTTTTTCTCACTGACTCACTGTCAGCTATACAGGCCCTTGAGTCCAAACCTACCGACAGCACACTACAAAGTCTAACACATGAACTTGCTATGTTGTCAAATAAGGCAGAAATTCACTTGCAGTGGATTCCGTCACACTGTGGCATCAAAGGAAATGAAAGCGCAGACGCTTTAGCCAAGGAAGGCAGTAACAAACCACAGACCTACCGCCACTATCTTTTCCAGAAGTCAAAACTCTCATTAAGAGAAAATCAGAAACAGATTGGAAAACCAACACTGGTTATAACTACGAAAAAGATTTTCTGAAACACTTGAACAGAACAGACCAAGTCACAGTTTTTCGCTTACGCACTGGACACTGCAGACTCAATAAACACTCACATAAATTAGGTATGAGCCAAACAGCTCTCTGCCGGTGCCTTCGCGCTGAACAGACTCCAGAACATGTCCTGCAAGACTGTCCTCTCCTGGCGGAGCTGCGGAGCGACATATGGCAACACCCAGTAGAACTGACAACTAAGCTTTGGGGAAACCTAAGAGACCTTGAAAAGACATCCCAGTTTATGACCCACAGTGGATTATGCGCATGACCAGAGATCGCTGAAGAAGAAGAATAACACCAGGCCCAGTCCATCCACCAGTATACCACAAAATGGTACAGAACCAGCCAGTCTGTCTGTTCTTTTCCCAACACACTGGCATTATTTGGAGAAAATATCCAAAGAACGCTAATCCAAAAGGTTAGTTTTTCAGACTGGCTACCCCCGTCTGATTTAACCCACACACACACAAAATACTAGCTACAGAATCCAGCTAATCATGCACAGCTTATCTTGCTATGCTTGGGCTGGAAGCTTCATGGTGTAGCAGCTAGATTCTCTCCTGCGGATCTGAAGGTTTCCCCGGTCGACCCAGTCTTAAATGGGTACCAGGTAAAAGTCCTGGGAAGTAAAAGCAGCCGGCATGATGTTGCCAACATCAGCCACCAAATGCTGATTGGTCTATAAAATATACGTCTAGCCCTATATGCCCAGTACATCTGAAGGCATGAAAAATGGTCCGCAATGCCTGGGCTCAGGCCCTTTATGATCCTCATATTCAAAGTTTTGGCCCCTGAGTAAACTTAGTTGAATAGCCTTGAGTTATGGGGTTCCTGTGGGGACCTAGGGGTAATCACTTTCTCCAAGACTGCTGTGTGTGTGCGTGCACGCCCAGTGTTGTTGGCAAGTGTATAACAGATAGGTATGTGTGTGTGCACGCTCAGTGTTGTTGGCAGGTGTACAACAGATGGGTATGTGTGTGCGTGCACGCCCAGTGTTGTTGGCAGGTGTATAACAGATGTGTATGTGTGTGCGTACACGCCCAGTGTTGTTTGCAGGTGTACAACAGATGGGTATGTGTGTGTGTGCACGCCCAGTGTTGTTGGCAGGTGTATAACAGATAGGTATGTGTGTGGGTGCATGCCCAGTGTTGTTGGCAGGGTATAACAGATGGGTATGTGTGAACGCCTAGTGTGTTGGCAGGTGTACAATAGATGTGTATATGTGTGCGTGCACGCCCAGTGTGTTGGCAGGTGTACAATAGATGTGTATATGTGTGCGTGCATGCCCAGTGTTGTTGGCAGGGTATAACAGATGGGTATGTGTGTGTGTCTGTGAACGCCCAGTGTGTTAGCAGGTGTACAATAGATGTGTATATGTGTGCATGCATGCCCTGTGTTCAAGTGTATAACAGACACAGTGTTCCATGGATTGTATTTTATATTTTCTTCCTTTCACGCACACATATTTTAATTTTGTGTTTATTCCCAGGCCTTGAAAACCATCAGGTTGTTTCCCCTTCCCCTGGCAAGTGGCAAAGACTGCAGGCTATTGCAAAACTTTGGTAGGTGTACAAAAGAATACATAGAAGTCTGGCACATTATTCACTTTGTTGTTTGTTACAATAGAAATCCTGTGGTTGTGCACACTTTTGTTGGCTTTAGTCAAACACATGATGCTTGTGAGTCTTCTTTTACCAGCCAAGTCATTCGGCCATTAATACAATGCAGATCTGATAAGGATTACTCCCCAGGGACCCAATAAACATGTCTTCTTATCAGAAATTTCTCTTATCCAGATAAGAGTTTAAGCAAATGGTATCGAATTTACGATGTGCAATATAATAATGAATACGACAGACATGAAAATAGAAAATATGTGAATCACCAAAAATTGTAATGTGCAAAGTCTTTAAAATGATCCAACCACCCAGGACTTTATTTCCAACCAGCCCGACCTTCCAAAAATGTTCTCTTCTGCCTTCGCAGTTAATATGTCCATTTAAGGAACATTTGCTAATCTCGCCATAAACTACTTTTCACTTGTAATAGCTCAGTCTTTCTGATTTTAACTTTTCAGCCATTTCAGAGGGTAAATAACTCAAATTCTAACACTGACAAAGCATGCAGTTACCAAAAATAGCCACAAAGTTGTACAGATGTCCAGGTATAGGAAAATAATTTGCCTTAAGCAGATCAAATTAAAAAGTTTGAACACGTTCAGTAATTTGGTATATCCGAAGATTTGCAATAAACAGATTCTGCTGAGCCTGCCATTTATTTTTTACAAAGACGAAGAAAAATTATTGGGGACAAACAAATTGTTCTTCACAACAAAAATTCGCCATGTCTGACATTGCCTTAAGCGGTCTGCACTATATGTGCTCATGTGCTCTTGTTGTTTTCTTGTATTGTTTTAAAATGCTGCAGGCACATCCTATTTCAATCCCTCAGTTATTGTTTGGTTCCTGCTCAGTGTTGTTGCTGTTCTGTTTTCCCATTCATCTTGTACTGTTGCTGTTCTTTTTCCCCATTCATCTTGTACTGTTGCTGTTCTGTTTCCCCATTCATCTTGTACTGTTGCTGTCATAGTCTTGTATTAAAATAGATACTGTAACAAGTGTCACACTTTCTTTCTCCTTTGCTCTCTTCCTTTCTCTTTCTCTGTCTTTCTTTTCCTGTGTCAGTTCTTTTCCATTTCTGATGAAAATCATGCTTAAGAGAAAAGCGAAGGGTAAATATATCTTGGGAAGCCAACTGTGCATGCGCGCGCACACACTTGTGTATATGTGTATGTATATATATATATATATATATATATATATATATATATATATATATATATATATATATATATATATATATATATATATATATATATATATATATATATATATATATATATATATATATATATATATATATATATATATATATATATATATATATATATATATATATATATATAAGAAGTGATAAAAGACAGACTCGGTGCATGGAATGGGATGATTTATTATCCTCTAAAACCTTGTTAACACAAACTCCAGGGGGCCAAAAAGCAAGATCTTGTGTTAAAAAATGCATGCTTACTTGACAACAACGCTGTGAATGACTTTCACTTACATCCAATATATAAATCTAGAGTCCATTGCAGAAGTAAAGCCCAAGTATAAAAATCTGTAACTCAGTAATCATTAGGTGTAAATTGTTGAAATTTGGCATGCAACGTTAATAATCATGTCCTTATTAAAAAAATTCAAATGTTAGGAAAAATCTAGTTTTCATTTCGCCTTATTTACGGTATTTCCAATTGGTTTCCAAACAGTTCCCACATATGTGTCTAATACTGTATATTATATTTTTGTGTTGTATACAAATTTTTATTCAAAGATCAAAGACATTCGCAGTTTTAAAGGGTTAAATCTGAAAGACATAGAAATCTAAGGTCACAAACACAAATTTATGTTGATCCACGGACAGGAGGTGAGATATTTGCTAAAGTATGAGGGCTTTTGAAACTCACTATAACGTAGGAAACATGCGGGATATAAGACACCTGTGATAGGAAAGTGCATGGGGGGGAGATTTGGCTAGAGACTGACTGACTTCCAGGCAGGCTGTGATGAGAACAACATGCTACATGATGATGATGAGTATAGAACAGATACATCTTCAGATTTTTCTAGTATCTTCTGACTAAACACAATAAATGCAAGCACACACATGGTGCACTGATTGATGCACATGAAGATTAGCCCGTCACAGATGTTGCATTTCTTGAGACAGGCAAAGTTATCTTCCTTCACCTGTAAGCAGTCAAAGATAGGAATTCCTCAGAGTGAATTTAAATCCACTGATGGTGGGGGCAGGGTGCTCAGTTGCATGAAATGAACTCGTGATTCGGCGGCAGACATCAGTGGTGCAGTGACTTCCCGGCACTTACCAGGAGAAACTGCATTTCAAAGACATGTTCTGAAGTTACAAAGGATGTACAACTACAGCATGAGGGCAACTGGAAATGCAGTTTAAACTCCTCTATTCTTCGATATGCCAAGTGTCTTCTTAACTGTCTGTTTTATGTTGGTATGTATGTTTGGGCGTTTGCATATAGGCCTGCCCACCCCACCAAATTCCCTCTTTCTCTCCCTCTTCCTGTATTTGTCTGCATCTCTGTATATCTTTCTGCGTCTGTCTCTTTGTGTGTGTGTGTGTTTACTGCCTCTCCTTAACACAGAGAAACTTGTCTGTACATATGCAGATCTTGTCCTTAGAATATCCATTAGCAAGTGACTTTTGACAGTTCTGTTCTTGTGTTGGTTAATATGACATTGTCTGATTCCTGTATGATGTTAATTTCTAGCAAAACCCTGTTTCATTTTATTTTCTAGGAACTGGGGAAAGAACATTGAATCCAGGTCACCTGCTGAACCAGTGGTCTGACCTGCAGTCTTAACCTGTGCCCAGACTCCATTCCCTGTCTGCATATATGCGCGGGTACACACACATACACACTTACAACACATTTCTACAATTCCTCTTTCACTATATTACTGTAATAAGAAAAACTGTTTCATCACGAAGTGTCAGGTGTCCAACACAACATAATTGTATGCTGTATGGTTGTCGGTCACAGTTAGTGTAATTGTTTGGGTTTGTTATTGTGTCCAGGTTCAGCATCTGCTAGAACAAGTAAAAGTCCAAGTTTACCCAACACGGGCGGCAGTGAGGCGTCTGCTTCTGACACTGAAATCAGGAGTTCACCTCAGAAGGTAGCAACTTCTCTTGTCTTTATTCAATTACATTTGTAACTTTGTCTTGTCTGTCACACCTGTAGGCTGAAGGCACTCGTATAGTTCAAAAGCTGGTCCAGCCATTAACTCTTTGGAAACCACATCGTGTATTGATTTATAATTTTACTGTTATCCGAATCTTAAAGAGTTAAGATTTGTTCAAATTTGAGTTTTCTACCATATGTTTGATATGTTGCTCTGGCCAGTGACAGTTTATCTTTTTACTGGGGAGAGTCATGGATGTTTATTTAATACTGATGAACAGACTCCATTGTTCGAGTTATTTATTAACTATTGAAGAATCTTGAAATGGCGATGGTTTTGATGCTGTTACAGCTGGCAAACAGCAGGCTCATTTCAATCACTGATATGATTCTCCAAGTATGAGTGCAAGCCTTTGGTGCTGCCTAAGTCAGTCAGTAATGTAAATGAGGTATAGCTTCCTGGTTTGAAATATTTCTCTACTCTTCTGTAGAAAAAGTCCAGGGCTGCAGGAAGCCGTGGGAGAGAGTATGTGCCTGCCTATAGATCTGGACCTTATGCCCTGGTGCTGACGCTGTACAGATTCATGCAGGTATGCAGTTTGGTAGTGCTGTCGTTGTACAGATTCATGCAGGTTTGCAGTTTGGTAGTGCTGTCCAGACTATTCTCTGGGTTTAAAACAATGTTAACCACTGTATTGGTTCCAGTCTCCCATTGGGAACGTGTAGTATACACACAATGCGCTAATCCATACATTTGTTGTAAAATGTGACAAGTTAAGGACTTGCTGAAATCGGATGTGTTTGACCAAAAGGTGCAGATATAACAGTCTAGCTTTAAACACAGCACAACATATCAGCAGCCCATTTAAGGATAAACAGAGAAGTAAAAACAATAGTTTCTGACTGTAAATTTAAATAATGTGGAGACACTACATTGAGGAATCTCTCCCCTGGTATGTTTTGCTGTATCTGGTCAAGTGTGTTGCTACAGAGTTTCTTCTTCTTCTTCTTAGAGTCCTTGCTGTGTGGCATTGGTAGTCATGTATGTCCACAACCTTCTGTCTCGTGTACTTTCAATCAACTCTGACGCAGATGATCTTCCATGCCATGACGTCAAACCGTCCAGCATCTGTTCTCTTGGTCTCCCTCTGCCTCTCCTCCCCTCCAACTTCTCTACCATCACGATGTACTCCAGTTTTTTCCTTCTCATCACATGACCACAGAATGTAGATTGTCTCTTTCTGATGTGAGTTTACATCAACATTTGATGAAGCACACAGTATGAATTATGTCCACTAAAATACACAGATCCCATTGTTCTAACCTGCCATTTTGCTTTCACCTGAATAATTCAATAAATAACCCGTTGATGAGATGTACAGCGTAACTGAAGACACTGATTTTTGTAATTCTATTGAAAGGATTCATGCTTTATTATATGTTGATACAACTCTGCACTAGTGCAGCTGATCTGTCAAATAAAATATAACTAATAAAGTTGATTGTGAATCCTTATAGAACCATCCTCCAGCATTTTCTGACTGTTTATGATTTCTGCAGCCAATTTTACATGCATTAGTTTGCCATTGCTTTCTAAACTGTCAACTCTTGATACCTCAATGCAAAGTCATGTTACCAATTCGCCTGCTGCTAGAATGGAACCAAGCACCTCAGGATTATGCCCAAGCCACATTAATTGCTTTTCTTGTCATGTTTGTTAGGGAATGGTGAAATATGCCAGGGAATAAATTCTCCATATTGCTATGTCTGCATTATTTTAATGTTATCTGTGTTCTTACTATCAGTTTTTGTGTGAAACTTGTTTAGTGCTTATTGCTAAAAAACATTCCAAGTGTGGTTGGGCCAGTGTGTTGTCATTGTGATATTTGTTTCGTAACCAAATGATAAATTGCTTGCCATTTTTCAGGATCCAGAGTTCAAAGGTTACATGACAAAATCAGAACTGTCACATGCAGCTCAGCCACTTTCTGACAAGTCTTTCACTGTTGTGAGTATTTTCTTTGTTCGTTGGAATATATACATAATACAGAAGTTGCAATTGAAACTAAGAGATTTATCTAGCCACAGCAGAAACAGCACATGTTACAGCAGCACAAGGTTTCATTGATCTCTGCTTTGTTCAGACATGCTTACCTACCTGCCCACCTGGTGATCATAGGTTCAAGTCTCAGTTGAGCCAGATTTGTAAAACTCAGCAAACTTCATGGCTGACCCAGCCTTAAATGGGTGCCAGGAAAATCCTGGGGAGTCAAGCCTTTCAGTGTGATATTCATACATTTAAAAAAAAATGGATAAATGTTACCTTTTCACACATGACATGAAGTGAACAAGGGACATAACTAAACACAGAGGCAAGTAGTTAAATAAGTCCAAGAAAATAATGAGATGTCTTCCTGTGTGAATTCTTCAGCTCATTATTGGAGGGTGGGTGGGGGGGGGGGGGGTACATCCACTGCCCCTTGACAAGCATATAATTTCAGCATAGGTCTAATCAGTTGCCTTTTACAATATTTCTTTTTTTCTTTAAGGTTTACAGTTGCTGATTACAAAAATCCAAATCGGGGGGCTGAATGGTCTTAAGGCATGGCATCCGCCTCGAGTGCTAGAGATCCTGGGTTCAGGCATTGATGAAGGCTGGGATATGTTCACATGGACTTCTAGTAATTTCCCCTGGTCTCTGGGTAGTAAGATCAGACGCCCATGTGTATTTTTCACCGTAAAAATTCCCTTGGCAGTTGGAAATCGAAAAGAGTAGCCTAAGGACACTGCCTGGGCAAAGTTTTGAGTTAAAAATCTACCCAAAGTATTTCAGGATCCTCGCTGGTGCTACGGAGTTCGTGCACTGGGCTGAGATTCTTCAGACTCAGGCTTGAGTTAATAGTAAAACGGAGCACTTATGAGTTACTACCCTTGTACCACGATGTTGTTCCGTTGTATAAAGCAAACCAATTTCTCCAAATATCTTTAAGATTTTTTTTTAAGTTAGTGTAAATGATTTTAAAATTGACATTTCTAGCCTGAACCAGGAAGTCACTACACAGCTTGGTCTTCCATGGGAGTGCTTATTAAAAAAGGTTTCTTCTTCAAAAGTAATAGCCCGGCCAGGTAAGGTGTGATTCTTTGTCTATTAACATTTCCCATTGAACCATTTTTATAGCACATTAGTGAAACTTTTTACAAAATGAAAGATGATTCCTATAAAGGTCAAGTCGGGAGATGTGAACCAGTGTCGTTGCACACAGTTATAAACCATAAGTGCTCTGCCACCAGTACGGACAGCTGATAAGAAACTGTCAACCTGTGTCGCCGTCTGCACGCAACTCCGTAGCTACAGTGACGTTCCTCCATTTACCCCAGTGTTAGCTCTGGTACCCATTACCTAGAGGTTGGGTGAAACCCTGACACTGCCTGGTTTTGAACACTGGCCGTGGGCTGCAGCAAGTCGCAGCTGGATTTGAAAGCAAGTCTCCTATCGAGTGCGCTAATGCGGCCCCCTATTGATGATTCCTGTATAGAAAACTTATGGATAGAGGCTTTTGAGCTGAAATGTTATAGAATGATTCTTAGAATACAATGGACAGTGAAGAAAAGAAATAGTGATATTCTAAAAGATCTGACTTGTGAAAACATGTAAATTCTACTACATGGCATTGGGCCAAAGGGCGAAAGCTCATGCGGCGCTGGATCGATAACAACATAAAAGATCTGAATATCAAGGAAGTTTGGCTGGTAAACAGTATCTTGTCTCAGAAACTGAAAAATTTTGACCACATCAAGCACCACGACGGATTGTAAAAAAATACTAGCAGAAGGCATGGTACTAAGAAAGAAGAGCAGGGGCAGACCAGCACAAAGATGGGCACAGGATATAAGACACCTTGGGTAGGAAAGTGCATGAGGCAGGAGAGCTGAAAAGAGACTGAGTTTCTTTCAGGCAGCCATGATGAGAGTGAAAGGACCTTCAACTTGATGATGATGATGATATTTCCGTAGCATTTTGTGGCGATCTCGTCTTTCTATGGACGACTCTTCTTCTTCTACATCCACCCTTAAAAGGGCGACTGGCATGTTGAGTTGTAATTTACAGCTAGGCTGCGATATCTGCGCCTTTTGGCCCATCACATCCAATTTCCGCAAATCCTTAATTAGTCCCCTTTTACAGGGTGCTTGTTAGGAGCAGGGGTCTGTTCCCCCTTCCTCCCTCCTCCAAAATGGGGCTCCAGAACCCACACAGGGACCAAGGGCAGTGCATTTTTATAGGGTGAACAATTTGGAGTTAATTTATTCAATCTCTGATGACATGTGAATTGTTACCAGCTTTTTGTCACTAATAAAACCAACTTGCCTTAAGAAAAAAGAATACACAATAAATGTATGGGATTTCAGGGCTATCATAGCCGTCAGAATTTGGGCTTCTCAAATACTCAGCTGGTAATCTATCTGCAGTCATTCTCCTCTTTGTCATTATCAGGACACTCCCTCTCTCCCCCCGCTCACACACACACCCAGTGCAATACAATCCATTGTTTTTACAGGATGAGGTAGCCAACCTCAAGCCCAACCCTACCCTTAGTCGCCTCTTATGACATGCTTAGTAGGGTGCAGTGTCACCAAATGGTCCCCTTGTGCAATGAGGGTGATCAGTTGACTAACAGTGCAGTTATTATTATGTGCATTTGAATTTCGCTGCTGTTGTGAACATAGGATTTGGATACTTTATGAAAAATGTTTTGGTTTGGGAAAGTGAAATATTGTGTGTACAGTTCTGTCACAATCAAACATTTCTGTAAATTACATTTTCACGATGGTGAAGAGGAAATAGTCTGAATGAATGGTTATTATTATTGAATGAATGGTTATTATTATTTGCCAGTAAATGCACACTGCTTTTTCTTGAAATTCTTCTGTAGAGCCTTACATCTGCTTTTCTCTTTCAGATACTCTTTAACTGATGAAGGATATCTCTTAGGGCAGCGACTGCATTCAGCAGAGGTGCAAGACAATGTCAGGAACGAACCCCTTCAAGTCAGCAGCAGAACTGATTCCTCACAGGCACATTCATTACCACCAGGAAATCTGGAAATCAGAAGTGATGAGATTAGTCCCCCAAACTTTAGTTGTTTGCAGTACAAGGATATCAGCACTGATGATGATGATGATGGTGACTTGGCTAGAGCAGTAACCCAAAGCCTTCTGTCCTATTCACAGGAAAGAGCTGCAAGATCTTCTGTGCCAGCTTCATTCACTCCAGCCAGCAGAGTTGGACATCAGTATAATTCTGCAGGATTTCATGATGGGGCTGCAGCAGCAGATGCAGGCTCAGATGGCGTAGATCTCAATGATAGCATCCTGGTTGTGAGTGATGAAGATATGGCCAAGAGTCCTGTGTTGCCGACGAGAACCTGGGCCAGGTTTCATTCGTTGTCTCCCTCACAGTCTTCTCCACCACAGTATACAGGTCTGGCCAGACTACCTCGTTCTGAACCTTCACTTCAGGATGAGCCCATTAACTCATTATCAGCATCGTCTGTCAGAAATTCAAACACAGATATAGATCAAACAAGAGTACATTATCCTGATAAATCGCTTCATTTTGATGGGAAATCGCCATCTGCATATCATGAGGACATCTTAGAAATAAGCGATGATGATACTGATAAAATGTTATCAATGAAAATGGATGATATTAATACATTTGTGACAAAGAAAGTTGAAAATGTGGCTATTACAAACTTCTGTGAGAGTGACAGTGATGAGCTGCCTGATTTGGACATTCCTCTTTGGAAACGCCTGGCACAGAAAGGCCATGCTGAGTCAGGTCTTCTGAAAAATCTGGCATCTACATTAGCTCAGTCTTCGACATCACAAAAGGTGTTGTGTAACACTAATCAAAAGACTGAAATCATACTAAAGCATCAGCATAAAGATCATTTCTCTCAAGTTAAAGATAATCTAGCTATGTGCAATCATCAGACAAACAAAGCCACTACTGAGCCTTGCAATACATTATATAAGGATCCTATTTATAACTCTTCACATTTTGCACACTACTCAAGTAGTGTCTTAGTGCACAACACTCACAATTTAGTCGGTACAGACACAGTCGGTACTGCACCTATGACAGTCCTAATGGAGAAATCTGCTCCCGGGACTTATGAGAACTCCAGAAATGGTATTTGTACGTCTAGCTTATCTACACATATAACAACTTCAGAGACAACCTCATTAGTTGACTGCTGCCCTTCTTTCACACTTCTGCCTGGCTCCTTTGATATCATTTTGTGCATTGATAACAGAGAGTTCTATGGAAGGTCAGTACATTTTATAAAAATATTTTAGAAAGAAAACATTATCCAGTGTGTGCCCAATAACTGTATTTCCTTCTGTTTTTCTTTCATATGTATTTCAATTTTATACTTTCATTTGTATTTTGTAAATATTTAAATATACTTATATAGCAATGCGTGAGTGTTTTGTGAGAGAACTTCATATGAGAGGTTGTGAGATTATGATGTCTGTTTGAGATGCTGGGTTGACTCTAGTCTCATAGTGATCTGAGGAAGTCAATATTGCCACATTTGATCTATAGGACAATATGGTTGAGCTAATGGTATCTGCACCCATCTTTTAAGGGATTGAATCCAATAACAAGCTTGAGAGATTTTACAGCAGTCATTAAGTACACTTTTACACCTCACCACAACCTCTTGGGTAATTAAATTAATTCTTTTCAGATAAGGGCAAAAACAGGTTATCCCATGTGCAGTTGCAAATAGTAGTCGCTGGCTGTAGGAGTGACCATAAGAGATAGGATTAGGGATGAGATCATAAGAGAACAAGTCGGCACAGAACCAATTCTGGATTACATACAAAGACAGCAAGTGAAATGGTTTGCCCACTTAGAGAGAATGCCTTGTGACACCATACCATACAAAGCATACATGGAAAGAGAAGAAGGACGTAGAGCATGGGGTAGACCAAGAACAAGATGGAAGGATAACATCAGAGAAACTCTACAACAGCACAATGTGCCTATGGTCGAGGCAGCCAGAAGAGCTAGAAACAGAACCTTATGTCTCCCTCGACACCCACAGCGGTAAAAGAGGAAGTGAAGAAGAAGAAGTCGCTGGCTGTAAGTTCACTGCTCTGGAAACATTGTTGAGAAAAGAACAACCAACCCACATAGCAGGATGTTTAGCGTTGTATGCAACAATGGCTGATGGGAAAAACTAGGATCTTTTACTGCGTCTTTACTGAGGATATGGCAGTTGATGAAAATGGGGTTTTATACTACCCATCTTTTGGGGAAAGGGGTGGGTGGGTGTTTGGTGCTGTCTTCACAATAAAGGTTAGCTGCAGTGGATATGTGAATCCACTTCTGTCTTTGGAAATATTACGTCTTTTTATATACTTCGACTCTCAGGTTGCTGCCTGAAAACCACAAAAACAATTTACTTTTCCCACTACATATCTACAGCTCATACATATATACGTATAACTGTGGTATATTTTATGTCTTTTCCATAATCAATAGGGCTGTACCAAATATTCACTTCGTATTTGCTTTGGGGCTGAATAGTGAACCTATTGACTATTCGGTATTTGGCCGAATAGTTGCGGTCAGGCCGAATACGAATAGTAGTTACCTTACACCCGCTTCTCCATACACGGCCTTAATGCTGACAATATGGAAAGACTGGTTTTGTTGAAAGCTAATGCAGCTTTCCTGCATTAACTAAGCTGTCAGTGATAATTTCCAAGTTTAGTTACTTGTTATAATACTTAGGATTCTTTCATTCCTAGTTATTAGTTACCACAGACTGACTAAAGGATGCAAAACATAAAATGTTTTTAAATGTTTACTATTCTGTACGAATACTAACTAGACATGGAAAGAATATAAACTCCGGCCACATCCAAGTCGATAATGTGAAAATCAAACGAACAGAAACATATAAGTACTTCGGTGCAAACTTAAACTGCTCCAACATGCTGAGGGAAGAAATACAATCTAGAAATAAAGTATACTATGCCCTTCAACATCTGCTAAAGTCCAATTGTCTGTCTCGCAACACCAAGATCAAAATATATAAAACGTTGATAAGACTAGTCGTTTTATATGGCTCTGAAACTTGAAGCAGCAATGAAAAAGATGAGGCCTTATTATAGGTTTTCAAGAACAGTCTGCAGCAGTAAACCTCAAGGGCTCAGAATGCTAAAGAAGAAGAAGAATATTCTGTGATACTTTATGTGAAGTAAAAGTTCACTGCACATCTGACATTATGAATGTGGTTTTTTTTGGGGGGTGGGGGGGGAATATATTTTATACACACTATTCGTATTCTGCTGAATAGTTGGTCCCGTTATTCGTATTCGGCCAAATAGTGAAAATCACTATTCGGTACAGCCCTAATAATCAGGACTGTTTTTTTAGTACGCAAAGAAAGTGACCCAGTTCTACATCATTAACCTCTTTGCCCTTTGAAAGCTTTAAAGAATGTAGCCCCCCCCCCTCCCCTCCCAGTATTCTCAACTCATTTTACACAGGTCCCTTATAAAGTTTAAAAAATTATTTATATAACAACATGTTAATTTGTTCTCCAAAATATATATAAAAGGGGTAATCAGTAAACATAAGCAGAGTGAAGTATTAAATGGAATAGATTTCTTGGGGTCTAAAGCAAACGTGTATCGAATGACTATGCTGTGACCACATGATCTCTATCACTGAGGCTTATGTGGAGAATTTGACCTTAACTTGGCTTTAAAAGGGCCATAACGAAATCCCTTAAAAGCTGTGTTTTTCAAATATGGGCCTACTAAATACTTCTCATGCACACATAGAATCAGGGGAATGTAACTACTGTTTTAAAGAACAGGTAATTGCAGACATGAAAATACACCCACATTTGAGGACTGTGGCACAGCCAAAAGTAGCTAGATTATTCTTTTTTTTCCGACAGGGTTAACACCCTTGTGTCAGACATAAGAGTTCAAATGCACTTCCGGATGATTTGCAGTTAACCTTCCAACTTCCAGAACAAGGTCCTGTCTTTTTATACATTACTTTTATCTTGTTTAAGCACAGCTTTGTTTCTTGTTGCAGCATTTTCATGTTGATTTATTTATTCCATGCTTTCTTCTTGTTTTGTGGTGATTTTTAGCAAAGGCTGCAGTAAAACACTGCTTCCCGATTTGATGAAATGTGGAATAACGTGTGACCTTCGACTTCTGCATGTGGGAGACCTGTTGTGGATAGCCAGGGAAAGAGGTGGACAACGCCTTGAGAGGTAGGCTGTCATTCTTTTCTCTGTCTGTGATTAAGTAGTAATAATGGATGGTACTGACTGACATTTCGCTTGCCAACCCAGAGGTCATGTATTCGAATCCTTCTCTCCCCCTGTGGGTTCCGGGGCCCCATTGCGAGAAGCCATAAAACAGACACTTCTGGCTGGTACCATTTTCCCATAAAGGTCGCTTTCCAGCCTCACTGTAGTGACATGTTTGCGAGACATTTAGTTGACAGAGTTTCTACTTTTTTACATTCACTGGTTGTATACTCTGTTAGAAAGCTCTGGTTGTTCATCCACTTTGACTTTAGTCTTGTTCAGGAACCTGAGGGTTGTGTTCACATCTGTTTTACAGATCTGGTTTATTTGTATACAGGCTGTTGGTTCTTTGCCTCTCAGGCAGACTCACTCTGATTTTGTAGAAAACCCCCAATTAGTAGACCTTTACGACATGCTTCTTTGGGAGGCAGTGAGTCTATTCTTGTTTTCCTCACATGGAAATTTAATGGAAATTTCTAAGACATATTTGTCATATTGGCTACTGTTGTTATGGTCGACGGTGTCTCAGGGTAAAATAGTTGACACAATGTAAATAGTTTAAAGACCCCGATGAGACCAGTTGATTCTCTGTTAGTAACGAGTTCCCTTATCCACTACAGTATTCTTGGATGATAAATTGATTGTGAGGATTTTTTTGTCTGTATGACGTGTAAAATTGTTTTTTCTTAGGATTTTTGGGGAAATATCCGAAAAATGGAAATTACAGAAGCTTGGCTTTGTTGTTTTTTCTAGGTCACCAGGGGGAAGTGTTAGTGGCAGGGTTTCATGGCAGGCATTGGCTAGATGCTCGCCTGTCAGCTCGTGGGTTTTGGGTTTTGATCTGCATTAAGGCAGATATTTTATTTTTAGCCTTGGCTCCTAGGTTGACCTGGCGTAAAATTTGAACTAAGAAATTTCCTGGAAAATAAAGGCGGCAGGTTTGATGTTGACCAAATCACCCATTGTATTGTGAACAAATTAGTCTATAAAGATATGGGTTTAGCACCATATGTCGGATGCACCACTGGTGTGAAGAAGGTCCTTTTGATAGGTGTTAATCCTCACTGTTATGTCTTGTTGGTAGGTGTTAATCCTCACTGTTATGTCTTGTTGGTAGGTGTTAATCCTCACTGTTATGTCTTGTTAGTAGGTGTTAATCCTCACTGTTATGTCTTGTTGGTAGGTGTTAATCCTCACTGTTATGTCTTGTTGGTAGGTGTTAATCCTCACTGTTATGTCTTGTTAGTAGGTGTTAATCCTCACTGTTATGTCTTGTTGGTAGGTGTTAATCCTCACTGTTATGTCTTGTTGGTAGGTGCTAATCCTCACTGTTATGTCTTGTTAGTAGGTGTTAATCCTCACTGTTATGTCTTGTTGGTAGGTGTTAATCCTCACTGTTATGTCTTGTTGGTAGGTGTTAATCCTCACTGTTATGTCTTGTTGGTAGGTGTTAATCCTCACTGTTATGTCTTGTTGATACAGAAAGGGCAGGGAGCTGGTACTGCACTATATCATAGAGAGGAAACGGATGGACGATTTGGTCAGCAGCATGACAGATGGACGAATGAAAGAACAAAAGGTAATGTCAACAGGCTATAGACAAGATCTGCATGATTCTGGTGCTGTTATTTCTGGTAAAAAGTTCCGGGTTATTCTGTGATGGATGCTAATGTTGAGGTTTGAAGTAGTAGGACAGCTAGTTCCCAGAACCATGAGGTGGAGTAATCAGCACTAATCCTCACTTTTCTTCTTCGTGTTGATCGGCTGTAAACTCTTGACAGAAAATCCTGGTTTTTGTCCTCTTATTGACATCTTGCTCCTGGACTTAAGTTTAGCATGCACATCTTATGTTGTCACAGTCGACGTTACTGCACCGTGGGCTTACCTGGCATGCTCTGTGCTCTGAGGCAGCTGTCACTCCAAGGTACCTCTACTGATTGTTCCCATGAGGAGTTGGTGGTTTTTTCTCCTATCTCTGCATGAAGGCAGCATAGATGTTCTTCACCATACTAACATATTCACATCTGTTTTACAGATCTGGCTTATCTGTGGGCAGACTGATGGTTCTTTGCCTCTTATACAAATTCACACTGACTTCTAAGGAACCGTTCTACTTTGGTGACCACCACTTGTTGGGAGCCGGTTTCTAGGATGGCCAAAGAGACGGAGCTATGTCTTGATCATTGTGATCCCTGGTCCTGGTGCAGCACCATGAGTGGTTCAACACCTTTCCTTCCCATTCCTCACTTTATTTCCTTCCAGTTTCATTACTCTCAATGTCAGCTTGTGTGTAACTGATCATTTCACTGCAACAAGCATCACACCAGGCAACTAATTAACATTTGGCTAAACTGGATATGTTGGGCTGGAAACCACAACCACTAAGTGTGCCAACTGCACTTTTAAGGACGAATGTAGAGAAAAAAAAGTGCTGGTGCTGTTAAATTGTCTACTCTTGGCAACCCAGTGCTGTCCTGATGGAGGAGCTGACGGTTTTCTGAAGTTGTTCCAGGGTCACAGAGATAGATTTTTTTAACTGTTGCTTATGGCTGTAGTAACTCTTCCTTGTAGTCTGAAAGTGCGTGCTGTGTATATAGCAACAAGGTGCTGTCTGGTGTCGTAAGGGCAGAATACTTGTGTGAATAGACCCCCCACCCCCCAACAAGCATCTTTAGGAGGTTGCTGAAAATTGATATTTTTGACCAAAATGTGCAGATATCACAGTCCAGCTGTAAACCACACAAAAAAAATGCCAACTATCCTCGCAGGAGTGAATAAAGAAGAAGGGTTACAAGACAGAGTGAATAAGTAATCATTTTTCATTAATATATACATGTATTTTTGTTTTTACTAGTTTTTTTTTAATGTTTGTTTGTTGTAGGAATCATGTTATGTTGTTAGTTTATGTTGCCGGTCTGTTATATGTTGTGGCATAACGAAATTACTTATCGTTTCACACTCATCTCTCTACAGTTTCGTCTGAAACACTGTGGACTGAGTGAGCCCATCATACTCATTGAAGAGTACGGAAGCATTAAGAACTTCAGCATATCGGAGGATCGCATCAAACAGTCCATCGTCAACTCCCAGGTGTCCCACATTTATATAGATTTTTTACAAGTTATTTTGTCAGCTGGTGTGTTACCGGGGCCTTTGAGGGAACCAGAGTAACACTGTCGCGAATCATGCATGGCGTATGAGGCATTCAAGGATGGCTGCTGGGAGACTAGTAATCTCATTTGACATAAAACTTTAGCTGCATGATCGTACACAAGGCCTGGCATGAATTGCTTAAGGATCTCTGCTGCACTGGCAGATGGAAAGGAAAAGAGATGTAATTCAGTGCGAAAACTGAAACGTGTTTGTTTTTCTTGTAAATATATTATTCTCCCATAAAATGAGTACAAAAAGTGACCACGCTAGTTCCTAATAGAATACCATGGGTCAAGAAGACATTCTGCAAGCACAGAACATGAAATAAAATTGACTGCTAAAAAGCGTCAAGTCTGGCACACTGAAATACTTTAGCTTTATAAAATGGCACTTGGGTTTAGAAGAAAGAATAATGGAAACATGAGTCCCGGAAGAAATTAACCCACACAAACATAGACATAAGATATTGGAAACATTTTGGATATATACAAATGTATAAGGCAGAGGATTGACTGAAGAGGAAACAATTCTTGGAGGGCTGTTATTGGAGTATCTAACTGACAAAGATGGAGGGAACTGATCAGACAGCAAACAGTAACTGGTGACCCACAGTCCTGTAGTATTATGGAACTATAATAATGATTCGATTGGACTATGCTCTGCTAAAGACCTGCTATCTTATGATGATTGATATCGCTTATAAGGGATGTTTGTTTATAAAACCAGGTGGAGTGGTCAATATCTTCCTGAATCATTAATGGGGAAGTTCAGAGTGTTGAACTCGTCATCTTACTTCCTCAGGTCATTGACGGCTTCAAAGTGAAACGTTGTGCAAGTGCCAAGGATGCTGTGACATATATATCCACAATGACCCATTTTCTGACTCAGCATTACAGTGTAAGTCCATGAATTCAGATTATTTCTGTAACACTTTTCACTGCACACAGTAGGATAGTTGGACTATGTCAAATCTTTATTTATATGTGTGTACATTTAAACTGGATTTTTTCAAAACTTGCGATTGCTGTCAGGTCGACTGAGGCTAAAAAGGGTATCAGGGTAATGTCCTGGAAAATAAAGGTGGCCGGTGTGATGTTGATCATATTTCCTGTCGAGTGCCAGTTTGTCTATAAAAACATAGATCTAGTACCCTGTACAGAATGAAAAGTGTTCTTTACTTCGCTCAAATTAAAACTAAGAGTCCTGCTAGTGTGTCGAATGTTGAGCTAAAAACTGACATCAGAGCACACACGACATTCCTATACATGCTCCTTCCTCATCTTCAGCAGCCAATGAAGAGTTCTGATGCTGCCAGTAGCAGTTTGATTATATGTCCATCTTACCCTTTTTCTGAGTGTAGACTGTCGACCAGATCCCTTGGTCACTTCTGGCTGTACCAGTCTTTCTCCACCATAATAATCTATTCCTGCCTGCACATTGTGTACTTGCTGCCAAAGGGCCTTGATTACATCCAGCTTGTTAATAATGAAATCATCACTCATTGCTGCAGGACCAGCCAGTCTGTCTGCCTGTTCATTTCCCAACACTCCACTTTACCCCGTATAAATTTATTTAAAAAAAATGCTGATGACACCTGAAATTATGCTTGCCGCTGTGCACAGTGTATGCCTGTCTCCATCTTTCTTAACATGCTCTGTGGGTCGGTTACAATCACAACATGTGTGTTCAGTGGTTCTCAAGCTAGCAGAAAGCTGCTGTGACTGCCTCCACTTCCATTCTTAAAGGAGATATTATTAAATCACACACTAGACTTTGTTGCAGTAAGCATCATTCATTCGCTTTCGCAGTAAACCTCTAAATGCTTCTTTTGCCTCTGAACAAAGAGCCATCTGTATGGATAATCACATCACCTGGACGGTGTAATGGTTAGTGAATTTGCTTATAAACACAAGGGTCTAGGCTCAATCCTCACCATTGGCATGGCTGGTTCCTTTTCCCAGTCAGTATACTTCTAGGGGTCGACCTAGCTACGTAAATTTGTACCAGATGATTTCCAGTTTTCTGCCGAGGGTCTGCTTTTATATTTTTAAATTGGAACTAACAAGCACTGAACTAGATTTATAATAGTGGATTTGTTAACTTCTTATGCGTTCATCATGGCTGCAATATTTGCCGCTTTCAGCTGACACATCTGACTTCTGCAGGCATTTGTTGCCCTAAGTTAGCCTTCCAATCTAGTTTTGTGGGACACAGCAGTCTGATTGTTGTGGGGTCATCTGTTTTCTAGTTCACAGGTGGTGCCGCCATCACACTGGTCCAGAACAACCGTATCAGGAGAAGGCAGGAGCACAACATGAGCATTCTCCACTGTGCTTGGAGGCTTCCATAAATGCAGAGCCAGTACGTGGTGCTCTGGTACGGGTCACCCAAGAAATCGTCACATCCTGCTCATGACTGTTTAACCTCATTTCTGTGTATTAGGCTTTGCTTTCGTCAAGGGCTATTCCTTTAGAAGCCAACAAGAGGCAGCTTACAGACCTAGATCTTATTACATAAATGTCAGTTCAAATTTTCTTGCACAAATGGGTGTTTTAATAGACTAATAGACACTTTGGCTAAATTAACTGTCTATTAGACTAATAGACAGTTTAAAGAATCCAGGCAAGAGTATGTGTCTAATTTTATACGAAAACGCCGCTGGAACTATGTCGGCCACGCCCTTAGAATGGATAAATCAAGACTTCCTTACCAAGCCCTCATTTGGACACCACAGGGGAAAAGATCTCGTGGAAGACCAAGGGAAACCCTACGTAGAACTATCATCAGGGAAGGCTCGCTCATGGGCCACTCAAACATCCAAGACCTACAACGGATTGCAACGAACCGCCATGCATGGAGAGTCATGACCTCTGCCCTATGTGCCGCACTCGACACAAGAGGAAAGACTAACTAACTAACTAACTAACTAACTAAATAGACACTGCTTATGAACAACCCAGTATTTTGAGTTTGGCTTCCATTTTACTTGTTTTTCATAATGATATTAAGTCTGTTTGTGACTTTAATTTCCGTGGAGAATGGAGTAGGTAATTCTATTTCGTGTCATGAATCTGAGAATTTTCCATAATGCTTTCATATTCTCTTTTTTTTTCTTTCTGTTATCAGACAAAGACACTTCATGCGGTTTCCTTGGACCAATTGAAACTTCTCAGGATTCAGCAGCCCTTACAAAAACAAGAACATTATCTCATCCCTTTTGATGTGTTCAATGAGGCTTCAGTAAAACAAAAGGTATAGTTCTCTGTCACATTTTTCATTGCATGTCATCGTTAACCCTATCACCCTGGTGACCTAGAAATAATATTACCAATGGCTCATAGTTAAGGAATTACTAAAAAAGAAAAATATTTTTTTTTAATAAACAAAGGCACCCATCACAATTCCATTTATCGTCCACAGCAATATTGAATTGCATGCAGAATACAGGGTGTCATTAGTAAACACAAATGCAGCAGAGAATTAACTGGGATGATCTAAAATAAATCTTTTCAGTGACTCGTTTTTCATTTTGTGACCTGGTCACAGGTTAACACTGTGACAGATGGGAATATCGAAAATTAATTTCTATTAATAAAACCATGTTTTCACATTAAAAACCCTTTTGAATGCTATTTTTAATAAATATAGTTATTTCTGGTCCTGTTTTCAATAACAGTGCTATTAGCTAGTTGTCTCATGATCAGGTCATTATAGCCAAGTCGGAAAAATGACTTTTAGGGGAATTGGACCCAACTGGAAGTTTCACTTTTGCAGCTTCTCAAGGCGACTGGTTTGAATGAGAGCCCCAGCTAGAAGCATGCCTGCCAGTGTAAAGGTATTGAGTTCAAATCAGCATCTGGGAAGATTTTTATAAAAATAACCATGGTTCCTAGGTCAGCCCAGCTTGAAACAGTGTCTTGGGAAGTAAAGGTGGCTGGCTTGTTGCTGAAATTATCCATATAGCATTGCTAGCGTTTAAAAGCCTAGCATCAAATTTTTATGTGCCAGTTACATGAAAACTGTCCGTTACTTACTTTGTTAAATAGTGCTTCAGTTGTCCTTACATTATGGAAAAGTCAAGCTTTTGTATAAAAGAATAACAAACTGCGATGAATCAAGTGGTGAGGAAAAGATCAGGCTAAATAGGAAACAGTGAGAAAATCTGATGATAATTTAACTAGAATGTTCTTGAATTGGAACCCACATGGTCCAAGGATCAAAGTAAGACCGATGTAGACTTATTTATAACTTTGCTGATACTACAGAGTTTGTGCACTGTGCTAAGTTTCTCTTTGGGAGATCCGTGGGAGAAAGCGAGCATGTACAGAGATAGCCATGTACAGTGAAAGATTTTCCTTACAAACCAAATCAAGTCACAAGTTTTAAAGTGGGTCTGGATGTTGCTGACAAGAGCAGTCTAATTCCAGAAGAGTCTGTTCTATTGAAGAGTACTTATGGAGCTGTCCATGTGCAATGAGTTATTCTCTGCAGGACATATCAAGGTCCTAAAGTGGGTTGAATGATGCTGACAAGACCAGTCTAATTCCAGAAGTCTGTTCTATTGAGCCTTAAATAAGAAAATTGTTTATTTGTCATACAGCAGTGTTTTTTTTTTCTATCCCCTCCCTCTCATTCCTTGCTGACAATAAGGCGGTGTTGATTTCTGTCAGAGAACTGTTTGCTGAACATCTTATCTCTTTTCCTCTCCTCCCTTGCTGACAATGAGATTGTAGTGATTTTTGCCAGGATCTCCGCCAGAGAACTGTTTGCTAAACATCTTATCTCCCTCTCTCACCTTCCGTTGCTAACAATGAGGTTGTGTTGATTTCTGCCAGGATCTCTCTGTCAGAGAACTGTTTGCTAAACATCTGATACAGGTGCCTGGGGTGTCTGCAGACAGAGCCAAAGCCATAACCTCTGCCTATCCATCATTCTCACAGTAAGTACCATCACCATTTTCTCCCTTCAAAGTGACTTGATAATATTTTGTTAAGTTGTTTGTGTATTTGACTCTCTGCCTATGCTTTTGTGTGTTCTGAAGATTTGATTCTTTGGGTGATCTCAGAATCAGGGCATGTGTGTTGACTCTACAGCAGGGCTAATCAACTGGTGGCCTGCGGAGGCCTAGCAAGTGGCTCGCAGATCATAGCCAGTTGCATAGTATTATTGATCTTTCTATGCTAGGGCTCGGTGCTTTGGTTCATGATGAACCCTATTTTCAGCATGTGCACCCCTGATTAAACTTAGTTGAATAGTCCATGATCTACAGTAATGTAAGTCTCTTTAGATGGTAGAGATGGCATATGTCATCACAGGAATTAGCGACATGCGTATACCTGTTCTGGGTGGGCTAATTGTGGGGCATCGCCTGTGGATGGAACTGACACAAACCAGGTCACCCCTGAGATTGTAATGTGTCCTTTGACACTGCTTGAGACAGCTATCCTAGTAAAAGAAATTCTGGACAAATAAAGGTGAAAAACAATTGTTTGACTAGTTGACTGTGACGTAAATGGGGACTTGAAACATAAGCAGTTATGTTTCACAGAAATTCCTCTAATTTAATGTTGATTTAAAGATATTGCATGACGACAGATGTAGATTTAAAGATGTTGCATGATGACAGCTGCATCCACATAAGCATATTGTTTAATTCCCCTAGATTTATTATAATTACTATGCTTAAAAATTATTATTGTTTAGAGTCTTCAGTATAATTAGAGTGCATTCCAGCATTTGTATATAGTCTTAGATGTCATTGAGGGTGTTTATTATTACCTATGAAATAATGTATGAATGAGATGCTGAAAAGAGCAGAATGTTGGGCGGGCTTGTGTGCCCAATTCTCAGCCCCTTGAAAGAAAAAAAAGGTTTATTTATTTGTTTGTTCCACATGATTTTCTGTACAGCTTAATGACAGCATATGAAAGATGTGCAGATGATAAAGATAGACAAAAACTGCTCTCAGGGATCAAGTGTGGAAAGAAAGAAAGGTTGGTTAATTCTGTTTATTTAGACAGTTATGTCTTGGTCTTCTTTGGCTACTTTAATAACTACACCTGCTAGGGCAGGACTATTCAATTAAGTTTATTCAGGGGCCAATATTTTAAAAAGTGGGGAATGTCATGGGCCAGTGGCCCGAGCCCAAACATTAACAGATCATTAATACGGTACAACTGGCATTGATTTGCAGCCACTTACTAGGCCTCTTCTTGCCAGATTTTGGACTGCGGGCCGCCACTTGAATAGCCCTGATCTAGGGAAATCTCTTGTTTAACTTAACAGTTTTTGGGAGTTCACATTCAGCTTTAAACAGAATTAAGTTTAATGTTGATTCAGCGTCGAGTTTATCTTTCTTAACTCACTGAATATCTGCAGCAGGCCAACACAGGGTAAAGCCAAGACAGGCTTACAATCAAACTGCTTCTAGTTCCACCAGAACTGGAACTGTTCACTGGCTGCTGAAGATGGGAATGGTCGCTTAGGCAAAAGTCCTGAATGTTGTGATGTCAGCTTTTATCCTTTTTTTTTCCAGAAGCCTTTTAGATTAAAAAAATGACCCTGGGAATGGTGGGGGGTGCTTTAGGGAAAAAAAAACCATTCTACACAGGTCACTTATAAATAAAAAAAATAAAAAAAACTGGTTTATATTTTAAAAATGTTTATAGGAATGAATAAATGGGAATAATCAATAACAAAGTTCCTTGGGTGGGAGAGCTGGTGAGAGACTTAATTTTCTTTCAGGCAGACCATGATGAGAGCTATGTTCTGCAAAGGACCTGCTACATGATGATGATTTATATGGCTGTTACAGTATGTTACAATACGTTTTTATAGGTTAAATTAACATTTGATATGGCTATATTTGGTTTGGTCATGTGACATTTGGCTAGACACTCACCTGTGGATTGGAAAGTCAAGGGTCGGGTCCAGACGGAGCCTGACTTTGTTCAAAAAAGACCTCAACTCCCAGGTCGACCCAGCCTTAAATGGCTACCAGGTAGAGTCCTGGGAGGTAAAGGTGGCCAGCGTGATGTTGACCACGTCACCCACTAAGTGCCGATTGGTCTATAAAATGTAGGTCTAACCCTATATACCCAATACGCCTGAAGGCTTGGTTCTATGTTTTGTTATTGGTCTTTTTATTTTACAGTAGTGTGTATGTGTTTGTATGTTCATTCTCACAAGTGATTTTTTTAACGCTTGCGGAGATATTGAGGAGACAGGAGCACCGGTTGATCTGTCCGCAGGGCTGTGATCCTACTGATCGCTAATCAGACGTGAATGTTATACACTCATTTATTTGTTTTACTTTGTAACTTACTATTTTAATGTTTCTAGAAACATCTTCAACAGTTGCGATCTTTCCCCTCCACATTATGCAGTAAGTGAGGTGAATCAGTTACTGATTATATATTCATTTTCAGGGGGTAAAGTGAAAGCACCTGTTTCCGTGCTGTGAGGCGTAAATTGGGTATAGAGTCTTAAATCTATACTTTATAGACCAATCTGCGCTCGGTCCATAATGTGGTCAGCGTCACGCTGACCGATATTCAGAAGAGGTCTTTTATTTTTGTTCCAAATTTGCTTTCTTTCTTAATTGTCATTTCAATAAAGATCACTTCAGCTTCCATCAAGAAATATTCTCTGTCAATTGTTATCATGTGAATATTAATTCATTTTCCCTTTCAATTTTCAGGAATTTGGGAAACGCACTCAGTAATATTTTGTGTCTGCTGTATACACAAAAAGGCAGTTTGTTGTGATCTCAGCCATTGAGGATTTTGTTGTACAGACTATTTAGATGTTACATGGATAATATTTAAATTGCAACATAGATTACCGATTTTTAATATAACTTTCATTATTTTGTTCTATTTTTAAAAATTGTCTCTTCTATGATTAGCATCCAGTGGCTCAAGTAAACACTATTCGGATGAGAATCCAACAGAAGCAAATCCAAGAAATCTTGTTCAACCTGTAGCAGTTATTTTAGGGACCTGACAATTCCAGAGGTTGCTTTTTTACATAAATAAAGAGAGGGGGAACTCTTGAAGCCATATAAATATTAAATGTAATAAACAAACGGACAATGTACTGATTGGCACTTATAGAAAGAAGTAGAAAGATAGGGAACCCTTGAGGCTGTATACATATTAAATGTAATAAACAGACAGTGTATTGATTGGCACTCATAGAAAGATAGAAAAGGATACGTCTTTCTGTGAGTGCCAGTCAATACATTGTCCGGAGTTTATGTAGTCTTATTTGGTCTATCTTATTTTGGGGCACCAGACAGTTCCGAAGGTTACTCAGTCTTACTTAGTCTATCATGTTGATTAGCAACAGTGTTTTCGACATTAACGCACTGACATGGCAGCCATTGTGACAGATGAAAAGTTGCATGTGATGCGTGTAAACCAATAAGAACAATTCACCGTAGACAGTAAGTGTTTTTCTGACATGTTATGAGAAGAAAATGGCTTGAAAACGTAGAAATGATGGGCAAGAATGATGAAAAGAGAGCCAGAAAAGTCAAAGAGATAGTACCTGGATGGGTGAGCCATGTAGATGGAGCAAGACAGGAAGGCAGGCCAGAGTCATGGTTCTGATTATTGAGATAGCCAAACATGACAGCCTAGGCTTTTCAGCATGGCCTATGATTATGATATAACTATAAAAGACATCTAAAAGAGGCGTGACCAACAACCAGTACAAGAAATTAGAAAATTCGGCTATCCTCCGAATAATGGTCGGTAAAGATAACGGCCGCAAAATATTCTTTTGAGCCACAGTCACGTGTCAATTGCGCACTTCTGGCGACTTAATTTGCGGTTCTCCATCGATTTTCTGGCGACCACCCCCACGAGTCCTCCACACCGCTCACGTGGCGTGGATTGGGGCTAAACTAGATGGCTAGGACCCATGAGCAGCAGCTTCCGCATCTCCTGAAGCTTTGCTCGTGAGTCCTAGTCATCTAGTTTAGCCCCAATCCACGCCGCGTGAGCAGCGTGGGGGACTCGTGGCGGTGGCGGAAACCGCCGGAGAACCGCAAATTAGGTCACGTGACTGTGGCTCAAACAGATATTTTGCGGCCGCCATCTTAACCAACCATTATTCGGATCATAGCCGAAAATTCAAGTTTCAGAGTTTGAATTGTATATTCCCAATACCAGGAGACAAAACAAGAATGGACTCCCTGGCTCTGAATAAGCATGTCATAAAATTCGACTAATTAGGGGTATTTCCTTCGAAGTCTGAGAGGCGAGGAACTACTGTTCTGCATACAAATAAGCCAGATCTGTAAAACAGTTGTGCATGCAAAACTCAAGTTCTGGAGCAAGAGCACAATCCACAAGTGGGCGAACCACCATAATTTTCTGCTGGGGTTTACACCAGCAGATGCAGTGAAGAAGAAAAAGATACAAAAAAATGATAACAATGCATTTATATTTTTGTTAACCTTTATTGAGTGTTAAATTGTGGGTATTCAAATGATACTATCATTTAAAAAACAGTTTTTGTGTTATTTAGAGTGTGTATATGTGGGGTGACATGCAATATTTTATTATTAAACAAAGTTATGACAACAGTATATCAATGTTTTCAATAAATTGCAAGTTTGAGTACAGAGGACCTATGTGGAAAATGTCTTAAAACTTTCCTATATTAAAAGGAAATATAAAACAATGTTTGGACAAAGATTACACAGATAAACAGGCTGACTTTGATATCACAAAGGCCTAACAGGTAAAGCAAAAGGACTTTTTACTGTTAGTGTGTATATTATACATATGTCTTCTGTACGTTCTCTTTTACCACTTCATGTGTCAAGGAAGATATAAGTTCCTGCTTTGTGATCTTCTAGCTGCTTCAACCATAAACACATTGTGGTACTGTAGAGTTTCTCTGATATCTTTCCAGATTGTTCTTGGTCTACCTCTTGCTCTACATCCCCTGCCCTCTTTTGGTGTATACCTTGTAGGGTTTAGCATCAGAAGGCATTCTCTCCAAGTGAGCAAACCATTTAATTTGCTGTCTTTGTATGTAATTTAGAATTGTTTCTGTGCCAACTTTATCTTGTTTGATTTTATCTCTTCTTGTCACTCCTACAGTCTTTCTCAGACACCTCATTTCCATAGTTACTAATTTTCTTTTATATTTTGTTGTCAGTGACCACGTCTGGCACTGGTAGCAAAGGGTGGCATGTATATGCTTTGTATGCTGTTTCTTTGTGCTGATTGGGATTGCCTTATGCTTTAAGAGGAGTGCTAGTGTCCCAATACTTGGCCTGCTTTACTGCATCGGATGTCACATTTTTTCATCCAATTTACCATCTTCAGTGAATGTTGTGAGGAGCGGCTGGCTGAATGGTTAGAACACTGGGCTCTCAAGCGGGAAACCTGGGTTCGAGTCCTCAGTATGTAAGGCTTAGGATTTTTCTGTTGGGGGCAAAATAAAATCCTCACCTGCACAGTCATGGTGACAGCACTAGCCATGTGGATGTAAATCCTTAAGCTTAAAACCCCATGCCTACACAGCAAAAGTGGTATAATAAAGGCTGTTTTTGGCAGTGAAAGTTTTTTTCAAGAGACTTACACGTTCATTATGACCTGTTTCAGTCACAATGTGATTTTATTATATTAGAACTGTTTTGGCCATCTTATCCAGCATATGCATTAATTGTTTATCATTTGTCAGTTGTATTTTATGTCACTAAACTTTTACTTGGGAAAGATGACAGAATTGTGTGTATTTAGTTTTTGTTCTTTGTTTAGTAACTTCTTCACGTTCACCTGCTGTAAACTCTGGTGGAAAATTTTGTTTATTCGTCCACTTCTAGACAGTAGTCTTTTTCAGAACTTGAGTGTTGCGTGTACTTCTGTTTCACTGATCTGGCTTATTTTATGCAGTGCAGGCTGTTGGTTTCTAGCCTCTCATACAGATGTACACCGACTTCGAAAAAAAATGTGTTTACTCTTACGACATGCTTGTTAGGGAGGCAGTCGACCTATTCTTGTTTCCCCTATAATAGGGCCCCGTGGATACACGTGGAATTTAATCACTTCAGAATAAATTTATGAAGGAAAAATTATTTCATAGCCTTCTGCAGTGCTGTTTTGGCGACTCCAGTTGGAATTATCTTTTCTCCCGCCTTTCATCTTCTAAAGTAGCTTAGAGCCTCTACCAACTAACTCCAAAGAACACACACTACATTGCATGTTATCCCCTGATCAAAGAACTTGACACAGAAGAAATCGGCATCAACAGAAGAACAATCGCATATCATTGGACAATCGATCATCGCGCCAAGAGACACATAAGGCAGAGACAAACTTTTGCCACTTAGTTCGATCCTGAGCCATCCTCTCTTATCTTCAGTTTTGTCCGTTGCGTAGCCTTGAGTTCAGCCTCAAAGGTTCGCCTCCAAGTGCCTCTGGGCCTGCCTTTTCCTTGCTGTCCTTCTGGTATCCATTGTATTGCCTGTCTCGGTCATCTCTCTTTCTTTCTTTCTTCTGAAAACGTGTCAAATCCACCTCCCTGTTGTGTTTTGATTTCTAAATTTACATCTTCTTAAGTCTTATATCTGTGGTAATCTAGAATTGCTGATTTTTATCTTCCCATGATCACTGGACAAAGATGAAAACTCCTCACGCTGTGAAGTTTTCATTGACTCAGTCCACTTTCTGCGTACAGAGCCTGCCTCGACTGGCTAGATTATACTCAGAAATATTCAGCTCGCTCGCACACACGCACACGTGGCTATAGTCCTATGATTCCAGCCACATGAAAGTGTGTGTCACCGCCATCACTTCCATCGTCATGCTGCTGGTAGTCATTAAACCATTGACAAGTTTACTTGTGCGAAGGTGCGAGACATTTGCCTGTTGCTCCAGTTGTTTTATTCAAATCTCCTTCAATGTCGGGGTGCATCTGTCTGAGAGACAGGAAACCAGCAGTCTGCACACAAATGTGTCAGATCTGTCAAACGAATGCACACGCAACTCTCAGGTTCTGGACAGGGCTGCCGTCCAGAAGTGGACGAACAACCAGAGCTTTCCACTAGAGTTTACAGCTGGTGACCACAAAGAAGAAGAAGAGGGGTCAAATCTGGCTCTGGCTTTTTTATGTAAAAAAAAAAAAAAATTTTTTTTTTATTTAGACCCAAAGCAAATTGTTATCTACTCCTTAGGAGTAGATAAATGCCTACGAGAGGAACAAGCAGGATTCAGAAAGGGCAGAGGAACAACTGAGCACATCTTCGCCATACGTAACATTTTAAAACAATGCAATGCATGGCAGAGAAGTATATATATATTAATTTTGTGGACTTTGAGAAAGCTTTTGACAGCGTCCATAGAGACAGTCTCTGGACAATTTTACGACATTATGGAATTCCAGAAAAAATAGTCAGCATAATTGCTCTCTTCTATAAAGACTTTTCCTGCAGTATAAAAAATTACAATACATCTTTCCCAGTAAAGACAGGGATGTGTCATGTCATCTCTCCTCTTCAACCTTGTGATTGATTGGATACTAAAAAACACAGTAGACAAGACATTGAAACGCATACGATTGACTCCATTCACCATGCTTGAGGACCTTGATTTTGCAGATGATATAGCACTCCTATCACATAAACATGAACATATACAAGAAAAAATAACAAACTACACAGCATAGCAGAAATGGTGGGACTGAGAATAAAAACAAAGAAAACTAAGATCATGACAAACAGTCCAAACCAACAACCAGTGACCATAAGTAACCAATCACTTGAAAATGTAGAACATTTCACATAACTTGGCAGTGAGGTGTCCCTACTGGGAGGGACAGAGGAAGACATACAGTCACGTCTGAAGAAAGCTAGAGCTGCTTTTGGAAGGATGAGGCAAATCTGGAAATCCAACAGTTACTGCAGAGGAACAAAACTCCGACTCTACAAGAGCATCATTTTGCCAGTTCTTCTTTATGGAGCAGAATGCTGGAGAATGACCAAAAAGGATGTACACAAGCTGTCCACCTTCCACCACACATGTCTACGTAGAATTATCAAAATTTCTGGCCAGATACAATCTCAAACACTAAACTACTTCAAGTCACATACCAAGAAACTCTAGACAGTATGATAGCCAAGAGAAGATGGAAATGGCTTGGCCACGTTATGAGAATGGGAAAGAGAAAAAAGGGGCACCCAAAAACAACATGGAGACGAACGATGGAAAGTGACCTGAGTGTGGCATCTTTGACATGGAAAACTGCATTGAAGATTGCACAGGACAGGAAGGCATGGAAAGTCCTCTCTGAAGCCTTATGTGCCACTAGGCATAACGAGAACTGATGATGATGAAAGCAAATTTGTTGGGAAGAGGTGTCTTGGGATGTAAAGGTGACCGATGAAGTGTTGACCTCAACAACCATCCTATAAAAAAGTATCAGTCTGGTTTCATGTGCTTGATTCTCCACTGGCAAGAATTAAGGTACTTTATTTGACTGGGTTGGGCAAAACTGAACTGATACTGTGTGTCTACTTGTCAGTCTGAAGTCCATGTAAACTTGCTCGGTAAAGAAGCTACATAAGCAAGATTATAGTCTGAACACAGATGCATGACAATAAAACGACTGCAATCACTACAGTTCTAGTTACGTAGTAGAACACAACAGAGCAAGCTCATTTCCACCCTCCCGGATTGCAGCTTGAAAGAGTAAATAACTCCCATTTTTCTTCTTCGAATCCACAGAATGTGACCTCCGGTGGAAAGTTCTGGTTGTTCGTCCACTTTTGGACTTGAGTCTTGTTTGCAGGTCTATTTTTTACAAATCTGGCTTATATGTATACAGACTGTTGGTTCGTTGCCTCTCAGGCAGTTGCACTCCGACTTCGAATTAGTCGACTCTTATGACGTACCTGTTAGGAAGACAGTGGGTCTGTTCTGTCTCCCCCCCCCCCCCCCACCCCACAGTGGAGCCTCTAAACCCGCACAGGTACTGACACCTAGCGATTCCAAGAACGACTTTTGGGATTTGAACCTAAAAATAGCATACCACAGACACCCGCTTAACCCTGTAACAATTAAAACCAAATGACCTATAGATGCGATGACTGCAATTTAGGACAAGTTCATAAATTCGCGAAATTGGGTCAGGCTGTAACGGAAAGCGTCCTATGTCAGATTTAAATTAGTAGTAGTCGGCATTGCAAATGTCATTCAAAAGTAGGGAGGGGGGGGGGGTCTTCATTTCAAAGATCATGTATGCGGTACCAGGGATCAGTCTTCCCCACCACTGAGTATGCACTTACGATCATGACCATTAGTTCCACGTAGATTTTAATTTGTTTTAAAAAAGGGTGGGGTGGGGGAGGATTGAAAACGAGAGTGCACTCGGGACACCTGGCAAAAATCTTTAAGACTTTCCCCACAGTGAACAACCAAATCACATTTTCAAGGGTCACCGCTTTCTTCAAGGTGATACCAGACCAGCGACCTCACTTTACAAAGGAGCTTAAAAAATAGAATTAAAAGAGGCTGTCACAACCCTATTAAGTACAGTCAGTGTACCACACCGTAAGGTGTGCACCCAGGGTTGACACAGAGGTCAGGGCCGTCACTGGTCAAGTCCGTTCTGTGATCGCACGGCGAAACCAGCGCTCAGGATAAAGCAAGAAAGCCTGAACTGTGTTTTAGTAACACGATGACTGCTTCTGGGACTGAGCTGGTGAACGGGGTTAAGAGACACGAGGGAGAAGGAAGAAGGGACATTCGGTGTGCGTCGGTCAGGAAGAGAGGACGTTTAGTGACTGGATAGTTTATGTTATAGTATTAAAGTTAGGATATATTTCTGTTAGTGACTGGATAGTTTATGTACAGTTTCGTGTTAGGATAGGATAGTTCTTGTGTAGAGTATTTATGTATATGTGCTGTGAGAGAGTGGCTAACCTGGACACTCTGACCCTGCACTAAGACAGAGACTGTGACAGTTTGATTGGGTCAGCGTGGCGATAGAAGAGAGCGTATCCTGCCGGATTGTGGTTTGTACACCAGAGTATTGCCTGTCGCA